>OU896710.1:5606596-6051049 GCA_918026855.4 Phaedon cochleariae | reverse complement strand
TATTTTGCCTCACTTTTCGTTCACAGAGGATCCCTTCCAGTTGTTTACATTGAGTTTATTGGTTGTACATTACAAACAGTCATTATCAATATGCAGAAATCTTATCGACGCAGATTCCATTAATTTAGAAATCATACAGCGACGTTGCTTTCATTACTGATCCTCTTAATGCAGATTTGAAATTTTTCATATTTTCTCCATTGAGTGTGTTTGAAATTGAAGGACTGACTTATCACAGCAAACCAGGGGACATAGAATACAAATTGACACAATAGCACGAACCTATTGCTCCGTACTTCTAGGAGTTGAAAAAATTTGCATATGATGTTCTCAGTATCCTCTGATCTACTTATTCATGTAAGCAAATATTTTCTTACTCGAATATATTAAAAATTGAAAATTACTAGGTACCTGCTAGACTATCCAACTTTCCAATGAAATGCAAGCTCATTCGTCTCATTAATTATAATTATTATTTTCAATTGTGATTACTAAAAGTTTTTTTTTTAATTTCAATGAAGTTTGTTTTCAAAGAAAGGAAAATATAAATTTTTACCAAATTTTTATTCAAAAAAATACTGCAGAAAATACGAAAATAAGACTTAATGGTAAAAATCATACGTGGCTCTTGATCCATTTTGAAATCATTTTGAATAAAGTTTGAGTTTGCCGACCCCTAAGCTAGATAATACTTTATATCATTGCTCCATTCACTTACTGTCGGATTCCATATGATGGTGCAGCCATCTAGTGAACACGTCGCCAACATGTCCCCACTTTTGGAGAATTCCACGTGGTTGATCGCGTATGTGTGGCCCTCTAGCGGCGAGTAGTTCACCTCCTCAATGTTGTCGTTCCCTTCGAGTACTTTGAACAGTCTCACCAGTTTATCTCTGTAACAAAGGAAGAATTCAAATCAACTCACACTCCAGAATCGCCATGTAAGAGAGGTTTCTCATTTTCAACTTGTATCCCACTAAGGAAAGTTGAAAGCTATGTTGATGCAATATTGAAGAACTTACTGAAACGGACATTCAGCAATATTGCAAAGGTAAAGTTTGATCGGGTCGATTCTGTTTGCAAATAGCAATATGGTTGTAGAGAAGATATTGCTATCATAGCAAGATTCGAAAAAGTGGAATTCTGATCATCGATTTTTGGCAACATGATCTGTCAATTTCAATGACTTCTGGTCAGCTTTCTTGCTATCTCGGCAACATCAATTTTGTGCTTGCTATCTTACAACAAGGTAGTGGATTCTTTGTTTTTGCACTACAAATTCTTCCAACTGTATGAAAATTCAGAAAATAGTGGATTAAAAACATATGACAGTTCAGTTGTGTCACATACTACTCGAAAACCTTTTCTCAAAGTTTCAATTCGTAGAAGAATTATTGAAAAACTTAGAATGGTGATTACAAACATATAGGATAGGTTCACTACTGTGACCAACTACTTGAAAACCTCTTCTTGAAGTTTCAATTTGTAGAGGAAATATGAGACTACAATTTCGGCATATCAGAGAAATTTCAGTTGCCTGATGGATAGTTTATCAAGCTATTTTGCTAGAATATTTTTAAAAAATCACGATTATTTTCATCCGGCTTTTAGTTGTTTTCTCATTTCGGGGACATGATTGTAACTTGCCAGTCACACAACGACGACCAGATTCAGCAAATACAAAATCTCTCGATTTGAACAATATAATTTTGTAAAATGTCAGCGCAGGACTGACTGATTTGAGAGGTTAGATAATCATGAACTCTTCTTCTTCATACCTAACACTTAAATTGCTTAAACAATGAGTTGAAAACAGTGTTGTCAGCTCAAAAATTCTCAAGTTTTCAACAATATTGTTATCACTTGAACTTATAACCAGTCTTGCAATTACTCTGCAAACAGAATACAAAACTTCATAGCAATATTGTTATATGTTATGATCATAACAATATTATTATCTTAGCAATGTTATAACAAGATCCGAACAGAATCGACCCGATTGTAGCGTTGCAGCAATATTATATGTTGCAGTGACATTGCTAGAACGTTACATTTACAAATTTATTTGTAATATTGCTGAACGTCCGTTTCAGTAACTGCTACAACCTTGCATCAAAATTTGCTTATTGGGATAATAAACCGGGTGTCTCAGATAATGCAGCTGATCTTATCTGATCTTAATCATTGCCATTTTGAGTGAAAACCTAGTAGGCGAGGTACATACAATATTCTGTTCATTGAAGAAGAAAAAATATGCAAAAATCGGCCTTATCGACGATATTTTCATCAAGCCAGTGACCTCTATTTCGAACTGAGTTATTCAATTGTAATTCTAGCCCTAGGAATTTTTCGGTTTTTTTTTTCAAGATCTACCTTTCTATGAAGTTTGTAAACAAAAATTATTCTCGTTGTCCATATTGATGAATATTCAATAGGAACCAGCGCCATTTGCAGACACACATAATTTGAGCTATTGAATAGACAATATCATCTTGCCTACTGGGTTTTTATTCAGAACGACAATGTCTCAACAACGTCGTTTAAACTACAAACCAAATAAATGTCTTCAAGGCGGTTCTGACAAATGTTAATTTCGTCAAAAACCATCACCAAGTTAAAATGTTCGAAAGGTTTCATGTGATTCACGAAAAATAATCTTAATTTCAACGAGGTATTTAATTCATACATACAAGGATTCCAATATTTTGACAAACGTCAAAACCTTCAACATGTGTACTAAAATCGATTTTTGCATATTTTCACCAAATTATAAAATCAAGTTTCGAGAACTCTCATTGCTGTGTTCTAAACATTTGTCATATATTATTGATGGATTAAAAACAGAGGAATGTATCCTATCAAAACAAGATTCCACTTTGTATTCGATTGCGTTTCCAACCAATCTAAATGTTATTTTTTCAATCTGAACTAACTGAAATATTTCACTTAAACTGAACTGAATCAGTTAACATGCATTTTTTCGAAAAACTTCAATCAAACATAATCCATGGACAGAATTCACGTTCACTGATTGAGTTCAGTTTGAGTGAAATAGTTCAGGTTAGTTCAGAACAAAAGAATATCACTCCTAATAGATGGTGGCTAACATACCCACGTGGACAAGTTTAGTATGGCTAAGGCATATCAGCATAGACCCTATCTTCAAACCATAATACAGAGTCAGTCTGCTTTCAGTTACTTCAAGGAGCTTAATAATAATAAACGAAGCAAGTTAATACACATTTTTATATACAATTTTTTTCTAAAATATGACAAAGAAGCACCTCCTGATTTTTTTGCCACCTCTTCATTTGCACTTTTTAATACTAGCATGTTATATTCTGTTCAACTTGTATGTTGAAGGTACAGGGTATCCCACATAACTTGGGCCACCCCCTTATCTGGTGAACTATTATATATACACAAAAAAGTTCAGAATAAAAATTGTATAACTTTTAATGACATTTAATTTTTAGATACTGTCATTTATACAGGATGATCCATATGTCTGTGGCATATCACAAATACGTTTTTTCAAATGGTACACCCTATATTTTATCATATTTTTAGATAGTGCTTCAGAAGACGAGTTCAATGATATATAATAACATGGGTCTGAGTTCACCCGTTTCGGATTTATACACGATCTTCTTCAATAAATTGTCTAATTTCAAAGCCCTATAGAAACGTTGTGAATGAAGTTTTCGATTCGCAACTTCTGCTATAAATTAACAAAGTCTGTATATTATTTTGTTCTATGGTGAAAATTTAGGAATTTTGAATTTGCCAAAAGTGATGACGTATTTTGAAAACCAATAATTATCTCGAGATTTTCAAATGGAACACCCTATATTTTATTCCATATTTGCATAGAACTCAGAAAGACGAGTTCAATGATCTATAATAACATGGGTCTGAGATCACCCGTTTCGGACTTATACACGATCTTCTTTAATGAATAGTCAAACAAAACAACTAACAGTAACTGAGAAAACGAGTAAACATAACAACAGTAACAATTAGATATAGTATTCAATTGAATATGCAAAGTACTCATATCAAATTTTCTATATACCGTCCATTTTCAGCTATGCACGTAGTATATCTTATCGCGATATGTCTCAGTGTATTTGCTACTGCATGTGATTCATTCAAATTCACGATTGCGACTCGTATATTTTCTTCTAATTGTTCTATGTTGTCACATTTATTGCAATGAATGCATCCGAATTGATAAGGCAGACAATCAAAAAAATGTTCAAATACATTTTATCAATTGAATATTCCCGCATTGGTCTCGTATAGAGTCAAATGTAGGTGAAATTTAATTGTGATAACCTGTGCTCAATCATTTCCAAAAGGTTTTCCAGTGAAAATAATAGTATAACATTAAATAAAAATTTCGATAATATTCGTAGTTTTCAAAACTCTTTATTACGAATTGTTTCACAGAAATTACAAAATTTTTATCTAATATGAAGATAACAGTCAGAATTTTGCCATTGAAATTCGATTATTTTTTCAAGAAGATCGTGTATAAGTCCGAAACGGGTGATCTCAGACCCATATTATAATATATCATTGAACTCGTCATTCTGAGCTTCATCCAAAGATGAAAATTATCGTTTTTCAAAATACATCATCACTTTTGGCCAATGTGAAATTCATGAACTTTCACCATGGATCAGGAAAACATACAAAATTTTTTAATTCATAGCGGGAACTGCGAATCGAAAACTTCATTCACAACGTTTCTAGGGCTTTGAAATTGGGCAATTTATTGAAGAAGATCGTGTATAAGTCCGAAACGGGTGATATCAGACACATGTTATGATATATCATTGAACTCGTCTTCCTGAGCTCTATGCAAATTTGGAATGGAATATAGGGTGTTCCATTTGAAAATCTCGAGATATTTATTGGTTTTCAAAATACGTCATCACTTTTGGCAAATTGAAAATTCCTAAATTTTCACCATAGAACAGAATAATTTACATACTTTGTTAATTCATAGCGGAAACTGCGAATCGAAAACTTCATTCGCAACGTTTCTATAGGGCTTCGAAATTTGGCAATTTATTGAAGAAGATCGTGTATAAATCCGAAACGGGTGATCTCAGACCCATGTTATCATATATCATTGAACTCGTCTTCTGAAGTACTATCTAAAACTAGGATAAAATAAAGGGTATTCTATTTGAAAAAACGTATGTGTGATAAGTCACAGACATATGGACCATCCTGTATAAATGAAAGTATCTAAAAAATAAATTTCATAAGAAATAATACAACTTTTATTCTGAACTTTTTTTTGTATATATAATAGTTTACCAGATAAGGGGGTGGCCCATGTTATGTGGGATACCCTGTACATAATATGAAAGAGACATTGAATCCAGCTCATTTTCCGAATGCAACTACAAAACAACTCAAGTTATTCAAAATATAAGATCAATCGATAGCGACATATTATACTTATTAATCTTAAACTATAGAACAAATAATACACCACTGTCTTCCAACTCTTAATCCATACATATTTACACTGTGAAATTTGGGATTTTATCAACAGCTTTACAATTTCAATTCACACTCTACAATGGGGCTCCATCTTCAACATGCCAGTTGTGAATTCAGTGTTCCAGATACATGTCCTGAGGTTAAGTCTACCTCTCTACAACAACTCATGAATCATGGCTTACTCCTATCCAATAATGTCTACTAGGTTATCATTAATAAACACGTAGGTAAATGAGTATTTTCCAACTCACCTCCATTAGTATCCACAGAATTGTTTCATAGCGGAGGCGTATCCAACTGACCAAGTAGTACATGTCAAGGGAATGATTGCACACAATGGCACCTCAACTCCTACTGACTCAAAACAAGGTAAGTATTGTATTCTCTGGAACATAAAATATCCATTGTCACAAGTTCGGAGAGATGAAGGCATTACAAATATTCATTTTTTGGTTTCACATAATTCTGGTTGTTTGCAAGATCCTTAAGTAGTTGGTTGAATGAACTGCTGATCCATATTCAATTATTCAAAAGATTAATCTCTGAAAGAAGACCATGGTTGGTCAAAGTGAACTACACAACATTAGTTTTGGATACAGCCATGTTGAAAAGTGTCATAGATAAATTATAATTGTAGTGCTAAGAAATTAGGAATCAATAAAATAAATAAGTTGCTCAATAAAGGGGTCTTGGTCACCCAAGCCACATTTGGCCAGATACAATCTTGTATTGTAGAACAACAAAAAACGTCAACAGAACATAAATATTAATGTGTATCAATAACTTACATGAATTGGTATCCATCTAGTTTGGATTCCTTATTACCATCAAGCTACAAGGAATTGGCACTGGGTAAAGGTCACTGCGGATAAACCTTACAAGGTGAAGATATATCCAAAGTAAGCTCGCGATATTTCAATTGTCTATCACAGAGGGCCAAGTTATCTTCTCGAATAACCGGCAGAGCTGTTCGAAGAGTAATCACTCGTCCTGACATACATCGTATCTCTATCCTCCCTAACGTACGTATCTCTATTCTCCCTCAAGTACGAATCTGTATCCTCTCTGAAGTACATATCCCTATCCTCTCTGACGTACATATCCCTATCCTGCCTGGAATACACTTCTCTGCCTTCCCTCACGTACATGTCCCTATCCTCTCTAACGTACATCACGTCCCGATCCTCTGTGGGTCTCCTGTGTCTCCGGTGGGCACAAGGTCTCTTGGACAATGCAGAAGAAGGCCTTCGCACACTCTCTCCCTGAGGAGGTTTGCTCACCCCTGACTGTCTCTTCCTGAGCTGCGCAAATGGGTTGGTTCTCAGCGTTGAGCCTGTCGAAGTCGACACAGCTTGACTCTTGGATAGTTGGACCTTCCTGGAGGGGTCCAGCTTCAGAGAAGATGACGGCTCTGGAGTTGGATTAATAATAATCTTCCTTTTGAAATTTAGGTACGAGTCGGGTATGCTTGCTTTTGATGGCTTTGTAGTCGCGAGGGTGTTCTTCAGTTTGCTAGGTTCAGTCGGAATGGTTTTCAGATGGACTTGACCAAATTTGTAATTGACCATGAAGCCGGTTTCTTTGAGGATAAACAAAGAGGGAAGGTCGATGGCCATTTGCATCATAGCGCCATCGTTTTCAGCGATTCTTTTGAGCACAGTCCATTTCGTTACGTCCAGGTTGTCATTTTGAGCAGCTATATAGTCCAAGATAGTCTCGGTGGACTCGTTTGGGGTCTTAGGAAAGAATCCTACAACCTTTTGGACACTAGGAACATCATCCTCGTCTACTATCGAAAGTTCAACGCCTTCCGATAGTTGTATGTCCGTCACCACCTTCTTCAGCCAGTTCACTGTGGCTTCATCGGCGCAGGTCACCACCAAGTAGCCATCCTTGAACTCGGTGCCGACGAACTTTGGCTTGACTTCCTGTCCCTTCTGTAGCACCACCTGCTTAAGGATTTCGTCTTGCACAGCTTCCAGTTGTTCGGTTGTCAGACGATCGTCCGGGAAGCACAAATGCATGATTGCCAAGGCCAAAGTCGTTTTCTTCTCTATCCGCTGCGCGCTCAATGCCCGTGCTTCTTCGACGTCATGCCCGTGTGCCATAAAATATTTGAAGCCCTTCTTTGCCAGTCTAGGAGGACACTTCGGAGGTTCCTCTTCTACTGCACCGCTAGACGTAGGTACTTCTAGGCTAGCCTCGAGTTCTGCTGGTTTCGGTGATATCGGAGGATCACCGGCCTCGTTAGTTTCAGTGTTAGTATCAATTTTATTCATGTTTGAATCCCACGATCAGCTAGGGAAAGGGTGGTCGGCTGCAGCAGAGCCCCGCATGCCGCAGTAAGGCCTGCATACTCCGGGAGGCGGCCTGGTATCCCGGAGGGACCGTTCGAGACACTACTCGCCCCTAGTGCCACGCAGCCTTCGGCACGGTCAACACCTTGGCTTGGGGGAGTCATGGTCCGGGGCCCCTCGTGTAAGAGGGGCGGCTCGCTATCCGCCACCTGCTACCCGCTCTGTGGCTTGACTCCGTGCCCTCCTGACGGCATTTAGACGCCAGGCCAGAGTAATATATGATACTAGGAAAGTCCATAGTAACTCAGAGTGGAGTGGTGTATATTTCAGTGCCTAGATGATCTGACGTTTAATGGTTTTTGAAGAAGAGTCAAGGCACACTTTTCTCAATATTTATTTGAAAATCGAAAGAATGCTTGTTAAGTGCTGAGGATAAATGAAATAGAAGTTCTTGTGAAAGGCCTTTCCGATGATGAGAAAATTAACAAGCCGATCTCGAAGGTGAGGCAAGAGGATGTGGAACTCATCAAAATAGAGAGTACTAAAAATTGTCCATATTAAAATCATTGCAAAAAAACTAAGTTCAAAAACTCAGCGATAGTATTGACCCTTTTACGGTCCTGGTATACTTACAAAATTTTTTCGAAGTTATCACCATTCGTTCGATGTACGCACAGTGCACAGTCTTGCTCAGCGCAACATTAGGCAAAAATACTATTTCTTTCCCCACGAAACACTTCACGAGTGTTTTCTATTCGCTGTTTCAACTCTTTTACCACATTCACGTCTCTGTCACGATACACCAAGTTTTTCAAAAGACCTCAAAGGGAGAAATCGCAAGGATTTAGGTCCGGGGAGCATGCAGGCCAAGAAGTTGGGCCATTACGCCATATCCACCTGCTGGATATATCATGTTATCCAATGAAATTCTACTGCAGCATTTTGGCGACACTCCCCATGAATTGAGTATGTCAACAAGTTCAATATTTTCGTAAATGTGCGCTACATCACAGAAAAACAAACGAATGGAAAAGCAGATTTGATGATTAGCACTAGACAAACAAAATTTTACTGTCTACTGTGGACGGTAGTAGGGGGAGCGTGATCAAATTTAGAATTCATATAATGTTCAATTGATAATATCTTCGTAATAATGCAACTTTTACTGAAGCGGAACTTGGGGTGGATATATCAATTTAATTGAATTCTATATCCTTATGAAAACTCCCAACCTTGCTTTCTATTAAAAATGCATGCTCATTGCTTTATGAATTGGATACATTAAGAATGAAATTTCAAATGACTTCCTTGAACCACCATATTAAAAAAAAATTAAGGTTTTTAAATTGCATTTTTTTCTAGATTTGATTGGAATTTTGAAGCACTGAACTGATCTGTAACTCTCAATGGATACAGAAAACCAAGTCAAAAGGCCATAATGATTAAGTATGTAGATGTTTGTTGGCACGATATTTGGTCACTCATTCTGTATAAAACAACACTTTCAATTTGTTCTTAAATTGTTTTTACTATCCTTTGTAGATGGCAATTTATCAGATCTACAAAATATCTTGGTTATTACTCCTACAACAATCTTGTTCAATTATAGTTGCCTTATTTTTCAAATTACTGATTTCAATATTAGTGATGAAACATATTAAAAAGCCGAAACTTTCTTTATCTATCCTGAATTAGATGAAATATAAGGTACGAGTACCATTAATTACCACTTGCTAGTGATTCACCTTGTAAAACTTTTGAAAAAGTAGAATTTAGAACCGTTTCATCTAGAAGTATTTCATCAATAGTATGGAATTTTTCTTGAAAATTATCCTGTGAACATTTGAAAACAAAATCACGCCTACCGATATTTTACCTCACTTAAGAGACACCCATTAGTCAAACTGACATTATGAAAATTAGAAGAAAAACATGACCAATAATTTTCACAATATCAACATTGTGAAACTCATCAACGAATACTCATTGAACAGAAACCTGCAGTTTCTTCTTACCCTGATCCTGTAGCCAGAAGACTGTTCCCGTAGAAGCTGCAACTGTTGATGGTACCTTCTGCTACATCGTCCAACTTCTCCAGCAAAGTCACCTTATTGCCGTTGGGGTCGACGTTCTCC
The DNA here is from genome assembly GCA_918026855.4 of Phaedon cochleariae. Lineage (NCBI taxonomy): Eukaryota > Metazoa > Arthropoda > Insecta > Coleoptera > Chrysomelidae > Phaedon > Phaedon cochleariae. The sequence goes on along the minus strand of OU896710.1, from coordinate 6,041,097 downwards.
GCCATCTGGTTCTCTGAAACACCGTCGGCGAAGGCAGAGATCGTCCGGAAATGGTTCAGTTCCGAGTCCAAGGTGAGATTGCCCTTCAGGTCCCACACGATCACTTGTTTGTCATTGGAACCTGTAGAACCTTGAAATAATGTGAAAGGTTATCGGTTATGAGGTAGAAGTAGTAAGGATTGAGCACACGTGCTGTCTAAAACGTGGAAACTAAAAACTTCGAAGTTTACACATGGTGGCATACAAAAAAGGAGAACATTGTAATGGGCGTGTACACCTTTATAGAACTTTTAACTCAAACCATGTTTATAATGATCCTTTTATACATAAATAATGATTGACGACATAATTCGATCAGGAAGAAACGGTTTGCGGTGGTGAGCTAGTTTGGGCGAGTTCTATCGAATTATGAAATACATTTTTTTTGTGATATAAGCCCATTGCCTCAATACGTCATAGCAATTTTGAACTTGGAATGGTTCAGTTCCGTGTGCAAGGTGAGGTTATACCCTTCAAGTCCCACACGATCACTTGCCTGTCATTGGAACCTGTAAAACCTTGAAATAATGTAAAATGTTATTGGTTATGAGGCGGAAGCAGAAAGGATTGAGCACACGTGCTGTCTAAAACGTGGAAACAATAAGAACTTAGAAGTTAACACATAGTGGCATACGAAAAAGCAGAACATTGTAATTGCCTCAATAACGTCATAGCAATCCTGAACTTGGAATGGTTCAGTTCCGTGTACAAGATGAGATTACATCCTTCAAGTCCCACACGATCACTTGCCTGTCATTGGAACCTGTAGAACCTTGAAATAATGTATAAAAGGTTATCGGCTATGAGGTAGAAATAGAAAGAATTGGGCACACGTGCTGTCTAAAGTGTGGGAATAATAATAAATTAGGAGTTTGCAGATAATGGGATACAAAAATGCAGACCTAGTCCACGGTGAAGTTAACCATTAACCTCCAAGTCCCACAAGATCATTTGCCTGCCATTGGAACCTGTAGAACCTTGAAATTATGTAAAATGCTATCGGTTATGAGGTAGAAGTAGAAAGGATTGAGCACACGTGCTGTCTCAAATGTGGAAACAATAATAACTTTGGAATTTGCACATAGTGGCATACAAAAAAGCAGACTGAGTCCACGGTGAAGTTAACCATTATCCTTCAAGTCCCACACGATCATTTGCCTGCCATTGGAATCTGTAGAAATATAAATAGTGAAATGTTATCGGTTATGTGGTAGAAGTAAAAGGATGGAGCACACGTGCTGTCTGAAACTTGGAAACAATAAAAACTTTGGAGTTTACACATTAGCCATTTTTCTTCAAACCTAACCAGGCAAACCAGGTTCCAGGTTCACTATATCATGACGTCACGGTATAAACTTCTGGTTTACTTGTGAAGCATGAGTATTCGAGTATTACTTGAGGTTATCTCGTCTATTTGATGAGAGATGAAAATACAGTTGGAAATGAATGAACTGATCTTTTGAATTGACTCAGACCGACTGAGTCCACGGTGAAGTCCCACATAATCGATTGCCAGTCATTGAAACCTGTAGAACCTTGAAATAATGTGAAAAGCATCATAACTTGTGCGACAGAAGTAGAAAGGATTGAGCAAAAGTGCTGATGTCTAAAACGTGAGAACAATCACAGATATTGGCATTTAAAAAAGCAGAACATTGTCATTGCCTCAAAACTTGAAATGGTTCAGCATCGAGTCCAACATGAGGTTGTCCTTCAAGTCCCACACAATCTCACTTGTCTTTCATTGGAACCTATAGAACCTTGAAATAATGTAAAAAGTTATCGGTTATGAGGCGGTCACAAGTAGGAAGGATTGAGCGCACGTGCTCTCTAAAACGTGGAAACAATGAGACACATAACCTAAAAAATCACACACAATCACTTGCCTGTCATTGAAACCTGTAGAACCTTCAGATGATTTGAAAAAAAAATTAACACAAGTGCTGCCTCTAGCGTGAAAACAATGAAAACTATGGAGTTCACACAAGTGAGTGGCATATCGAAAAGCAAGACATTGTAACTGACTTAACAAATCATAGCAATCCTTCTTCAAGTCCCACACGATCACTTGCTGTCATTAGAACCTGTAGAATCTTGAAATATAATGTAGAAGGTTATCGGTTATGTAATGAACGGGTAGGTATCCTAGACAAAATTATCATGTGAAGCACTGAATTGTTTTGACTTCAGTACAGCGAACAATAATTGTCTTGAACAAGAATAAGTTTCATTATGCGCCTACGAGGGATAATTCGAATGAAATAACTGGGCTATTTAAATTGAGTGCAGTATGAATAAAATTTAACAAGTGTATAGAATGAGTTGGTACATTTGTAAAACGAATTCACTGGTCACTCACAGGATCGAATTGCGAGACAAAATTGACGTTGATAAAAACTTGAGTATTTATGAGAACTGCAAAGAGGGAGTGACTTCAATCTGATTGGCTTAAAAGATCAATACATTATTATTCAGCTCAAATGAGTAATGGAAAGAGCATGTTATTGTGAATTTTGTTAATATTCAAAGAGTGAATTATTATCATAACATTAGAGATTCACATCGAAATAATTATCTCACTCGCGCGAATTAATGTCACAAAAAATTAATGAGAATCATAAACTATATTGAATTATTGCTTGGCAAAGAGTGAATGGAAAACTGTATTGAGTGACAATTTTGTTAACATTCAGAGTATGAATTATAGCTTAATTATATATCGCCATAACAATTCAGATCTACAACAAAATCTTTTTATCACTCGAAAGTCTACGAAAAATCCCTCCTAATATGAACGAAAGAAGGAACTCGTCTTAAATTCAATTGATTCTCTCAAAATTTATTAACAAAATTCAGTATGAAAGCAGAAAATATCTGAATAAAATAAGTCAATCTGAAAGTTATTCCTAAATATAATGTCTCGATCTCCTTTGTGTTAGTTGATTGTTTTGTTAGTGAGCCTTGGAAATAATAAAATTTCAAAGGATCTATTTGAAAAATGTACATTATTGTCTCAATTATTGTGAAGTCTTACACGTGACAATACAGAACGTCTCCAGCAGTATCTGTACCTGTCTATCAACCCAGAGGTTGTGAGTTCAACGCGAAATTAGGGCTCTCCATCATCTTGATTATTATACATATTTTTCTACCCACCGACTTTGTGTTGTTTTCTTTCATTTCTCTTTTGAAATTACATTGGACCACTTTGAGATATGGATGACTTTCATGATTTGACAGTAAGTAGTAAGTTGGCATCACGTGATATTGCAGCGCGATTGACGTATCTGTCGTGACCCGCAGTCCCCCTGCTCGTCCCACACCTTGACCAGCTTGTCAGACTGGTTGAGATCAAGTAGGCGCCGGAATCGTTGAAGAAGAGTGACGATTTGGGACCTATGAAGAGAATATTCGAGGGAGATATGCGAGATAAAGTGGAACGACACACTCGGATAGAGAGATGAGCTGTCCTAGCCGTCAGCAGACCGATATGGACTGATGAGACTCGACGAACAGAAACAGTACCTAAAATACAATTCAGACGCATATTTTTCTACCCACCTGACACTAGTAATGTGGCATCACGTGATATTGCAGCGCAATTGACGTATCTGTCGTGGCCCTGCAAAGAAGCGACGCAGTTCCCCTGCTCGTCCCACACCTTGACCAGCTTGTCGAGACTGGTCGAGATCAAGTAGGCGCCGGAATGGCTGAAACGGACGCTGGTGACGGTGGACGCGTGGCCGTCGTAGACGTCGAACGGTTCGACGAGGACTTCGTTGGTGCTCGAAGCGCAGGCGGTTTTTTGTTTGAGTAGGGATTTCGTTGTGATCGTCCACAGGCGGATTTCGTTGGTGTTGCCGCTGGTGGCTAGGTTGTATTTGCGGATCAGGGGGTCGTTCTCTGGAAAAATAGTATATTATACACCTTGGGTGAGAGGTGAGCTATTATACAAGGTGTTAACAAATAAGTATCACAACGGAAAACTGTAGATTCCTCATGATAAAAGGAACATTTCTTTCCTCATCAAAATTTTTCTCCGGGCTTCCGTTTTCAAGATACAGGGCGTCAAAAAATCAAAAATGTTCAGTTTAATTAAACACAAATTACAACACTTGATAAACTTAACAATTTGAAAACCAGCATCGAGACCAGCATACTCAAGAACCTGACATTTGATTGAACAAATTATCATTAGACAGTTCTGAGGTGTTTATTTCCAGTGGATTTTAAGACGATTTTTTGAGATACCCATCAGGATTTTGTATGTTCTTAATCATAAAGAGCCATTTTTCGCAGAAACTGTTCACTTCAGAGCATTGAGACAAGAGGACGATTTTGGTGTGAAAAATATTGGCGCTTCAGAATCTACTCTGAAAATTACAATTTCTCCAGTGGCATAAATGTTTGGTGGGTTAAACCCTTACGAGGCGTTGAATTCTCCTCCACTGGCATGTCCAAGGAAATTGATCAAGAGCCCTAAAAGTAGTCATTATTGATGATGAAGTGTGTGCGAAGGCTTAACTCCATAGCTCAAACGGTTCTTGATATAGTAGCAAAAAACAGTATTTTTTGTATTTTTTGACGCCCTGTATCTTGATAACGGTAGCCCGGAAAAAACATCCGAAAGGGTAACTAAAAAATGTTCCTTTTTTCATGAGGAATCTACAGTTTTCCGTTGTGACACTTATTTGTTAACACCCTTTATAGTGTCACGAGTAGAACATACGGTATATCAGTAATTTCGAACCATGAGGGTTAAATAAACATAAAGTTAATCAAATCATTCGTTGACATTGAAATTTGAAGACTGAACAGGTCTATATTCGGAGAAAGACGTCTGATTTCAGAGGAAACAGTGTGAATTCAGAGAATACAGTCTGATTTCAGAGAATAAAGTCTGAATTCATATAATAAAGTTTAAATTCTGAAAAAATTATATTTATTTGAAGAAAGAAATTGGGATTCGGGACAAACAGGTCTGAATTAGAAGATAAAAGTCTGAATTCAGAGAAAACGGTCTGAATTCAGAGAAAACAGTCTGATTTCAGAGAATAAAGTTTAAATTCTTAGAAATGGGTCTGAATTTGAGAAAAAAGTCTGAGTTCATATAAAAAAGTTTGAATTAAAAAATATACAGTGTGACCCACTTCTAATGGAAACACCCCTGTATCTTATGTAATCGTTGGGTTAGGATCCTGAAATTTGCTGGAGCGAGAGATATACCAAAAATGCACTTTATGACCAAGTGGGGTAATCTTCAGTGATATACACTGCTCGCCAACAGCCAATTTCCGGAAAATGATATTAGGAGTCAAAATAGGTTGAAAATCACTTCGGATCCGGAATCAAGACGCACAGTTCACTAACTATCCATAGTTTTCCTAGGAAATTTTCAGTTCAGAAAAATTAAATTTTGTCCCATTTCTCATGGAAGCACCCCCGTATCTCACGTAATTATTGAGGTAGGGTTCTGAAATTTGCAGGGGGAAGGGAAAGTCTAAAGATAAAGTCAATTACGTAAGATACAGGGGTGCTTCCGTAAAAATTGCAACAAAATTTGATGTTTCAGAACTGAAAATTCTCCAGGAAAAATATGAATAGTTAGTGAATCGGGCGTCCTGATTCTGAATCTGAAGTGATTTTTGAGCTATTTTGACTCCTAATAGCATTTTCCGGAAATTGGGGTGGTTCCATGGTTGTTGGCAAGCAGTGTATGTCACTGAAGATTACCTCACTTTGTCATAGAGTGCATTTTTGGTATATCTCTTGCTCCCAGCAAATTTCAGGATCCTTACCCAATGATTACGTAAGATACAGGGGTGTTTCCATTAGAAGTGGGTCACACTATATATACCGGGTGTCCCATTAAGCCTATCGACCGGCTTCATCCCAGAAACTATTGGTCCCACAGTTTTAGGAAAAAAACTATCTTATGTAAAGCAGTCAAGAAAAATTCAACTAAAATAGTTTTAAGTTCCTAAAATGACCGCTAGGTGGCGTAATACAGATTGAAAATTTAAAAACTCCTTTTTCTTGAAGAAGTCAAATACAAACGTAGGTATTTTTTAAAGTATTCTGCATATCCTAGTCAATACCTAAAACTTTTGTATAACACTTTTTGTTCTAACTCTTCAAACAACGACAACAAAAACAAAAGAAAAACGGTATACAAAAATCACCATAACTTCGGTTTGTCTTATCCGATTCAAATAAACTTTTGATCGTTTGATAGGTAATTCAAGGTAGAATAAGAATACGATTTTAAATATTCTGGCAAATTCCTCAACAAACCACCAGATGTCGCTTTTTGTAATTGTCACCAATTATTGATGATTTCTTAAAAATTTTAAATGTAATGACATATTTTTTAATAAAGTGTCTTATTCTGCAATAGATTTAGAAAAGAATGCCGCAAACCGGAAGTCTCTAGTGTTTTTTAAACAAAAGTTATGAATAAAAATGTGTTTATAAGATTACGAGCGTAATAAATGCATATTTTTTCAATATCAAGAAGGCTATAAATACAAAATAATTGTCCATTTCAAGAATGTCAGAATAATACTTTTTTTGTGTCAAACTCGTCATACACAGAATCGTCCGGTGAAATCCTAATGTACTTGTAACTTGAATTGTAAATAACAATTATAACATGGCGAGCATGCTGAAACCAAATATTCCAATGCTGAGCCTAACAAAACACGGGTGCAAACCGGTAGTCAGATATTTTTAAAATAATTTCAAAATTAAAATGTGACAATAAGTTCACTGTCAGGAGGAAATTTGAATCTGATTATGAAATTTCACTCATAAAGTTTTAAAATGTTGTTTTTTTATTACAATCTTATAAATGAAAAGGACAAACAAATTAAAGGCTAGATACAAAACAAATAACTTGGGTACCTACCTACTGCTTAAGGCTATAAGTTTTCATTTGAGATGTTCAAAATGGCCGCCATTATTTTCAATACACATATCAAATCTTCGTCGGGTCGATGATACAGCAGTTTCTATCTCTGCTACAGAAATTGACTGTATTGCATTTTGTATGCGCAAAATCATGTCTTCTCGCGTTGTTGATCTAGTCGTATAAACTGCATCTTTTACTCTTCCCCATAAGTAAAAGTCTAAGACAGTTAAATCGGGAGACCTAGGTGGCCAAGCAAATGGACCACCCCTTCCAATCCATCTAGCAGGAAACTGGTTATCCAAATACTCCCTTACATTGCGAGCATAATGCGCCGGACAACCGTCATGTTGAAACCACATGTTCCTGAGGGTTTCCAAAGAAACATCTTCTAATAAAGCTGGTAAGTGGTTGACTAAAAAGTCCAAATATCTTGCCCCATTTAAATTTTCTTCGAAAATGTACGTAATAATTTTGCCCTCGATAATACCGCACCAAACATTAACAGAGAATTTATGTTGTTGATCAATTTCAATCATCCAGTGTGGGTTATTTTCCGCCCAGTAATGGCTGTTATGCAAATTTACCTTACCGGTACTGGTGAACGTTGCCTCATCGGTCCATAAAATACTGGACAAAAAATTTGGATTTTCTGTTAACATATTACGCATCCATTCGCAGAATTCCAGCCTTCTGTCAAAATCTAAAGCTGTCAGTGCTTGATGCAGTTGAACATGATACGGATGCATTTTGTGATCTTTTAAAATACGTTGGATTGTTGATCTTGATACACCCAAATCTCTTGACATGTCTCTGATACTGGAGTGAGGATGTGCTTCAACGTAAGCAAGAACATTAATTATGTTATCTTCGTTTCTTGCTTTTCGACGTCTATTGGTCGGTGGTATTGGCAAAACACTTCCGGTTTCCCTTAAGCGTCGAGACAGGCGAAGAAATACCATTCGGGAATGTGGCCTTCGTTCTGGATATACCAAACTGTATTCTCGCGAGGCAATCACTGGATTTTCAAAACTTCGAAAAAATATTGCAAGCATATCATATTATGCTTCTGCAACAGTGTGAGACATTATTTAACAAAAAAAGGTTTTTTGATAATTAAACACTAAAATCTTAGCATAAGATTGTTCAACGGCAAAATGTTGACAGATTTCATCATCTCCTTGACAGATTTGCCATTTATTTTGTATTTATAGCCTTCTTGATATTGAAAAAATATGCATTTATTACGCTCGTAATCTTATAAACACATTTTTATTCATAACTTTTGTTTAAAATACACTAGAGACTTCCGGTTTGCGGCATTCTTTTCTAAATCTATTGCAGAATAAGACACTTTATTAAAAAATATGTCATTACATTTAAAATTTTTAAGAAATCATCAATAATTGGTGACAATTACAAAAAGCGACATCTGGTGGTTTGTTGAGGAATTTGCCAGAATATTTAAAATCGTATTCTTATTCTACCTTGAATTACCTATCAAACGATCAAAAGTTTATTTGAATCGGATAAGACAAACCGAAGTTATGGTGATTTTTGTATACCGTTTTTCTTTTGTTTTTGTTGTCGTTGTTTGAAGAGTTAGAACAAAAAGTGTTATACAAAAGTTTTAGGTATTGACTAGGATATGCAGAATACTTTAAAAAATACCTACGTTTGTATTTGACTTCTTCAAGAAAAATGAGTTTTTAAATTTTCAATCTGTATAACGCCACCTAGCGGTCATTTTAGGAACTTGAAACTATTTTAGTTGAATTTTTCTTGACTGCTTTACACAAGATAGTTTTTTTCCTAAAACTGTTGGACCAATAATTTCTGAGATAAAGCCGCTCGATAGGCTTAATGGGACACCCGGTATATTTATTTGAAGAAAAATGTCTGAATTTAGGGAAAGCAGGTCTGTTTTTGAAGAAAGAAGTCTGGATTCAGAGGAAACAGTGTGAATTCAGAGAATACAGTCTGATTTCAGAGAATAAAGTTTGCATTCATAAAAAAAAATTGAATTCCGAAAAAAAAAATTAGTTGAAGGAAAAAGTCGTACATCAGGAAAAACAGTCTGATTTCAGCAAATAAAGTTCAAATTCATAAAAAAAGTCCACATTCAAGGAGAAAAGTCTAAATTCGGAGAAAAAAAACTCCCAACAAGAAATGTCACGAATTCTCACCGTCGAAAGTGATCCGTCTGGACACGTCGACCGACAGCACCCCCATGTCCTGCACGTTGTCCACCCTGGCCAGGGGGCAGCACAGGGCGTCGGCAGCGGTGTCGACCAGGTCGCGGACGAGCCACACGCGCACCACCTCCAACGAGCACGCCGTCACCAGGTACTGCGAATCGGGGGTGAAGGCTAGAGCTTGCGTGGTACCTTCGTGGTCGAATATCGTTCTGGAAACAATCGATCATTATTCGAGGAGAATTGGTGGGGAACTAAAAATTTCACAGAGGGCAAATGCCAAATTGTGGTAGAATTAAAGCCAAGTACCGACTAGAGTCCCTGTATATACCTTAGACAAGAGTCCGGACACAGCTATATTTCTGTCCTTCTCTGTTTTCAAAAAATGCATTGATGATTGAATAAAGGAATAAGACATATATATCGAGCTCTGTCTTTTCAATTCCCCTGGTATCAATGATTGTCAGAAATAATTTTGAGGGTTAGATTATTTGTCAAACCGTTCATAGCCGTAGGTAGAAGTGAGAAATAGGTCTATTTCAACTAGAATAAATATTAGATTTTCAAATAATGAACAACAGGGTGTTCAAATTTAGAATCGGTAATTTTCATAATCAATTCCTGTGATGACTAATGCAAATTTTTGTCATCAGATATTTCTTCACTTCATTTAAGAAAGATAACTTGAATGTTCTACGTGGTATCACATATAGCCAAGGAAATATAGTTGTTTTCTGTTGGGATATAAAAAAATAGAAGATATATAATTGTTTCAATATATTTTTGATTGTGTCGGTTTCCCACCTCTTCCTGCAGTCTACAATCACCTGTAAATTTTGAATTTGATCTAAATTAAAAACACCGTAGACTGATGACATAGCACATTGCAATTTCTCTAAATCTTCTTGTTTTGATTTTAAACTTTCAATTTCTTTCCGCATCATCTCATTCTCATTTTCATCATTCAGTGATTCCCAATACGATGACGACGTAACTATTTCCTTTGAACGTCTCTTTTTCATAAATTGACGGCACAGCAGACTCTCTTTCAATTTGAAATCCATCAGCTCGAAAAAATCTCTATCAAAATGGGCCTAAAATTCATCTTTTTTGTACTGTTTTCACAAGAAAATTTGAATATTTACCTCACATATTGCGGATTTCGTGAAATTAATTTTCCATTCTGGACGTTTCATTGCATTCTTCCATGACATTATATTTAAAGGATCATTCGGAAAATTGAATAACTTGAATCCGTTTTCCAATGAATTATTGCAATAATGTACGCAGCAGGACATTGAAATAATTTGAAATGCTAAATTGTGACAGTGACAGAAATTCGAAATAATTAAAAAAAGCGGGCGGGACGGCTATGGTGTTTCGTCACATTGTCAGGTGGGCAAACCAAATGAAACAAAATATTAAAAACCCCAACGGCTGTCAGTTTTGTGTCCGGACTCTTGTCTAAGGTATATACAGGGACTCTAGTACCGACTAACCACCTGCACAATGATTTTGTGACTATAGGATCAGATACTGCGAATGGGAGGTGAAGGCTTAGAGCTTGCGTGATGTCTTCGTGGTAGAATATCGTTCTGAAAACAATCGATCATTATTCGAGGAGAATGGGTGAGGAACTAGAAATTTCACAGAGGGAAAATGCCAAATTGTGATTGAATTGAAGCCAGGTACCGACTAACCACCTGCACAACCGTTTTGTGACTATTGGAGCAGGAACTGCGATTCGGGGGTGAAGGCTAGAGCTTAGGTGGTACCTTCGTGGTCGAATATCGTTCTGGAAACAATCGATCATTATTCGAGGAGAATGGGTGAGGAACTAGAAATTTTACAGAGGGCAAATGCCAAATCGTGGTAGAATTAAAGCCAAGTACCGACTAACCACCTGCACAATGATTTTGTGACCATAGGATCAGATACTGCGAATGGGAGGTGAAGGCTTAGAGCTTGCGTGATGTCTTCGTGGTAGAATATCGTTCTGAAAACAATCGATCATTATTCGAGGAGAATGGGTGAGGAACTAGAAATTTTACAGAGGGCAAATGCCAAATTGTGATTGAATTGAAGCCAGGTACCGACTAACCACCTGCACAACAGTTTTGTGACTATTGGAGCAGGTACTGCGATTCGGGGGTGAAGGCTAGAGCTTAGGTGGTACCTTCGTGCACAGATTAACAAGGTTTGTTAATCTGTGCTTCGTGGTCGAATATCGTTCTGGAAACAGTCGATCATTATTTGAGGAGAATGGGTGAGGAACTAGAAATTTCACAGAGGGCAAATGCCAAATGAATGAAATTAATGAACATTCTTTCCTGAAATGTATATTTTGAAAAAAATCAAATGAGTGAGAAAAAAAATTGACGCCTCGCAGGGATTGAACTCCAGTCACCACCGTGGAAGTCAGATACACAGACCACCAAGCTATCGCTTTACTTGCAGTAATCGTAGTTTCTCAATATAAAGAAGGAATAAATTTCTAATATCATGTGTTGTGGGTGACGTCACTTGACCTTGATGTTTGAAAGATTCCCTGGTCCAGCTAGGCGCTTGTAAACGCGACAAAACTATTCACAAAATCACGAATCCAAATTACCGATGTCGAATCGCGAAACATGGACGATATCTTGTCAATATTGAGACAGAGGCGGAACATAAGCTGACCAATTGTTTTACTCGCTGTGACGTCCACAAAGATGCGTGGTAGCACACCATGAAATCAACATGTTCATTGCAGAATAATAAAAAACAACAACTGATTTTTTTACCCTTTTTTTTATCATTACTCACTTGATTAAACTCCTATGAACCAAATCCCAAATACATATCGCTCCATTATCACCTGCCGTTACTAATATGGCACTGTCTGGCGAAAATCTGCAAAAAATTCAGAAAGTTATATATATTTTTCTGAAAATCAGTATGGCTTTAGGGAGGGAAGGTCAACCGACGATGCAATTAGATCACTGACAAAATTGATATATAACGCAATCGACTCCAATAAACCCGCATTATGTGTTTTCATCGACCTCTCTAAAGCTTTCGATACGGTTTGCCATGAAACCTTGTTGAAGAACTTGAAGATATATGGTATAAGAGGACAAACATATCAACTTTTAGAAAACTACCTGTCGGATCGTCAACAACACGTCGATATAGACGGTATCATCAGTCAACCGAGGAAAGTATCTTACGGAGTACCTCAAGGAACAGTTCTTGGACCAGTTCTGTTCACTATATATATAAATAGCTTACTACCTATGAACCTGAAGGGAGCTACTCTAAGCTTTACGGATTGAGAGCAAGCCTGGCAACGGGGTACATTCCGGTTGCATGGAAGAGAGCGAGGATCGTCTTCATCCCAAAGCCTGGAAGAGATTACTCTCAGGCTAAGGCGTTCAGGCCGATAACACTATCATCATTCATGTTGAAGGTGATGGAGAAGTTAATTGAAATGCATATCAGGGAAAACTTTCTCATTGAAAGGCCACTACATAAAAACCAGCATGCATATCAATCGGGAAAATCCTGTGAAACGGCACTTCATCAACTGGTGGGGAAACTTGAGGCCGCAATAAGCAACAAGAGCATAGCTCTTGCGGCTTTCCTGGATATTGAAGGGGCATTCGACCACACACCCTTCATATCCATGGTAGCAGCGGTTGTTGAGCGTGGCGTGGAAGACACCACATGTCGGTGGATAAAAAACATGCTACACAACAGAACAGCGGAATCCACATTGCTTGGTGAAACCATGGAGGTGACGATTTCTAGGGGTTGCCCACAGGGAGGAGTTCTTTCTCCCCTGCTGTGGGATCTGGTTATTGACGAACTCCTGAAAAAACTAAACAATGTAGGAATTTACTCACAGGGGTATGCAGATGATGTTGTCATTCTAGTAGAGGGGCAGCATCCTGAAATTATTTCAGACTTGATGCAGAGAGCCCTGAAGATAGTAGAGGGCTGGTGCAGAAAGGCAGACCTCAGGGTCAATCCTAGTAAAACTGCACTTGTGGCCTTCACGAAAAAGAAGAAACTGGACAAACTAAAAGTTCCCAGACTTTTTGACACACAGCTAAGTATGACACAGGAGGTTAAGTATCTGGGAGTAACCCTAGATGCTAGGCTAACCTGGAATACTCAACTGCGAAAAACTGTCAGCAAAGGCAAAATGGCACTAATGGCTTCTCGGAGAGCGATTGGTAACACATGGGGACTGAAACCACGCATGGTACATTGGCTGTATACTGCTGTGGTGAGACCAATGATTGTATATGGATCGCTTGTCTGGTGGCCTAAGACTGAACAGAGATCAGCTATAATGGAGCTTTCAAAACTCCAGAGATTAGCTTGTCTCTGCATCACAGGTGCTATGCGCAGCACTCCTACCGCTGCTATGGAAACCATACTCAATATTCCACCTCTTGAAATCTTCATCAGGGCGGAAGCGAGGATGGGGGCATACAGACTGGAGTGTACCGGCAACTGGTATGCTCGGGGTGACTCCCTGGGACATACAAAAATAATCAGCCAAGTTTCAAGCCCACTAATGGACATGGGAAGGGACAAAATGCTGCCTAGAAATAACTATTACAGACCCTTCAACACTCAGCTCTACTGGGATGAAAGGGTCTTGACTAACTGTCAGGAAGGCACGTTAGTATGGTACACTGACGGTTCTAAGACTGATGAGGGCACGGGAGCCGGAATATATGGAGATAGACCCAGAACCAGGATGTGTGCTTCCTTGGGGAGGTATGCTTCAGTATTCCAGGCAGAGGTGCATGCTATTGAGGCATGCCTGAGAGAGAATATAGTAAGAGGATACAGAGGTAAACAAATCCTCATATGCTCAGATAGTCAGGCGGCCATTCAATCTCTAACATGCAATAAAATCAGATCAAAATTGGTCTGGGATTGCCTTCAAAGCCTGCTAACCCTGGCTAACCACAACAAGGTAACTCTTCAATGGGTGCCAGGGCATAAGGGAATTGAAGGCAATGAAGCAGCTGACGCTCTTGCCCGGCAGGGGTCTGCGACGTTGTTTATGGGGCCGGAACCTGTGTTCGGTATCCCCAAAACCTCAATTCGCGGCTGGCTGGCAAGGTGGATGCAAGAAAGACATCAGGCATACTGGAACAATGTCCCAGGACAAAGACACAGTAAACTAATGGTTGGAACACTGTCCAAAACAGTGACTAACGACATTCTGAGCCTAAACAGAAGTCAGATCAAACAAGTGACGGGACTAATAACCGGTCACTGCCCCTTGAGGAAACATATGCATCAAATGGGCATCTATACAGACGAACCCATATGCAGACTATGCAATGAGGAGGAGGAAACTGCCACCCATGTAATACTGGAGTGCGAAGCACTAGCGCGTTGGAGATACAACCTTCTGGGAGCAGTAAACTCTCAAGAGGCATTTTCAAAGAATGATCTGGTGAAGAGGCTGCTAAACCTCATCAAGGTTGCGAACCTGTTCACCTAAGTCAACAGCATGATCAGGAATACAATAGGCCCAAAGGCTGCAGTGTTTTGGGCTTCAAACCCTGACTGATCATTCTGCCATTAATCAATCAATCAATCAATCAAGCTTTACGGATGACACCGCAATATTCTATCAATCAGATACATGGATGGCGTTGAAACAAGAAGTAGAATGAGATTTCAAAACAATAAAATACTGGTTTCAACTAAACAAATTGACTCCAAATATAGAAAAACTTTCGTTCACATCATATGTTAGTAACTTACCACAATTGGGAAATTTGAAAATTGATCAAAATACATCAATACCAGAAGCAGAATCTGTCAAATATCTGGGGATAATTATTGATAGACATTTGCGATGGGACTTACAAATGTCCAATCTGGGGAAAAAAATTAGAGGATTTCTCGGTAGATTCAAACTCCTCAGAGAATTTCTTGACATAGAGCACTTGAAATCTGTATACTACGCCCTTATTCAAACACAACTTACCTATGGAATCATTGGATGGGGGGGAGTAAATGACATTCATTTGAATAAGGTGAATGTACTACAAAAATGGATATTGAGACTAATATACCGAAAAAAGAGAACTTGATCTAGCGATGAATTATACAAAGATAGTAAAATATTGGATATTCGGCTGCTATACTGCCAATAAATCTTAAATGATTCACATTCTAAGAAAATAAAACTCCACCCTGTCGAACATGATTACGACACTCGTCAAAGACAACAAGACAACAAGTGTCAAAATTCCCCAATGTGAAAAGAGTATTGGTCAAAGAAGCTTCATTTTTCTAAGTGCAAAATTATTCAATTACATACCCATTCAACTCAGAACTATAAAAAATCATGGATTTTTCAAACGTAAAATTAAGCAATGGCTACAAAATATTGAAAGGTCAATAATCAGCAACATTGTCAATAATAATTATATCTAATCTTGTTTTGAAAATAGTATGAAATATAAATCTTCTTACCTGTGAGATCTATATATATACAAAACTTACATCAAATGTTTGATATTTCTAATACTCGGTATACCTAATTCAATTTGTTATAGTCCATTATTCTCTTGTTTTTTAATCAGTATTATGTTAACTAACTCATTTTTTGTTGTGGTAATTTTGATTGTATCAGAAATAACATGCAAGATCGAATACGGCATACTATGCATTTCTATATCACCTACAAGCTGGCCTACAGCTTCTGTGATTGTCATGTTTATTCTGCTAATGTTCACTCCCAATTTTCAATTATCATTTTCGTTTCAGTATTGTATTCGTATAATTAAATTACTCTTACCTCAATTTTATATATAGGTATGTTCACCATTAGGTTTGTATATCAACACTTCTTATACATTGCGAATAAACATTATTCTATTCTATTCTATTCTATATTCTATATATCCAATAATTTCGCGAATTACATTGTTTATCAAAACTTTCGAGCCGTAGGCGATAAGTTTTGGAACAATGTTATAAGCAAAATTGAAGCAGCAAGCTGGAGTATGTCAACAGATGGATATCTCCAGAAAAAATAGTATCACGAGTTGAATTCGTATGACGATTTCATGATTGAGACAATGAACGAGCGCCTCGCGAGAGTTGCGTAGACTACATCCATCATAATCATTGACGTTTTGAATGTCAAAAATTTTATCGTTGATAAACGAGTTTGGTTGGCCACGTGTGGGTCAATGCGGCTTCTGTAGGTATAACAAGTTCGATAATTTTTTAGTAAACAATCGTCATGAGTAAATTATTTCATAAGTAGTTGTTTTTTTCTCGTTATCTACCATTTCAGTTCATTTTATGAACTATTGTGGTAATGACTTTGAGTTTCTCTCTCTTTGTGACCATTGCATTCCACTTTGATTATTGCCAGTCGGGCAACCAGCCACTTTCGTTTAACCTGAAATGATCTTGTTTTGGAGTTTTCCTTTCCTTGCCAGGTGGCGTTCATCGGCGTTTGCGTTCATTTCGCGGACGTTGAACGCCTCGTGGGATACAAATGCTGAGATGCGTTTACGTTGGGTCAGGTTCGCACCTGATAGCGGTGAAGAAGCTATCTGGGACAGCCCTGCATTGATGAGAGCCAACAGCTCGAAACCGGTTTGCAGGTAGTCACGCGCCCCTGAACCATTTAGGCGCAGCTCGGCGTTTAGCGATTTTATTCGTGTATACGAATTATTGCATAGATTTCAGGAGGATATAATCCAATGTTCTGCGTGGCATATAGCCGGGAAAGTAGTTGTTTTTCTCTCGTTGTCTACAATTTTCGTTCATTTTATGAACTATTGTGGTAATGACTTTGAGTTTCTCTCTCTATAGAAGTTCTTGACAGCTGTCAAAGTTTACTTTGTTTCAATTGGTTCACTTTTTTTTTTTGTTTTGGCTGATGATCACATTATCAAAGGAGACCTGCCAGAAGTGTTCAAGTTGTTACCGTCAGGTGGGGGCGAGGTGTTATCTATTGTGCATACTGACCCCTTCTTCCCGAAACGCCGAACCGTGCTCGATTTGAGGTGCTGACTAGACCCCAAGTGTGATCCATTCATGAAATTATCTCTTCAGGGAGGATCTAAGAATGCGATGCAATACAGGGTCCTATTTGAAAAAAATCAACTAGTACCCTGTAGATCGTTTGTTTCGAGCACCGTGTATTTTCTAGTGTTGCGAAAAAAATCATAAGAAATCATTCTGGATGATTCTTCATATTTTGAGATCGGTTCAAAAATATATGAGGGGGGATATTTATGGTGAATCATCCTACATCTCTTCTTCTTCTTCTTCTTCTTCTTCTTTTCTGCACAGGTGGGCGGGTACGTAGACCCCTGCACTCAGGCCTCTTCAGTCGGGCCCATTGTGCGCCCACATGTCATGTGAATCAGCTGGGCATGCCGATTTCTTTGACGAAATTCAGCAGCTTCCTCAGCTGAGTCACTTTCACATCCTTTGGGTGCAGTACAATGCTTCCAAAGGCAGCTTTCCTCTGATGCACCAGCGCGGGGCATTCAGTGAGTATGTGTGATGATGTTTCATCATCCTCCAAGCACCATCTGCAGATGGGATCATCTTTGATCCCTATGAGTTCTAGGTGCCTGTTGAGGTGGTTGTGCCCAGTTAAGAGCCCAACTACCATCTTGAGATCCCTTCTATTAAGTGACAGGATCTCTCTCGTGAGCCTTTTTGAAGGTTCCTTTATATGGAGCTTCGATTGTCTCATTCCTGGTGTGTCCCACCATGTTTCAAGGAACTGCCTCTGTAGCATTTCCTTCATGAAGGACATAGCCGTACTATTGGGTATTCCCAATATCGGTTCTGGTCCAATGGGTGTCGTTCCTGAACCGATCTTGGCTAGTCTGTCTGCCTCCTCGTTCCCCGGGATCCCAGAGTGTCCTGGAACCCACATGAGGCTCACTTTCCTAGTTTTTGCCATATTTTCTAAGGCACTTCTACACTCGGACACCATCCTACATCTCACAATATTTCATATTTGACTCTCAAAAACTTTGTAAAATACTCTAAAGTTCCTCGTATCAAGAGTATATAGTTGGTTTTAAAGATGGAAAATTCGATAGCTGAATCATCGTCTGAATAATTCTGTTTTGAGTTTATGTGATATGTGATAGTCTTTGCCGTCGTCTCACGTCAAATATCAACCGTGATCAGCAGTTTCGCACTGTCTGTATCCAATTCTTGTATTGTATTTGAGGCCAGGCACCGCCTAAGCACCCATACCCACCCCACACCCACTTGCACACCTTTTCCGAATCGTATTTAATAGTAAGAAGCATAAATCGTCTCATTTATTTTTACAAAAAAATTTCAGAAATAATTTGAAAAAAAAACACGAAAAACCATTATTTCAAAGTAGAAAATAATGGACGAAGTTCGAAATAAGTTTATGTTTATGAGTTTTTATGAACTCAACCTTGAAAAAGCTGTGTAGTGATGTTATTTTGTTGAACTAGGTACATCAAATAATAAAATGAAAATCGGTGGAATGTCTAAGATGGCACAATGAGTATAGTGGGTACATCACACGATATTTCATATTTGAGACTTTTTAAAACTTTGTAAAATACTCTGTACAAGTTCCTTGTATCAAGGATAGTTGGTTATAAGGATAGAAAATTTGATAGTCGAAAAACAGTCTGAATATCTCTGTTTTGAGTTTATGTGATAGTCTTTGCCGCCCCTCACATCAAACACCAACCGCAGTTTCACACTGTTTGTATCCAATTGTTGTATTTGAGGCCAGGCACCGCCTAACCACCCGCAATCGCCCCCCACCCCACACCCACCTGCACACCCGCACGGCGTCCCCGTTCACCTGCGTCATCGTGTAGAGCCGGGCGCACGTCGCGACGCTCCACACCACCGCCGTGCCGTCGACGGAGGCGCTGGCCAACATAGAGCCTTGCGGCGACGCTCGCACGCACGTCACCTGGTACTTGTGCGCGCGCAGCGGACTGCACGAGCGCTCTGTGTAGCCTCTGCCGCCGGTCCAGTCCCATATCCGGACGGTCTTGTCGCTGAAAGAAGAAGAAGAAGAAATTAACAAACACGAGATGCTGAGGTATCTACATTGGGTCAGGTTCGCACCGAATAGCGGTCATGAATACCATCTGGGGACACCCCTGCACTGATGAGAGCCAACGCTCGAAACTGGTCTGTAGATAGTCAAGTGTTCATGAACAATTTAAGCACAACTCAGCATATAGGAAAGAAACAGTTGCAGTTGCGCCTATACGAATCGTTGTATAGATTTCGGAAAGATGTAATACAATGTTCTGCGTGGCATATAGCCAGGAAAGTAGTTGTTTTTCTTCTTCTTTCGTTCATTTACGAACATTTGTGGCAATGACTTTGAGCTTTGTATATTTATTCAACATTTTATTCCAATTTGTGCATGTTGGCTTTTTAGTTGTTGAAATCACGCCAGTTGGGCATGTGTGTATTAAATGCTGGAATGTGTTTACGGTGGGTCAGGTTCGCACCAGATGGCCATCATGAATGCCATCTGGGGATACCCCTGCATAGAGCCAAAGCTCGAAACTTGCAACTATATTCGTTTATGCAAATCGTTGCATAGCTTTCGGGTGGATGTAATTCAATGTTCTGCTTGGCATATAGCCAGGAAAGTAGTTCTTCTCTTCGTTGAACACGGGATAGCTGCGACAGAGTAACCCATTAATTTCGGCATAGAGGTCACTGGCTTACTGAAAATGTGGTCAATGAGGGTGATTTTGCACAATATTATACCTCTTGCCTATTAAATATTTCATTTAAAACGACAATGAGATAACCAAACATATACTGATCGCTTCTTCCCAAGATGCTGAGAGGTATTTACGTTGGGTCAGGTTCGCACCCAATTGCGGTTATGAATGCTATCTGGGGACACCCCTGCACTGATGAGAGCCACCGCTCGAAACTGGTCATGAACATGACAATTCAAGCACAACTCAGCATTTAGGAAAGAAAGAGTTGCAGTTGCGCATTGTTTTTTTTTTGTTTTTCACTCGTTATCTACCAGTTTCGTTCATTTACGTGTTTCCATTTGAGATATCAATGTTGCTACTACTTTCTAGTAGAAGCGGCAACACTGCATTGTCGAAAATATTTTAAATGAAGAAAGCGTATTCTAAAATATAAGCAAGCACATTTTCATGAATTTTTTCCGACTGATTCTCGATATAAAGATAGTATAAGCTCATCCTGAAATACCCTGTATTTATACTGATATTTGAAGAAATACCAATCAATTAATTTAGAGATACAAATTGAAATGAAAATATGAAATCAACTAGGTACTGCTTGCATCGAATTCTCATGATGGAAATTATTGGAGTTGAAATTTTTTTGAAACCCACTCATCTTATTGTGTCAAACAGTTTTTATGCCTTACCTACCTAGATCCAGTGATTAAAGTGAAATTTGGCGCGAAATCGCAGCAGGTGACATCACTTGTATGGCCTCGTATAGTTTGTATTATCTTGACATTGTGGCCATCAATGGACATAGTTGTCTGCAAAACAAAAAGCAAAATGAGAGTCACCACCATAATGTAGCATATCAAATAGTTGATAACATAACTATATAGTGTGGAAAATGACATATTATACACAAATTAGAAACGAATTCATCACTCTAAATATCATTTATCATATTTCCAATGGACATAGTTGTCTGCAAAATAAAAAGCATATCAAATAATTGATAACACAACTATAGTGTGGAGAATGACATATTACACAAATTAGAAACGAATTCAATAATTTTGAATTTCATTTTATGTCATTATATGTCGCAACAATTCATATGAAAAATTCTAGTGGGTAGACAAATTTGGCCTCAGGCAAAATTTTTAAATTGACATGGGCATCATTCAGGGGAAGGGTCAGAGGGAGGCAGATGCCTCTCCCCTGATTTTCTAAAAAAAAGAATTGATCCACTCAGATTCTTCCTGCAATCACAAAATATACATCATCAATATTGTATCAGTAGGTACTTGAAGTTGAAAAATAGTATATTGTTTAACGAGCACTGGATGATAGTGATTTCCCACGAGGGTGAAAAATTAGCATTCCGTCCATTTCAACTACTAAACCATCAAAAACTGGGGTCTCACCCCTTTACGACCTTGAATAACACTGCCAATTCAATAAATTCGGTTGAAGGGTTATCAAGATATTTACGAAAAAAACGATTTCTTTTAAAAATTTTGACACCCTGTATCTTGAATACGGAGCATTACCGGACCTATGTTTATATGAACTTTTCGTCTTAGAATCACTCGAAGAATCACCCCTTCAAGTTTGGCCACGTACTTAAATAACACCCTGTATAGTACATAAAAAAAGTTTGGACAAACAGTATGTATTATAAGTCTTGACAGTTATGTCATCCGCTGTTGACGGCGATTACGCGATCATGACATACCTATACTGGTGGAATAAAGAAAAACTGTGCGATGTGCTTACTGTGCGTAAAAAGCTACTTACTGTGCCTACTTTCTATAGTGGCCGTAGGTAAATATTATTTCAAAATTGATGAATGATCATTTAGTATAATAGAAGCAGGTATAATACTTAAATATACCTGAATAGGGAAGCAAATTTTCCTGGAATCTTAAAATTACAATAGACTGATGATCGACCTATTTCCTGTTATGAGTGATAGTTGATGATTCGGATACGATGAAAACATTGTAGTGAATCAGGGAATCTCTGAATTATTTTGATAAATTCGAAAATTTTTCTCTTTTAATTTTCCACCCTGTATCTCAGAAATGGAGCCATTTCGGACAGGGACAATTTGGTTCAAATCGGCTTATTCAGACCTCAGGAATATATGTCGAGATTTTGTAGTGACTTTTTAGGGAAACTCTGTAGGTACTTACGAAAACATGAAAAAGAGTCATTCCGATCCTGATACGAATATATTCTTCAGTTTTTTCAGGTTACGAGTGTGATTTATAAAATATTTCTACGAAATAATCAAAGACAGTAAGAACAATAATTATGCCTTGGTTTCGTAAATATTCATCATATTTCCATTTCTAATGGTATTTTAGCCGACAGCTAATGAAAAAAAAATATTACGGAATGACTGAGATTGTGGAAGAAACGTTCTCAACAAGTATTTTTCCCGTATAGATTCATAATATGACCTCAGCTTTTTGATAATTATTATACAGGATGAGTTATTGTCACAATAACTCAACATAGGAAAACAATATATATTCCGGTTCTGATATTGTTATGTTCAGAAGGCTACTTATTGAAGCCTTTGAGTTTGATTCATTTACCAAATTTGAACCCAATCGGGTGATCCTGTATTTGATATGGCAGATTGAATTTTTGTCAAAATCCACAAATCACCCTGTATGCCAGTAACGAAGCGGTTCGAAACTTTTGTATAGGGCATTTTGCAATGATATTGGCAGGCCCTATAACCCCATACGTTTTGTCAGTTTTATCTCATGATCGGGATCTTCAGGTTGACCGATTTTCTCGAACAAAATGGTGAATGATGTTCTGCCACCAGAATTCCAAAGTTCCGCCACCAAATTTTCGAATGTTCGTTTTTATTCCTACGAATAGCTTTTTATATCCAGAGAGATGGCAGTGTCTTGCACCAAGTACTCGTATGAATAAATCGAGAAACGGGTGATTTTGACCCACTTGAAAACGTCGAATTAAATTGAAACTTCGCACACTTATCAAGGACCGATGAAAGTAGCATAATTCGATAGTTTTGTTTCATTATTATCATGATTGGGATCTTCAGGATGAACAATTTTCTCGAAGAAATGGTGAATGATGTTCTGACGGCAGTGTCTCGCACAGGGTTGGCCGATATATATCAAGTGATATATATCATGATATGTATCATGATATATATCTGATATTTATTGATTGATATATATCATGATATATATCATTTACTTCTTTTTAACAAAATAAATACCGGAGCAAAAAATCCTTGATATTTTGCGTTAAAAATGAATACGTGACAACAGTGCGTTTCGTGGTTATAACTTACAACTCGGGGAATCCCCGGTTTTTGTTTACTGCTTGTTAGGTACATGGTACATCAGGCGTGTTCATTTGTCCTTGCTCTACCTGCTGAACTTGATTTTTTTCTATGACTTACTTTGTTTACATCATGCCATGAACAGACAACTATGGAAAAAGAATCAACTTCAGCAAGTTTAGCTCGAAGTTTAGCAATACAAACAAACAGGCCTCACGCACACAACGATTTGGTGGAAATCGGCTGCAATTCCTGACTCGGAATGGCCAAAAAAGAACTCTTCTTACAACTATGTGAGCAGTTATTCAGTGCAGTAGCGGCAACAGCTGATTTAGAAAGAATTTTTTTCGAGTTTTGGAATAGTTCAATCTAAATTAAGAAATCGTCTAGGCAACGAAAAAGCCAGTAAGCTAGTATTTATTTTTAAATGTTTAAAACCAAATACAGATAAAAAAGCCAAAAGCTTGGACTGGATCTCGTCGAATGATGAATTAGTTGCCTTGAGTGAAGATGATAATATTGATAATGATGATTATATTCCTCTTTCCTGGTTTTGCAATCCTTAAAAATTTATCAAACGACAAGTTTTTTATATTACCATATATTACATATTTTCGGAAAAATATTATTTTTTGTTTCGTGTTTTGTTATTTCAAATTAAACCGAGAATTAAACTGAAGTTTGTTTTTTGTTTTTAACAAAATAAAGGTATTTTATATTGTGTTTTTTTTGGCATATCAGCCTAGGAACAAAATCGAAATTTCTGATATATATCGGATATATATCCGATATTATGATATTTTGATATATATATAAATATCATGATATTTGCCAACCCTGGTCTCGCACCAAGTACTCGTATGAATGAATAGAGAAACGGGTGATTCTGACCCACTTGAAAACATCGAATTGAATTGAAACTTCACACACTGGACTGATGACAATATCACAATTTGATAGTTATGTTCCATTATCCTGATCAGGATATTCAGGATAAGCGATTTTTATTTAGATTCAGAGACATGGCAGTGTCTTGCACTAAGTACTCATATGAAATAGTTGTAAGAACTCTACCAATTCAGCTTCTCAACATTATGATTATTAAATATAAAAAACGTTACCATGGCAACACGGTATCTCAAACACATTATCATGGCAACTGAGTTTTTTAAATACACCCTCAGTCGTTTGAGTCATGTCCGGCATGTCAATTGTAGGAACTGTCATTTGTCATTTGTCATTATCGAATTTTGTTGCAATCAGAATTATTCAAACAATTTCTGTTCGTATCAGAATTCTTCATTGAAAATCTATGCGAAATGTAGACGAAAGTGAAATCGAAGAGAATGTTTTAGGTAAGTACTTGCATATTTCCAAGAACTCTGAACCTCGCATCTTTGTGGGCAATTCATTCAATGCTAAGCATGAAAATAAAAGTAAAACACAATTTTCATGTGAGCTAAATTATGCAATCAGAACAATATGGATATAAACCTGAGAAATCGAAATCTTTGACACCCCAGCGAATCGAATAGTTTTCATCTACTTCGTCAGATGAAATCTTATTCACAAAGGCCAGTAAACAAGAACTTCAAATTCATGTATTCTATCACATCTACAACCAAGTGCATAGTATTATGTATTATGTTCCTCTATTCCCATTCCCGTCGAATTAGTTTGTAGGTTAGCAAATCTATTTTCGGTTATATGGGATCTTGTCGAAGAGATGAATTATGAGTTCGTAGAAAAAGTATAGTAAGTAGCGCGTTTATAAACTCTTCTCGACACTCGTTTATTAAACACTCGCCCCGCTCTGCTACGCTCGTGCTTAAAATACTCGTTACTGAAATGATGTTTATAACACTTGTTACAACATATACTAATACTATTATATTATTTCAGATCGCATTAAAAATATATGAAAACGTTAACTTACAAAGCTGACCCGTATGACAGAAACAATTTCACTATCGCGTCGTTGGCTAAGTACTAAGTGCAACCAAAAACTGCTATCGTTAATGATTCTAACGTAGGAAAATAACTATAGCAACTCGATGAAAATATACCTAACCTCTCATATCACGAACAATGAATAGATAATATAATGGAAAACTTCAATAATAGTACAGGACAAAAGTGCCACAATCAGTTATAGTTATTGAGTTAATACTAAGTGCTACTACACTAACTTACCACAGACATGACAGGGTATACAGGGTAGAGACTGTAACTGAAATAAATTCAATAGCGGAGAGGTGAATTATTTTCCTAAAAATACGCGGGACAGGTCAACGTTTCAAGGTATTCTCAAACATTTTGCGAAAAATATGGAGAATATAACTCTTCAGGGGTGGCAGAAATCTACCCCAACATGTTTTTTTTTCAAATGCCACCCTATGGCTGGTGATTACCCCCCCCCCCCCCCCAGAATGATAATGAATAGTAAATTGTTATATTTTTTTGACAAAAGCAAATCTCCATGGATTTTGTGGCGCATTTTTTTTATCGCTTGGAGCGCACGAAAGGGAATCCCTATAATGTTCAAAGAACATCGTGCGTTCCTAGGGAGGATAGGGACAGGAGGTAGGTATTGGATTTTTTTTTGAACTTTTGGAGATTATTATTATTATAAATTTGAAAACTTTCAATGCGAATATCTCGCGAAAGAAACAAGTTAGAAAAACGCCGTTTGGCAAAAATGCTAAAGAGTTAAGGGGAACTAGAACCACCATATTTCGGTCAAGGGATGAGTCACCCCGTCGGCGCGACACACCCCAACTTTGAAATGTCAAATGGCACTACCTTTTCTGTGATGCCTCAAATGAACAGTCTCAGTCAGTAGTATTCACCTGTACAAGACTTTTTTTCCACCCACTACAGGGTGTACGAGAAACATAAAGTCGAATAAAATGAAATGAATTGTGTTAAAAGGATATGTATTTGACCAGATGTTCAAAATGCATTCCATTCTGTTGTGAGCAATAGTATAATCGATGTTGAAATGCCATTCTAACATTTTGGAACACATCTCTTGGAATATATCGGCATTCTGCATTTTATTTTATTCGACTTTATGTTTACCGTTCACCCTGTAGTGGGTGGAAAATAAGTCTTGTACAGGTGAATACTACTGACTGAGACCGTTCATTTGAGGTATCACAAAAGAGATAGTGCCATTTGACATTTCAAAGATGGAGTGTGTCGCGCCGACGGGGTGACTCATCCCTTTACTGGTATGATGGTTCTAGTTCCCCTTAACTCTTTAGCATTTTTGCCAAGCGGCGTTTTTCTAACTTTTTTAATTCGCGAGATATTCGCATTGAAAGTTTTCAAATTTACACCCTGTATGTTGTTGGGAATACTTCCACAGGCAATGAATTCCAGAGCCTAGCCGTTCTATAGATGAAGGAGTCTTGATAAAGTGCTGTTCGACATCTTTCGAGGTTGACAACGAAAGGATGTGCTGACTGGGCTTGTCTTTAATCAGGGAACGTACCCTGAGACAATTTGGAATTCTCCTGTTTTGGAAGTAAATCTACAGAATAGTTTCAAGCAAAGACAAAAGTCAAAAGTGCATAGCACAAAAGACAAAAGTCCTTCGAAATTGTAGAACTCCACAGATGCCGTTTGAGAACTTCTTCTTCAACCAACTAGATTAAATTAATAATACTGACTGACTGAAGAAGACGAACCGAAGTCGAAACAAGCCTTAACTTAACAGGTTTTCGAACCAAAGAATACTTTTGCTTCTTTGGATTCTCAGACTTTTGCTTTTCAACAAAAGGGTCAAACGCGCCACAAAATTCGTGGAGATTTGCGAAATCCGAAGTTTTTTTGCTTTTGTCAAATGAATCCGAAGTAGTAAACAGGGATTCGGGTTTCACCTAAACCCAACGATATTTTATGGTGCAAGTGTGAGCTTTCGACCTTCCAGGTCTCATCAGTTAAGCGAAGAAGCCTAAGAGCTAATTTGATTGTTAATTTAATCTAGTTGGTTTAAGAAGTAGTTCTCAAACGCAACGCATTCAGTTCCTAGGAGCTAAAGTTGGAATTTAGCTCCTAGGAACAAAAAATATGTACTAGAGGTTATGAAGAATAAACAGCATTGTTAGGGTTGGTTATTTGGGTAGGGACGTATACCTGATTTGTTACCGATTTCGGCAGATTTGGCATTCCATACCCATGCTGGAGATTTAAATACTCCTTATTATAGTTGAGTATTTTTGATTTGATCAGGAAAGCCTTCAAGATTCACATACTTGCTTGATCTGTATTTCATTCGTTATTCTCGGGATGGATAACTTGTTTTTGAATAATCACGACCAACAAAAGTTTTTTGTCTCAAACAAAGATACTGTTTACCTCCATTTGATTATCAAGCCAAGCACAGTGGAGTATGGAGAGAAATAAATAATCGATATCATTATTGTAGATATGTTGAAGTGAGTGGTACTTGTAGCTCCTTAATGAACATCTCATGCGGTGTACCGCAAGGGTCAGTCTTGGGACCAGTTTTATTTTTGATCTACATAAATTCAATATCAAACTTGGAATTGAGAGGAAAACTTAAATTATTTGCAGATGACACGACATTGATTTATTTCTCTAAAGATTCAAATAATATTATCACGGACATGAAAAGTGATTTAGAGGAAATATCCTCTTGGTTACAAGTTCATAAACTATCTCTCAATTATAACAAATCCTCATATATGTACATAGCAAAAAGAACATTGAACATTTCAAATAGAACACTATCCTTCAACAATAAACTCATCAACTATACAGATGTTACAAAATTTTTAGGTCTTTATATTGATGAACGACTATTGTGGAATAAACATATAGATCATTTGAGAAACAAACTTAATCCCATTACAGGCATTTTATTCAAAATACGAAATCTCATTTCTACTAGATACTTGAAGAGTATTTATTTCTCTCTTATTTACTCAAAATTTCAATACCTAATATCTTTATGGGGAAGTACCAATATTTCACGTTTGAGTCCACTAATGAAATTACAAAATAAAACATTGAAGTGTATTTTCAATTTAAATTTTCTCGAACCAACCATGAATTTATACAAACCTAGAGATTCATTAGATCTGACATCACTACATGAACTTAAAATATGTTGTTTTATTCAATTTGTCCTATATAAATTGAGAATTTCGAATTTAAATTTCAATGAAATCAATTTATTACATAATCATGGAACAAGACAATCAAATTTACTAATAGCAAATACGTTCAAGTCAGATATCGGCAAACAATCAATTTTTCACACAGGAATTGTTCTATACAACTCATTATCAAGTCAATTGAGGAATATACAGGAAGCAACTAGATTCAAAATTAACTTGAAAAATATCTGCTTCAGAGACTTTGATAATTCCATTTCTTATTTGAATACCTACTTATAAAAGACAAGGTTGATATTGCATGATTATTTGCATTTTTTTTTACTTGTTATATCTTATTATGATTTCATAATTGTATGTATCACATTATGTATATTGTTTATGTATCCCTATTATAAACAACTATGTTTCTTGGGGTAATAAAGACAATCAATCAATATGCTCACTAACCTAACATTTTCCACGTCTTGTTCCTATACCTGGCACTGGAACGTAATTTGCCATTAGAGCACATGGTACATTGTTTTGTTCTAGAATTATACAAATACACAAATATGTCACTCTGTAGTTATATTTATATTGAACCTACAATTCGAACATACTTGAAAATTGAATAAACCTTCTGTTAATGCAGGTAGAATATTCTCACCACACGGATTATTTGTTGCATTGCATTATTGCATACATATGGCACGGCATTGGTGGTTACTTCACGTATTTATTTGAGTTAATTGTTTCGGTTGCAGAAAAAATAGAATGTAGTGAGTGAGTGAGTTTGTTTGACTCGCAAATTTTGCTATCACTAGGCTTCGCTATAAACGTTCCACCTCGTAAATGCAAAATTCGCTTGTCAAAGAAAGTGACCAAAAGTCCTAATAAAACAATCTACTACTTGCAGCTGGGCGAAAACACCAGAATTCAGTTGTGGAAGAAAATTGCAATGAATTGAGCCATTTGTTACGTTGAAAAATGAAATTTTTGAAATTACATCTCAATTATATGCAACCCTAAAACGTACTGAATACTAACATTTGATGAGTACGCTGGACATCTCATTTTTCCTGATCTATATACGATTTGCTTCATTTTTCTAACAGTGTACGGAAAATGATTGATTTTCCTTTTGACATGACGTGGAGTTCACGGTAGACCCTAAGTATACGTAATACTAATTACATATACAACACATAAATAGATTATGGATTATTTTCTGTTGAGTTATTCATATAACGGAGAGCTTGATCCTCATATTAATGCAAGCAAATTGGTTTGACCATGGAAAATGAACCATGAATAATAAAAGAATAGTATAAATGTTCAACAAGTGGGGATACGCCAACTTTTCTCATGAGTATGGAAGTTTATGCAGGGTCGTTTATGGAGAACGAAACGAAGAATTTTGCTGAAAATTTCGCATTTCACATTTCATCACCTGTTCTATGGATCTGAAATATTTTCAAAATTGCGTCGTTGCCGTTTCTATCAAAAAATCCTAGCAACTTTTTTTCAATGGATCGCCCTGTATATTATTGCAATTTTGGATTCTTCTTGGAGAGCTGATTTCATTAATGTGCCACACTTGGGGTCTAGCTGGTATTATTCCAGAGATATAGGGTGTTCAAAATCGAGATTTTTCAACATTAGATTTTTTTTGTCGATACTATCCATTATTGGTCAAATCAGGATCGCATGTCCCTATATGTATATTTTAACTTTTGATTCACTATCTACTGACATTTAATTGGAACGAATACGGAGTGGTTCAAGATTCATAATTCTGATCACCCTGTATCTATTCCAATTAAATGTCAGTAGATAATATATTAGAAGTTGAGATAGGGGCATGCATGTAGGCCATTTTATAGTTTCGACACAAAAAAGTCCTGAAGTTGAAAAATCCCGATTTTGAACACCCTATATCTGTGTAATCACTTCCGCTGGACCTCGAGTGTGATGTATTGATGAAATTAGCTCTTCAGGAAAAATCTAAAATTGCAATAATATACAGGGTGACTCATTTTGAAAATGAAGTTTCTAGGGCTTTCGGATAAAAGCGGTAACGTCAAAATTTCAAAAATATTTTAGATCGTTAGAACAGGTGATAAAATGTAAGATGAGGAATTTGCAGAAAAGTCCTTGGTTACGTTCTCCATTAATGTCTTACCTTCCATCGACCATGACTCATGAGTCACCCTGTATAGTGTCACAAGGGCAGAAAATACAACAAACATATTTCTCTGTTTTGTTCGATTGCTATTGTAAGTACCATTTTTTATTATTTCGTCAACCTAATGCCTCTTCAAGGAATGTCAAATTCCATATTTGTTTTGTTCAATCTGTAGCCCTTTTTTTGAATCAGCAAATCCCAACTAGCAAAGAAGACAATCTGGCACACTATATTCCGAGCTATATTCTCAACATTTTCGTTTTCAACCAAAACATCTGATATCACATGTCCTCATAGTTTCAAATGAAACTTGAAATAGTATATTACATAACTAGTGTGAAAAGTGACATATTTAGCGCGAGTGGACGTTTAGCACGAGCCGCAGAGCGGCGAGTTCGGAAAGTAAACGAGCGCAGGAAATGCACTTTCCAACGAGTTTTGTACACTATTTTTCCTACGACCACGAATATGCCATGAGTGTTTATAAGACCAGAGTAGGGATCATGTTTCTAATCATATTCGATCACATGAAGGTGATATCATTATCATTATTATTTAATTTTACTTCAATATTTGAATGACATCATTAGTTCAACGTTAACTTAACATTAACTTAATATAAACTTAACATTAACTCAACATTAACTTAACATCAACATAACATCCACTTAACATCAACTTAACATAAATTTAACAGTTTCTCAACATTAACTTGAATTTAACTTAACATTAACTCAACATCAACTCAACATTAACTTAAAATTAACCTAACATTGACTTAACATCAACTTAACATCAACTCAATAATTATTCAACATTAAATCAACAATAACTCAAAATTAACTTGACATTACCTCAAAATCAAATTAACATCAACTCAATATCAAATTGACATTAACTTCACATTATTCACTAAATTGCCAATACATTGACATTAATTCAACTTTCAATTGAAATTAACTTGATTTCAACTTTTCATCAACTTAACATTACGTCAACATTAACGACAATAACTCATGTTAAATCGACACTTACTTTCAACTAACTTGACCATAACTTAACTTTTAACTTACCATAATTCAGCATAATAATCATTCATTGGTACATCATAATCTATAGACCCTGTTACTGTGCGATTTTCGAATATTTCCACCCATGTAAGTTTTACTTTCGAACTTTCTAACTGTTACTGTTATACCGGGTGACACAGGGTATCGGGCCACCCCTGTAACTTCTGCATTTGTAAACGAATTTTTCTGAAATTCGGTACAGTTATATAAGCAATCATTTCGGATTTGACCACATCACAATCCAATATGGCGGACTTCCGGTTTTTCTGGAAATGCCAGCAACTTTGTATTTTCAAATGGAACACCCTGTATATTCTTACATATTCAAATTCAACCGGTCAAAACGATTGCAATCTTTATGTCAAATGTCATTTTTTCAGGAAAATTTCAAATTGAAATTGTTTTTTCATTTTACTTCGTGGATAAATGAGATGTGGTCAAGGCTATTTACAATGAGTCACACATAACAAAGAAACAACATTTTTACTGAAAAATTATCAACATAATATTTTCTGAAAAATTATTTTTTTTGTCACATCGATGAATCAATTCAGTCACTTTGTCTGTCATTTTGATCAAAAATTCATTAATGTCCAATTAAATGTTCAAAATTTTGCCCATTTACTCTAACACACAACCTGGTCCTTTCCACTGTACACCTCATGACAGCAGTGAGTTCATCCACACCGATTCTTTGTACTGCTTCCTGAATTCTCTCTTCCAAATCCTCCAGCGTTGTAGGCTGACGAGCATAAACTTGGTTCTTAATATGACCCCATAAATAAAAATCGAGAGGAGATAGGTCGGGAGATCGTGGAGGCCATCTGACAGGGCCGTTTGTTCCAATCCATCTTTGTCCATATGTCTCAAGCAAATACTCCCGGACTACTCTTGAATTATGTGGGGGAGCGCCATCTTGTTGGAAATACATCTCTCTTATTTCCTGCAGTGGCAAGTTGTCCAAAACATCCTGAACTTCATTCTGTAGGAACCCGAGGTATCGTTGCCCTGTGAGATTACCTTGGAAAAAAATTGGACCTATTATTCTCGTTCCCAATATTCCCATCCACACGTTCACACCTAATCTTTCTTGAAATCTCCCATGCCTCAAGAGCCTTGGATTCTGTCTCGCCCAGTATCTTGAATTATTTCGGTTGAACATCCCATTGTTGGTAAATCTCGATTCATCAGAAAACAGTATGTTGAAAGTGAAATTATTTACTTGCATATGATTCGCCAACAACCAGTTACAATAATCCAACCTTCTGATGTAGTCATCCTCATAAAGATGTTGATGTAAGTTATACTTGTAAGCACGATAATGGCGTTTTTTTTAAATTCTTCTAGCGCTTTCTCGACTGATATTGCAGTGGTATTCTAATTCCCGCGTCGAAGCGGTTGGATCAAACTCAACATAAGCTAAAACATTAATTTCTGCCTCCTCACTTACGATTAATGTATTACGATCATCATCATTGTTGGGTTCTTTTCGGAATCTTCTCTCCACCTTTTTGAAAAAGGTTCTCTGTGGGTGTCTTCTGTGTGGGTAACGTTCAGCGTATAACTGACAAGCGGCGACACTGTTTTTAAGACATTCTCTGTAAATTAATAACATATCAACCTGTTCACTTCTTGTGAACCTATTATTTTGATTTTCCATTTCTACTTGTTCTCGTAAATTAACTAATTTTCGAGAGTTGAGATGAAAAATGACAGCGAAACACAATTAGTTGACAAGATTCAGAAATTTTGTTTTCCACAGCTTACTTAGTTTATTTATTTATTTATTTATTTATTTATAAATTTGAGGCCACCCAACAGGCAGGTGTTTCACTGCCCAATAATAGAGTGGCACATTATAACATACAATGTATCATATAGTACTGGGTATGTTTTCTATATTTATAGAATGCTTAAGATAAGTATTTGTGCTTAGTAACTAACAGTACAAGATTTGACAATGTTATAACTATTTGGCAATATATTTTGTATTTAACTAATCAAAAAGGACTAATTGTACAGAACTTGTTTGACTCCATGTCTGAACCTGATAAATGAGAAGCTGAATACATCAAGATCATTGTTTGATTTACATACACTATTGAAAGTTTTGATACATCTTATTGACGGAGAGTTGAGCAGAAAATTTGTTGAGCAATGGGGAACTCTTAAAAGTTGTCTATTCCTCATGTTGTGTTGCGAGCTATTGAAGTAGCATAATTCTAAGCTATATGGGCAATCTGTCAGATTATTGAATAATTTATATATGAAACATACATCAAAAAATTTTCTTCTCAATTCCAAATTTTCCAGCCTATAAAATTTCAAGTTGTTTTCATATGATTCATGGTGTCTGTTCTTGTTGAAGCTAAAGTTCAGTCTATTTATGAATTTTTTTTGTACATTTTCCAGTCTATCAATATAGCAGTTGTAGAAAGGATTCCATATAATAGATGAGTATTCGATAATAGGTTTCACAATGCTATTGAACAGAAGAGTAACAGATTTCCAACAATTGAATTCTTTGGTGACCCCGAATATGAATCCTATGTTCCTAAGTGACTTCTGTGTTATTTGTTCGATGTGTTGCTCAAAAGTTAATTTGTTATCTAAGGTTATTCCTAGATCCTTCACGCTATTAGTTCTCCCGATGATTTGGTCTTTCAATTTCAAGTCGTATATAATGTGTTTGTTACTACGGGAAAACACAATTTGATAACATTTCGAGAGGTTGAGATGGAGTCTGTTACGTGAGCAATAGTCTGAGAATCTATCCAGATCTGATTGAAAATCTAAGTAGTCACTGGGACTTTCAATGTTCTTGTAGATTTTTAGGTCATCAGCGAAGAGGGTATGCTTTGTGTTATGAAAACAACCTGACAAATCATTGATGAAAATATTGAATAGAAGCGGCCCCAGATGTGACCCTTGTGGGACACCTGACGTAGTTGAAAACTTATTCGAACTGCAAGAAAATTCATGAACTAGTTGTTGATTTTTGAATGTATTCAATTTGTTACTGCCCCGAAAAACAAAAATGATATGTCATTTTTTACCTTAATGTATGTTCTAGAGAGACGTGTAGGTGGCCCATAGGGGTTCCATTTGAAAAAAATGAATTTTTGATCAAAAAGTGATGTGGCTGAATTGATTCCTGGATAAGTGACACAAAAAATAATTTTTCAGAAAAAATTATGTTTTTCTGTTATGTGTGACTCATCGTGAATAGTCTTGACCACATCTCATTTATCTACGAGGTGAAATGAAAAAACAATTTTAATTTAATTTTTTTCGAAAAAATGACATTTGACATTTGAGATTGCACTCGTTTTGACCTGTTGAACTTGAATATGTAAAAATATACAGGGTGTTCCATTTGAAAAAACAAAGTTGCTGGCATTTCCAGAAAAACCGGAAGTCTGCCATATTGGATTGTAATGTGATTTAATCCGAAATAGTTGCTTATATAACTTTACCGAATTTCAGAGAAATCCGTTGACGAATGCAGAAGTTACAGGGGTGGCCCGATACCCTGTGTCACCCGGTATGTTGTCATTGTGAAACGAGTCACTTTCTCAATAACAAATCAATGTGTTTTGTGCTGTTTTCATAGGTGGTCGTAGGAAAAAACATATTTCCCATGTGTTTAATTTAATATGACGCATTATATTCTTACAAAAGGAGTTGATTTTACTTTTTAGTAACTAAGGTTTATTACTAAAATTTCAGGAACATCAAAAACAGTAACTCGTTTTGAAACATAAAATCTGATATCACATATTTCTAATTAGTTTCAAATGAAACTTTTTCCGAGGGGTTTAGTTGAATATGGCGCACTATATATTCTTACAAAAGAAGTTGATTTTACTTGTGCATGAGTAACCAAGGTTTATTACTAAAATTTCAGGAACATTAATAGTTATTTAACCAACTAGTGTATTAATGAGGACGATTAATGATCTAGATATTTTAACGTGCGAGCGAAGCGAGTGCGTTAATGTTCGAGATCATTAATCGCCTTTTAATATACAAGTTGATTTCAAAATTTTTCCGTCGACTATGTTTCTTATTTCTCCTGCAATGGCTGCAATGAAGAAAACTTGGTTCGCGAATTCATCATCCATCCGGAAACTGCTAAGAATCACCCAGTAGCCTTGTTATACTGACATTAGTGTCATTTGACATTTGTCGAAATGATCAACATAGGAAATAAATTCCTTCACAGGGATTAAAATCGTGTCAGAAACTTGGAAAGGCGAACCCGTTAACGGAAAATCGTCGATGAAATCCATATTTTCGATTTAAATGCAGAATCCGCTAGTTATAGCATAAACAATGAATGCACGCGGTGTATGTTTGGTTGCCTATAAAACAATCGTGCATTAATAGACAAATCGTCCATTAATAGGGGTCATTAATGAACGATTTCATATATATTGAACTTAGTCGTTAATACGAGGTCGACGTTTCCAACCATAACATTCTACATATCTACATAGTTTCAAATGAAACTGAGTGACTTTCGCCAATAGATATAAGTCGCTTCATTTTTGACAAAATAATTATCACTAAATAATTCCATCAAGATAAAAGAACCGAACAAAATTATCGCGATAGCCACCCATTGCTTTACGCAACGTAATCAAAAAGTAGCCTTCTAATTGATAGAAAATAAATTTATGAAATCTCCAAACAGACTACCACATGCACCAGAAATCAAAACTTGGCAGTCCTTGTGGCGTGTCCCATCATCGTTTTACATCCGGGCCCGGTCCGAATAAACACTCAGATCAATATCTGTAACCAATGAGTTACAACCGAGCAACACAAAGAACTTCGCGATCAGGGAGCGCAGGACTATACGAAACAACCGAAATAATAAAAATATGGGAGACGAAAAGAGAAAAATGCCATTCGAGTTCGAATTAGACAAACGACATGCCTGTAATGCATTCGTAGAATTATGGAATGTTAAGAGAATTTGATTGTATTTTATTGTACCTATATGTATAAAGGGTGAATACACTGCGACCTAATAGTAGATTGTTTTATTAGGATCAAAAGTGACACTTCGTTTGACAAGCGGATTTTCTCATTTGCGAGGCGGAGCGTTTAGCGAAGCCAAGCGAAAGCAAAATTTGCGAGTCAAACAAAGTCAGTTTTGATCCGAATGAAACATGCTATTTTTTCTGCAACCAAATAAATATGTGAAGCAACATCAATGCCGTGATATACAGGGCTTTCATTTCAAAACTTACCACCCTGCATATCTTTCGATTTGCGAAGATTACAGTTTTCGGAAAAATCAGGTCGATTTAGATATGAAGGGGGAAGTAAAATGCCAGTGTCAATTGAATTCCATCAATGATCAAATCAACTAGGTGAAAAAATATTTATTTCGTATACAGGGCGAGTCAGTACTGTACATACTCCTACCACGAACAGAGGCCCCTGAAAGGAATATCTAACCGCCATCTGGAGTTTCCCTCCTCTTCGACAATAATAAACAGGGTGATTTATGGGATTGAGCGACAAAATATTTTTGTCACAACTTTCCAACAGCTTCTTTGATTCTTTCCATTTTTTATGAAACATTAGGCACTCCAACACCAGACTAACGTATACAGAATTGAAAAAAATCCAGGACCGTACTTGTGAAATGTTGCCAGCTATCAAAGAGGTCACTCTGTATATGGTTTCAGTGAACAATGACATCTTTCTACCTGCATTAACAGATCAGGTTTAATCAATTTTCAAGGATGTTCAAATTGTAGTTTCAATATAGATACAACCACAGAGTGACATATTTGGGCATGGACCAGGTGCTCTAATAGCAAATACCGCGCCAGGTACAGGAAAAAGACGTGGAAAATGTTAGGTTATTGAGCATATCAACAATAATAATAGCGATTATTTATTTCTCTTCATACTCCACTTTAATTGGCTCTATGATCGAATGAAGGTAAACAATATCATTGTTTGAAACACAAAACTATTGCTGGCCGTGATTATTCAAAAACAAGTTATCCATCCCGAGAATAACGAATGCAATACACTCAATACAGACTCATCATTATTATTATTATTTCGAACTCTATTGAAGAGTAAATATTCTGAAATTCAACAAATATTACTCATTCAATTTTGGAAGATGAGGCCCGTTCCGCTGAGTTTCAGTTCCCAAGAAAAACTGATATATACAGTGTGTGCGATTTCAACCCCCAACACTCTCCTAATTTGGAACCCTTCGACCGATTTTCAAAAACAAAAATTCCATAATATAGTACTCTACGAGTTCTATCCGAGAATGAAGACAAATCTTGAATATTCAGATTTTCAAGGACTACTTTTGTTTGTTAAACCAGTTAAAATTTCAGGAACTACTACTAGGTAATTTTTTTCGAAACATTGACTAGCCTATTCCATTCAAGCATAACTTGAATACCTCCATTCAAAATTTGAACGCAATATCTCATATAGGGTGTTAGTTATTCAATGACAAATTCTGTTAATTTTGATTTTTCGATTCACCCTGTATCAAAGTCTGAGGACTTGATATAAACGATGACGTAGTCATTCAATGAAAGAGAAAGAACACATCGAATGCTTACATGGGAGGTTAAGGGTAAAATAGTTACTTTTGTTTTACCCTGTATAATGATCAAGCTATCAGGTTTTCTTTGAAATTAAAATTCTGGCTGTCATTTCTATACAAGAATATATGATTTGTTCGAAATTTCACTAGAATCGGACAAGCATTAAAAAAGTTACAGATCGAACAATTTTCTGGACGGTTATATTTGCCGGTGAGTGTATGTCGAGGTGTATGTAATACCTAATTCCGGCAAAATAGTATCACTTGATGTGGTTCAAGTTGTGGCAACACTGGCAGAGAGCGGTTTTTCAGAACACGAAACACGACAGTTAGCCGTCAGCCGTTCGAACGATCGTTTGGATTGCTTGGCGGAGATGGGATGGGGACAACGAGCCACCAACAAGCCCGGTTCACGCCGTCGAATGCGATCGGTTATTGTTTATTTCCATGCTCTATTCCTTTTTGATTGATTCGCCTTCGCGGCGCTGTTGCCGGTTTCAAGCGGATTTCCCGCAATGATGGATGCAAATTCAGGAAGGCGTAGAAGGGGGCCAAAACTAAACTGCTCAACACCAGAATTGTAAAATCGACATTATTCGATCAAGTTTGGTTCATCATATCACATTACGTACGCCTCCTTGGTTTTTAATGCAAAATCAAGCAATTACTGGGCAGGAAAAAACGCAACTTTGTTATCTCTTGGATCATGGACGAAAATATGTAGATTCGAAATCCTCGTGACATTTTACACACGCTTTCATGATTTTTAATGCAAAATCAAGCAATTTTTTATTCATCTCACAATTTAGCATTCGTATATGTTCCAGTTTTAATTAAAGTTGGTCTCCAAATATTGTGAATTGTGGTATTAATGGACTCAGAGATAATGTGGGATTGTATAGGAGACCCTCAGTGCTTGACAATCACAAAAAAGAAAACAGTTTAGCCAAGAAAAAAAGAACTGCCTGGAGAGCAGATGTGTCAGACACTATAAGCCTAGCTAAGAGCTAAAGAATGGACGAATACGAGGACGAATATGTTCAAAGCACTTCTATTCTGGTAATTCATAATGATCAGTATGTCAACTGAATTGAAGCTAACCGAGAATATTCATGGTATTTTAGGAAAACCACGAGGAAAACCAGCTAAAGTGTCTGAAAAGAACCACCCATGCAAGTCTCAACTCAGGTTGGGTGCCTTTCGAATCTATGCAATCAAGTCAAGAAAGCACATTTGAGAAATATGAAAGAAGTGTGGAAAGAAAGCAAAAGGAAATGTGCTCACCCCAGGACGCCCCAGGTTTGTGAAATTGCTATATGGTTTCAAGTATCTGTTCGATAGTGTTTCCTGCTCTAATCATGTTTCCTTGAATTACCAATAACGAATTCATCTCATTAATTAAAATCTGTAACTATAGGTAATAGCGAGTAATAGGTATTTACGGAGGTATGTATGTACAGGGTGATTCACCATAAAAATCCCCCCCTCTAGCTCACTTATTTTTGAACCGATTTAAAAATTTGAAAAATAATCTTAATCGATTTTTCAAAAAAAATTTCTCGTTGCATCAGAAAATACAGGGTGCTCGGAACAAACCATCTACAGAGTACTACTTGATTTTTTCAAATGGAACACCCTGTATTTCATTGTATTTTCAGATTCTCCCTGAAGAGCTGATTTCATCAATACATCACACTTGGGGTCTAGCGGGAATGATTACAGAGATATAGGGTGTTCAAAAGTGAGATTTTTCAACTTTAGGATTTTTTTGTGTCGAAACTATTCATTATTGGTCAAAACGGCTTCTATGTCCCCATCTCAACTTTTGATTTACTATCTACTGACAATTAATTGAAACATTTACAGGGTGGTTCAAGATTCAGAATTCTGATCACCCTGTATCTGTTCCAATCATTAAAGGTCAGTTAATAGTAAATCAACAGTTAAGATACGGACATGAGAGCCGTTTTGACCGATAATGAATAGTTTCGTCACAAAAAATTCCTAAAGTTGAAAACTGTCGATTTTGAACACCCTATATCTCTGTAATCATTCCCGCTAGATCTCAAGTGTGATGCATTGATCAAATCAGCTCTTCAGGGAGAATCTCAAGATACAATGAAAAATAGGGTGTTTCATTTTAAAAAATCGAATACTACCCTGTAGATCGTTTGTTCCGAGCACCCTATATTTTCTGATGTAGCGGAAAAAAACTTAATCAAAAATTATTTAAGATGATATTTCAAATTTTGAAATCGGTTCAAAAATAACTGAGCTAGAGGGGGGGACATTTATGGTGAATCACCCTGTACCTTCATGAAAGCTCAATAATATAAAGAATAATGATTCGGGCATAAACTGAGCAATATTGATCTTGGTAGGTATTAATGTGATGAACATTTCTCAAAAATACTAGGTAGGTACTAGGTAAAATCGTACTGTTTTTTAGAACATCGTGCGTACCTATAAGGAGGATAGGGGGAGACGGGGGAAGAGGAGGTAGGTGTTGGAATTTTTGTTTAAGTTGGGAATGGGTTGCGTGCAAGAACTGTCAGATGACCGACCCTGGAGGTGAAACATTGAAACAGATACAGAACCTCACTTTTCTTATTTGTTTCCAAATGATTAAAATAGTTTTTATTATCATTACTAACGTCATTGAAGGTTGGGAAGTGTCATATTACACACCTCTACTTCCCGCCCTCACTTCCCGCCCTCTCTACTTCCCGACCTACTTCCCGCCCTCAATTATTTCATATTTCAGATATGTTCAGAACGAACAGAGATTTATACAAACCTCGGTAGGAAGTTTTATTCCTGTCTCGAGATTATAGCTAACCTCGACCACGCCAGGCATGAATCACTTCCGAGATCACTTCCCACCTCGGTGTGTATATAATATACTATTCTCAATTATTTTGGCACAGCAATAGTGTTTTTCGGCTATTCATTAATTCGCGCATGCCATCACATAGTGCTGTTGTACAATGCACAAAAAATGCAGCGAGAGTCGAAGGAATCCGGTTGGTACATTATGATTCAAAACTACCTACTATAGTCACTCATATATAGTTTTCATTTGGAAATTTGGTAATTTCTCTGATTTCTCATCGGAATTTCTTCTGCAATAGAAGCTAATAAAAATACTCGTGAAATTTCTAAAAGAATGCAAGAAGATTGGATTCATGCAATCAAACGGGAGGACTGGTCTGACATGCTGACGAAATATGATCGTGTGTGTTGTAGAAATTTTCAATCTAATAGCAGAATTAGCTTCTATTGCAGAAGTGGCAGAAGGAATTTTAATAAGAAATGACAGAATTTCATGATGACAACTTTGTGAGATTACTGTATATACCTGAAAAATCATATTCCTTCGTCTCTCGCTGCATTTCTTGTGCATTGTACAACAGCACAATGAGAAGGCATGCGAATTAATGAATAGCGCAAAATACACGATTCGTATGTCAAAATATTGTGAAAAACTATTTCAATCCGTTGATTCCTCTGTAAACAAATAAAAAAAGTCATCGGAAAAGAATTCCAAACCTTCGCCGTCAAGACATCTCGCGATATATCTAGTCTTCATCATCTACATAAATGCTGGTGACTTCTTCTACAGGAAGTCTAATCTATGCTTCTACTGATTCATCTACATCTTCTATGGCCTGTTGCATTTGCCAATCACTCGGCCAATCATCTTCAGTACTTGTTCTCGTGGAAGACGAAGGGTGTCCTACCTCCTCCAGTTGGTTTTACTTTTATATTGTGAAGTATTATGCCCTCTCGTATTTGCCCAACAATTCTGGAATCGATACTACTTTGAAGAGAAAGCTCGAGAGAAAGTCTATGAATGTCTTTCAGGTTCTCTGCTTGCCAAAATTCTACACAAAAGCAACTCACTCAATTAGAATTTCTTTGGGCTTCAGACCAACCTGTTTTGGGTATATGATATTCCTCGGATATTCCTCATGACCTAGATCAATATTTCCACATATCTACGGTCATGGACTTCCTGCAAGGTCTGATAATGGTCTATATTTATAGTTTATTCAGAATTTCACAAAAAAAAACAGCACCACAAAACTTGGAAAAAGATTTTAAAACACATTAAACTCATATGAACCGTATAAACCCGTTACGATTAAACCTCGGTATATGAATAACCCGGAATAACCCATGCAATCAATTCTAATGTTTGCCCTCCAAGCAGAAAAGACACGCCCACTTGGTCACGTGCCGCAGATGCCTAATCAGGATCAGGATACCTACAATTCTTACTACTATTTTACAATTATATTATTAATGTGGTTCGCGAAGGAGGGGGGGCATGGCCCATGTTCCCCCTGGATCCGCCCCTGCATTTTCTCAGCAGAGGTAGGTGATTGCTCATCGGGTAATTCGGTAATAATAATAATTGTGAATCGGATATCCTCGCGGATTTCTCAATCCGTTTCAAGTTGTCCTAGTATGTATATTTCCGACTACCGATATTCTTTTAATAACAACAGCGATATTGACATCAAAACACCATGCATCAAGTGCACCATCAGATTCGGTCATAAATATAAACAATTGATAAAAAATGACAAACTTGTAACAAAAATGTATGGAACATTTCTATACATCTCTTTTGTAACCTTTTTATCGAGTCTTTTATCAACATCAAATAGGGGCAATAAAATAATGATAATAAAAAATAATACGCAATACGCACCTCCTCCGCTGAACAGATTAGAAATTTTCACATGAAAGCTGCTAGTTTCAAGTCACTGGTGAAACAACGGCAACCAACAATTGAAATAGCGAGCTCGATACACGGGAAAAACGTGAAAAATCAAAGACCAAAGCGACAAGATCACTCCC
The DNA here is from genome assembly GCA_918026855.4 of Phaedon cochleariae. Classification (NCBI taxonomy): domain Eukaryota; kingdom Metazoa; phylum Arthropoda; class Insecta; order Coleoptera; family Chrysomelidae; genus Phaedon; species Phaedon cochleariae. The sequence continues at coordinate 5,998,053 of OU896710.1, read as the reverse complement.
CGAAACAGCGCAGCCGATATTCCGATAAAAACACACCGAAATGAAATGAAATGAGTAATCAAAATCAACGTAATTTTTCCAGTGTGCATCCGGCGTCGGTGCACGAACAGAAGGAGAGAGAGCCAGAGAAGCGAGAATGAAAGCCTTTGGACGGCCGCGGGGGGTTCCGTGCACGACGGGAGGGAGGGGGGTTGGCAAAGCAATCGGACTGACACCAAGCCTAGGTCCGGCCATCTTGTGACGACGAAACGCTGTTCTCGTCCTCAAAACAGCCGAAATACCACTAAATTCCAGGAAACGGGCCAGATTCCAGTGCTAAACGATCGCAAATCGTGCCCTCGGTGCGTACCTACACCTGGCTCACGTGTACTTCCGCCAAACTAGCCAAATTCGTACGTTTTCCGAGTTTTAATTGTTCTAGTGATACAAATTTGTGAGTGACTTGTCTTCGGTGACCCCATCGGATAATCCTACCTGTGTCTATTGGTGAGTGTTCATTCAACTTTCATCGATTTCATTGACATCTTTCTAGGTAGGTAGGTATGTCTGTCTTATTTATCTCTACGTCTCTTTGCATACCTATTCTATTCTTAACTCTCAAATACCAACATTGAACTATCTTCAAGAACAAATCATTACTAGGCTGTTTTATGAACCTACCTAACCTACTAGATTGGTCCTAATCGGGTCCTAATAATGTTATTCATAAAAATTCGCATGAGGAACAGTTCATTTCAATCATTCATCAGGCTAAACATCATTATTTTTTTACCGTTTGTTCAGTTAAAAGATATTGGCAATAATGAAAGCAATAAGCAGGTGAGTACTTGAGTCATTTAGTGAATACCTAGGTATTCGCAGTGTTCTCTAGAACAATAACAATTGGGGTTTTTGTAGTTTGTACTCGTCAGCGCTTCTGTAGGTAATATTGGTATTATTATTAATACCTATTAGCATAGATTAGCGACACCACCAGTTAGGTGTAGTAAGTCTTTTTGTTTCAACTTCAACCCGCTCCTCCCAACATCGATATACCTAGGTACAAATAGACAACTTCTCAGGCCGTTTGTGCCTCGGTTCTCGGTTTATGCGTACCTATATGCGGACATTTCGTATAGTGATGTACTTAATTATTGAGCCTCATTCCTCATTATTGGTACAGTTCAGCAGCTGCTGGTAAGAAACTGTATGACTGACTACCTCATAGGTATGTGAACGGTCGGATGTGTCCAATCCCACAAAGCGGCATTCTTCGAGGATCCCATCGTTTCTTAGGGTTTTAATGAAGCCGATGTAAAGAGATACCTGATTTACCAGCTTTTGCTCGGTCTGGCCTGCTCGCTCCTCGAATGAATCGATTTGTATTTTTCGTCGACCGAAGCGGTCAGTCGAAAAGTCGAGAACGTTTGAACTGGATTTTTATTGCGATTTGTTCGAGGATTTGTTGGCAGGCGACTTACCCGGTGTTCAACCGAGTGTTCAACTCAAAACAGTCAACAGTTCAAAGAAAAAAGGGATTGAATGAACTAATGAACAAACGAGTGAACAAATTACCTATTGTCATCATCAAGCAATCGGATCATTTCTGTTCCCGAGGTCGTTACAATATTTTTCTACGGCTATGACAGAAAATTGCTTTTGTTTTATTATATGTTCGAGGAATCGATGAGGTAGGTAGGTATTTTATTTTCGTATATCACAATGACTTCATTGAGTTATTATATCACTAAATCTAATCTCCCATGGAATGTCAAATTTCAAGCAATGTCCGCTCTGCCTTATAGATGAGCATTTCCGAGAGCATGTAGTTTCTTTATAGTTAAAAAATACTTCGAAATACAGGGTGAGTCGGGAGGAACGCATCAAACCGCATCAACGATCAAACTCCAGCTCTGTTGTGTATTGTAATGGTTTGCAATGAACCAACCTCCTTCAGTCCGTGATTTATTTGTAATTGCTAATCAGTTTCCAATCTGAAATATGATGACATTAGCCTCAACATTTCTTTGACATATTGCGATGAAAGGAGATTCCGAGGGAGATTCTAAATTTGTTACAATCTCTGGATTACTTACCTATATTATCGTAGAATAACTTACCTGATATCAGGGCTATCAGTTATTATAAGAATAGACCTCGGAATAGACGTAAAAATATTAAAAAAAAACATGTAATTATACGATTCTCATTTGTTTCCATTCTAAATTTGAATTGGTGTGTGTCATTTTATAAGATTTTAATCGTATATACAAACTCGATTGTTTTATCCGTTTTGTTGTTAGTGTCAGTGTGTTTGACGCGTTTATTTTCGAGTTTGTACGATTGAACTCCGAGTTGAAGTCTCATAAAATGTCATATATCTATTCAAATTTAGAATGAACACAAATGAGAATCGTTTAAGAACATACCTACATATGTGTTTTTTTGAATTATTTTTACGTGTACAATACACATCAGCTGGAGTTTGATGCGTTCCTCCCGATTCACCCTATTAGTGTAGTAAATTCGAGACCCTATCGTGTCGTTTTTTTTTTCTGACGTAGAACCAGGTCAGACATGGTAGGTTTTGTTGACCATATCACTAGGTATATGAAATCGTATTTTACGACATTTTTCTGTGGTCTGGAACTTTTTAACTGACAAAAAACTGAAAAAACGCACTTTAAATAAAATGTGTTTTTTTTTGTTTCCACCGTCATATCTTTGAAATCCATGAAGATATCGAAGTGTTTTTTTCTCTAGGTTGAACTAAACACAATAGCGCTTCTAACAGTACCGATGGATTTTACAAAATTTTCTTCTTTCATTTTTCAAAAATCAAGAGAGCATGGAATTCAGAATTTCTGCATTACAATTTGCACCAATCGATAAACTTTTTTATTTTTGGAAATTTTTGTATACATATAGCGAAACAAATGAAGCCCATATATGATAGAAATTTTTGAGCTGATTATTTTTCCCCCATTTTGTATAGTTTAGCAACAATGATTTTTTTATTGCTCGCTCAATATCGGCACGCGCTACCGGAAGACGAGGGTGGATTAGTTATGGTTTGATGTAAACGCGAGTGTAAACGGCATTCAGCGTAACATCTACATGCGCCGATATTTTATAAGAAGTTCTCTGAGAAAATGGAGTGTATTATTTGTGGAAATATTGTGCGGGATGATGACAAATCTGTGGTACAAAGACCTAGAATACAAGGATTGTTGTCACTAATAGCTAGTGCTGAGAGGAGACCAGACAATCGGTCAAAAGAAATTCTGTCGCAAAAATAGTTATTTATTATACAAGGGAAAAAAGTAGTAGATTTTAGCTCCAGGTTGTGTTGTCTCCCGACGCGTAGCGGAGGGAGACAAAAAACCGTGAGCTAAAATCTAATATTTTTCCCGTGTATAATACACTATTTTTCTCTGTGACAGAAGGAAGGACGAATCGATATTGAGGAGATATTACATTATTTCGAAATCTGAAAATTATCGACGTGAAATTTCAAGTTTTTAACAGTAGGGACACCTGCGTTTTATAGGCATCTTTATCATTTTTTTGAAGTATATAATCAAATATCTGATGTCACTTCTGTCAGTTCAATTCTGTGATTTGATTTAAAAAAAATTGCGAATTCAGTAGTTGTTTAGTAATATACGGAACCGCGAAGTCGAATGGAAGATAAAAGGACTTGCAGTTCTTTCTCGGAGACGGTATAATTGACTCATTTTTCGGAACTATAGCACAATAAAAGCCATCAACAGAGTATATATATGTGACATATTATATCCGGGAAAGAAGTACTCACTTTTTTCCCACGGGAAAAAAGTAATTCATGAAAAGGGACATTTTATAACCTGCCAATAGAGATGAAATGCCAAACTTCTTTCCCGTCACAGAAAAAAATAGATTTTTCAATAGTGACCTAAAAATAAAGTTTCACTCAGACTGCCAAAAATCGCACACAAGATTAAAAAAAATATTAATAGTATTTTGCGAAATGACAATGAGGCCGGACCCTCAAATTATTCTGGACCTCGGTTTGAATCACAAACATTTGATATCAGAAAAATGTGCCTTATCTGCAGTAGTACTGGAACAAGAAAGAAGGAAAGTTTGATATCTGTTGAATATTTTTTGTATCGTGTTAATTTTTGATGAGTCTCGAGGTTCATTTGCAAATAAATAATTTCTGATGATCTGAGGTATCTCATGCATTTGGAAAAAAAATAATCTGGTTGGGACATGGCTTGACTGTCGACTCCTGGGACAGAAATAAGTCCATTTTAGATGATTTTAGTCAACTTACCTATATCCAAAATCGTTTCGTTGAGTTGGTACAGGGCGTTAAAGTGCTCACCTTAGGTACTGAATATAGTTATCGCTAAATTTGTAACACGAGAGTTCTTGTAAAGCCCGCGAGGACCAGCAACATATCAGTTTGTTTACAATAAGAATACATTGTAGCCATGATCCATAAACAGTCCGACTAATAAGATTAATTTTCAAAAATACGCGAGTTTCAACTTTCAACGATTTAGAGAGGACCTTTTTGACAGCTGTAATTAATGCTGGGCGCAAATGTCGAGCACTTCGAACAGTGGTAGTTTTTGACACCTACAATGAAAATTCTGTGAAAGCTATAAGCACGTTATTGGTAGCAAAATATCGACACTTTTTGAAATCTTATAAAATTAAACAGTCAGTTGTTATTTTTCCAAACAGAATACAAAACGCTGCAAAGTACTTGAACGAAAATGAAATATTGATGACAGCTAGGGGATTTAAAATGTCAGAAAAAGTAGTTCCAATGCATAAACATCATTCGGAAATTATTAAGGCTCTATTTTTTAACAAACATGAAGAGGCAGATACAAGGATTATTTTGCATGCTATACATGAAACTGAATTCAGCAGATTTTACTCATCCACTATTTTTGTTGAAAGAAAGTAATTTATTTATGCATCTTGAACACGGTACTAGCAAACTATTTATCTCAATTGAAAAAGTAGTGCAAAGTTCAGGACCTACAATGTGTTTTTGTCTGTTGGCACTTCATTGTTCTACTGGTTGCGACACAACTAGTAGTTTTTTCAAAATAGGAAAAAAAATCGACGTTTGACGTTCTTAAAAAAACCGTCTGCAGAGCTTCCCCCAAGTGAAGGTGCCTTTTACCAGCACTTCTCAAGGTGAACGTGAAAATTATATTCATTATTACATTATGAATATACTTATATTTATATTAAAATGAGATGACAATATTTCAGTTGACTATTAAAATTTTAGGTGTATGTATCAACTCAGAATATGGTTCAGCAGCAACATAGCAACTTAGCAACACCACTTATAAATACAGATGGTTCAGGATGGAATTTGAATAACAACGTTTGGATTTCAATATTTTCGAATGATAAACCAATTCCTGGTTCTGTTCGGCAATCATAAAGTATCTTTTGTTCGGATAAAAATTGTGATAGTCGAAAATGTGGTTGTTTCAAAGAATGCCTAAAATGTTGTGAAGATTGTAAATGTCGTTTTTGTAATAATGTCCGAAGATTCTGAGGAAGATATAGGAGAAATTGACGAACTTGAGTACTTTTGATGTACCTAATCTATTGGAATAATTAAAAAAATAAAAGTTGTTTTATGCATACGTTTTTAGTTCCGGTCAAAAATGATTAAATAATCATTCTGGAGGAAAAGGAAAGAATTTAGTTTGAAACATTGATTGATGTATAATTTAGATATTTCAATATTTTGAAATATAAACAATAAAAGGTACGAGAAAAGGTATTATCCCATCAGAAGTCCGACCATAACGTACGTACGGATCTGCTACCTATGTGACAGACATAAACTGGGTAATAAGAGAGCCGGGCGCGCCCGAGCGCAATTTTAGCCCGTTTTGTTAAAATCGTTGACTGTATACATACATACATACGTGAAAAATTATCATTCCAAAAACTTTTTTTATACATTCCCCCCATTTTGTTCGCATAATGTATACAAAAATTTCCAATAATAAACTTTTTTATCGATTGCTATAATGTACATCTACAAAAATATCGATGTCAAGTTTGTTATCATTTCAACAGATCGAATAAAAATATATCAAAATCACAAAGTAAATGGTTAGAACCGCTATTAAATCTTCTTTAATTTAAAAAAAAATCAGCCCAAAACCACAATTACTTTGAGAGATATAACGGTGGAGACGTAAAAAAACATGTTTTACATATTAATCCATTTTTTCGAGTTTTTTGAAATTAAAAAGTTCACGACCACTAGAAAATGTCGTAAAAAGTGATTTCGTGTACACGACCACCTAATTGAAGAAATGGACCAGGTTTTACCTGGTTCTACGCCAGTTTTTTTTATCTCAGAAACTAAGCGACTTTGCTCTCGAAATTCGCTCGTCTATATATCTATACCTAAACATTGTTCGTGGGTAAAGTTGCTGTTAGCCTTTATTATAAGTATACACTAATGCCCACACTTTATCCCGATTTAATTTTTAATGGAATATCAACCCATTTAATATTCACCTCGATATTCACCAACAGCCAAGTGAGAGGCATTTTAGCAATGTGGATTTGGTACCCCAATTCTCATAAACCTTTCAAATAAATTTCCACAATTCCTCATAATCTCTCGCAATTTTCCTCGCTATTTTCCTTCAATTCATACAATTCCCCTTGAACTCTCACAATTCCCCTTGAATTATTCTCTAATATCCATCAAAATTCCCTCACATCCGAGCTCAAATCCCTATAAATTCCCAAAATCCCATCACTTATACACCCAAATTCCCTCACAAATTCCGATCTGAAATACCTCGAGCTATGATTTCACAACCGCCTATGTTGGTATAAAATAATTCCAAGTGAATTCAGGAATATACTTTCCGAGATACTTTTTAAAACTCTCATATTGTTCACAAGGTAATCTAAAATGAAATTGATATTCAAAACGATATTAAAAACTAGGAGATTCGCTAAAAAATGATCTGGGAAGTGGGTAAGTTGGATGGGGTAAGTGGGTAAGTGGGATCAATGGGCTGGAAATTATTATTCACATTCTAACTCACTTATGACTCGAAATTTTGTGTATGTTGTGTACGGTACGAGGCTTGCTACGAGGTGAATAATTTCCGGAGCCATCATTCTACTTCAAGAAGTTCCTAGCTAAATTTCATCGAAAAATTCAATTGTGTTATTTATTGGGAATTGGAGAAACATGTCTTATCTATTCTACCATTTCTGTGTGTTCAATTCACTATGATCATTCTTTATTCATCAAGGCTTTTAAAAAAAAATACCGAGTGACCTTGACTTTGAACCTAGACTTGAACTCTGCTTTGAACTGTAGAAAAATAAATTTCGCCTACAACGTTTCGATTTCTGATTCCTCAATCAACGGATGAGTGAAACAAACCTAAAAAACGCTTTTTCGCATGTGCTAGGTATTGGCCCTCATGTTATCCGGAAGTGAAACGACGAAAAAAAGAAAAAACCTTCAGATATAATAATGGGAGTCCCCTACCCTCTCTTATGTAGACAATTGTAAACGCTGTTTCCCCCGAGGTTCACCCCTTCTCTTTTCTCTTAGGCCCTTATGCTATGGTATATTATGAATTAGGTAATACCTCCATTAAAACTAATCGGCACCTACCCAGTTTACAGATACAGGGTGGGCGAAGTGAGATAACGGCTTCGATGTTTGAGATAGATAAACACAAAATTTTAAGGTGGTCTAACTCATGAGCAGTACATTTCTGAAATATTTTGCGTTCGGTTTTGTCATTTCGATTCATCTTCCTAATTAAATTAAGAAAAGATAGTGTCGATCTAATTGAAAACCTAGTAGGCGACCTAGTACGCGAGGAGGTACAATATTGTCTGTTCTTTGAATCAAAATCTGTCTGCCTGTCAAGTGGCGCTGGCATCCTGAAAATGGAAAAAGCTCATTTGTTTCTGTCAAAATAGACCATATTAGGTTGATATTCTCTTCTTCTATTTTTTTCCAATATGTACTCACCCACAGATGTGCTCTCCATCATTCACGTGATATTTGATACAAAGGCGATGAAGAAGATTCATTCATGAGATTGAGATGTCATAATCAAAAAATTATTTTCTGACAGTTGTCATTAACTTTTAACTTCGTCTTTGTGAATATGTTATACTTCGAATTCGTATTCTTGAAAATTACAATTATTCCTAATTATTTCTTCTAGTATTGGTTTTGTATTGCAGTTTGTTGATTGGTTTGTGAGTGCGATTGTGTTATTTTGCAATGTTATCTGAAAACTTCGCACTCTAGGAGGTGTAGGTGTAAAATTATCAAGACCTGGTTTCCCCTATCCTCACTGTTGTGAATTTGAGCCACAAATCTTGAGGCATCAATGAGTTTATGCCATATTCATTGGATTGCAAGGTGAAATTTGTTTCTTGAATCGCATAATATTTGAAACTTGATGCATTGATATTTCAGGAATGGGAGTTTTTGAAGTGAGCGAACATGATACTGTATGTTTCCAACATTTTAAGGGAACTGTTTCTTGCCAATGAAGAATAGGAAACGGTTTTGGAAGGAGGGTTCGGTTCCAAGTTTGTTAAAGGAAGGTATATATAAATAAAATTATTAGTTTCTAGTTGACTGGAACTATTAGTTTCAGTACAAAAATTACCAAGAACTTGACTTTGGGACCTCTAAAAATTGTTCGATAGTCAATTGTCATTAAAACTCATTTCAGAATGGCACAGATCATTGAAACTGGGGAAAAAATAGATATCAAATATTTTTATAGTTTCAGACTCATCAATGTAGTTTGGAATATGATGCTGAAGAGGAACTCCTTCCTTAAGGAACACGACCTGAAGATTAAGAAGGCATCTGAGGAGGAAACGGGCATTTGAACAGATATTATAGAATGATAATAAATAATAAAGAAGTTTATTCAAAATGAATACATAATATAAATTAAAAAGTTATACATATTGGTATTGAATATTCCTATGGAAATTAAAAATTTATACATATTGGTATTGAATATTCCTATGGTTCAATTTGTGGCAATTATAGACCATCTTCCCATATTTAGTGAAGTTCGTGGATAAGATGATTTTATAAAAAATAATCATTGTTCAGCAAAGCATATATTTAACCTCGTATTTAACCTATATACCTTTCGTACAATATAAATAGTGTTTTCAAACTTACCTGCCAATACATCTGTACAACAATAAACAGGGTATCAGAGGAGAACAAATTAGTAGAATAAAAATTGCAATAATTCTTCATAATTATATTCAATTTATTGAAAAATATATTTGTAATGTCATTCATACATATACAAGTTATTTTCCAATAAAAAAAATTCGAAATATCCCAGCATCTTGATATTTTGTGTTTGGAGACATTGATGAAATAAACAGATTGAGTCTAACCTTATTGCTTCTATATATTCATTTCAGATGGAAAATTTTCCATTCTGTTCTCAAATATCATCATCCTTCTGGTACATTCCTTCTGAACATTACTCACATAATGATTCCTGATGTGATTCTTCCACATCAATTTGTTTGTATCACTCATAGTTTTTCTCTTCGCTGTAGGTAGGTACCTGAAATTTTCAAGTATAGTGATTCCGATATGTACATAGTTTACATCACTAAAGACATGTTTCCACTGCAAATAACGGAATTCCATGAATTATATAGTAACTTATCAAAAATATAGAAGGAAATAAGCAGCCCCTACCTTTCTGCTTGGCTTGCATGTCGAAAAAGTGTAAAAGCACTGATGAGTTTCCGAAGTTTCCACAGTTCCAACTCAAATTCAAGTTGCATCATAAGTCAACCTGATACAGCATTCCCTAAACATCTCCCTGCTTCCATTCAAGTATAGGTAGATGGTTTTCATACTTGATAATATTTTTCGTGATAATGTTTCATTTTCGGGTTTCAACATGACAGATTTTTATTTACAAACTTGACAGGACCATGAAAAATGTTATGGGTTAGGAATAAAATATGAATAACTTAGTTTACTTGGTTCACATTGATGTCTCTGTACTACTGAACGCCTTCATTTATTTTTTCAAAGAACAGACAATATAATGCTGTCGCCTACCAACTACCTAACTAGGTTTCCATTTAGATCGACAATGGTTTACCATCGGGTATACCATGATCTTCTCGATGATCCTGTTATGTGTTATACACTATTCCGAGCACTATACGATTCAACCATCGGTCGTTAAAGTCGGCCATAGACGTTTATGTTAATTATTGCTTGTTCAAGAACGAGTAATACATCATACAGATACAGGTTTCTCATCTTTGTAGTCATTTGACAATGTACAATTGAATAATTGTAATTATTGCATAGTCACATCTATTTCTGAATCGTCAAGAATTACACACGCGTTATTACCGAATTCATTAAAAAAATATAGAATAACTAAATTTGATACTAAAGAAGCTAGCAACATGAATCACATCTCATAATTTGGGGCTCATTTTAGGCTAATTTATCACCCCATTCCTGAATTTGTTACTCCTCTTTATCATAAAAAAATCTGTGGCTTTGCTAGCTTTCGCCGAACTCAGCAAAGCAGTTTTGATAAACAATATTATTTGATGATTTGATATAGTGAAAATGTAGTGTTTGTTTTAGGCTGATTTATTACCCTATTTCCAATTTTTTGCTCCTCTCTATCATATATAAGAATCCTCGGAAAAATCTGTGGCTTTGCTATAGCTTCAGCAGAACTCAGCAGAGCCATTTTGAGAAAAAAATATTACCTTTTCAAAGATGGCTCTGCTGATTTCACCCGAAGCTAGCAAAGCCACAGGTTTCTTGTGGAAAAAATGCAGGAAAAATTCCAAAATGGGTTAGTTATTGACCTTACCAACTCGCTTACCATTTACCAATCAATACTAACACTTTGCCTTATAAAATCGTCATAAAATATACAGTAAAATACTCGGTATAATATGCTTTTGATAGAAATCCATAATGTATAGTGAATAATGCATATTTTGACAAATACTCTAGATGTTTTTCTGTTTGAAACGTGGAGCAAAAAATTCAAAAATAGGGTAATTAATTAGCCTAAAATTAGCCATTCAATCTCAATATATCAAATCAGTGGAAAATCAATGTTTTCAAAATGGGCCCTGCTGAGTTCAGCCGAAGCTAGCAACGCCACAGATTTTTCTATGATAGAGAGGGTCAAAAAAATTGGGAATAGGGTAAATCAGCCTAAAATGAGCCCAAAATCTCGCCCAAAATTATGAGATGTATTTCATGTTGAAATTCGTAAGTGGCTTTGCTAACTTCTTCAGTATCTAAATTTGATGTAATTAGGCTGTTTTATTCAAAACGGCGCGAGATGTACAGTCGCATTAAAAAAAAAAGCGTACAAGTATATCACAGAGAGAAATTAACGTCATCCTATTCTGCATAAAACAGGCTATCGGGAATGATTGTTCACCAAATGTTGACAGTAAAGTTGTCATAGGTTCTCGAAAACACAAAGCATTGGCTGAACCAGTTTTACACAACTAGAACTAGAATCCCGAAATCCTCTCTTTATAATAATTGTACGCTTTTTTATTGAATACGACTGTACTCTACCGGAAATCGGAAGTGGAAAAAACACGGAAATAATATACAGCATGCGAAAAGGTAACGTCAAAGGTAACGTCAAACCGACTTCAATACATCATACAGATACAGGTTTCTCATCTTTGTAGTCATCTGACAATTGTCAAGTCAATAATTGTAATTAATCCAAAGTGGAGAAACACGGAAATATACAGCATTTATATGCGAAAAGGTAACTTCGAGGGTAACGTCAAACCTCGCGTCAAACCGACTTTCAATGAAAGACTTCCGATGACTACAAATGACAATTCAAAGACTTCCAGTAACTACCAATGACGACCAGTGATTTTCACTACCTACCTATGATTATCAATGACCTTTATTGATCTGCAGTAACTACCAATCACGTCTAATGACTGCCAAAGACTACCAAAGACTCTCCAAGACTCCCAAATACTTCGATCCAGTGACTACCAATGACAATCCAAATACTTCCAATGACTTCCATTGACTTCCCGTAATCACCAATGAGTACTAATTACTTCCAAAGACTTCTCCAAATACTTCCAGTGACGACAATGACTACCAATGCCTTTTAGTGACTTCAAGTGACTTTCTGTAAATATCGAGGTGAACATCAAAGGCTTACAATGACTGCCAATGACTTACAGTAACTTCCAGATACTTTCAAAGATTTTCAAAGACTTCAAGTGACTACCAATGATAATCCAAAGATTCCAGTGACTACCATTGACAACCTGTCACTTCCATTGACTTCAAGTACCTACCAACGACTTTTCCAGTGAATAACAAAGACTATCAAGGACTTCCGGTTACTACCATTGACTCTGTTAAATACGAACCAGAAATGCTTGGTCAGCAAGGACTTTCAAAAACTGCAAGAATAAACTACCCCTCTGAAGGGGTGGATCGGAATTATTTTACTGGTGGCATCTCTACAGGGTGGCTTAAAAATAAATACAAATATTGAACACAACAATATGCTTCAGTCTAAAAAAATTCCCAAAATATCAGATTTTTCTCAAGTCTCCGAATTAACGAGTTATTTCATCTCGAAAATTGGACAAAAAATTGAGTACGCCACTTCCTGGATATTGAAATCTCAATGACTCAGCCGTCCCCATGAAAATTTGATGATATTGACATCAGAATTGTTACAGCGTTGCCAGATTTTTTATGGGCGAATACCTATACTAATCCTAAGATAGCTAGCTATACATCAACTAATAAGTACCTAAAGTAATACTCGAACCAGAAATGCTTAGTCAGCATACTTTAATCATTTTGGTCAGCAAATTATATTTCCCCCAATTATGTCTAGGTTTCCTATTCCTTGAAAATTTTCAGTTCTGAAACATTAAATTTTGTCGCACTTTTCATGGAAGCACCCCCGTATCTCACGTAATTATTGAGGTAGGGTTCTAAAATTTGCAGGAGGAACGGAAAGTCCAAAGATAAAGTCAATTACGTGAGATACGGGGGTGCTTCCGTGAAAAGTGCGACAAAATTTAATTTTTCAGAACTGAAAATTTTCAAGGAAAAATATGAAGAGTTAGTGAATTGGGCGTCCTGATTCCGAATCCGAAGTGATTTTCAACCTATTTTGACTCCTAATATCATTTTCCGGAAATTGGGGTGGTTCCATGGCTGTGCATTTTTGGTATTTTTGGTATATCTTTTTTTTTTTATCGCTTGGAGCGCACGAGAGGGAATCCCTATAATGTTCGAAGAACATCGTGCGTTCCTAGGGAGGATAGGGACAGGAGGTAGGTATTGGAATTTTTTTTGAACTTTTGGAGATTATATGTTGTTGGGAACACTTCCACAGGCAATGAATTCCAGAGCCTAGCCGTTCTATGGATGAAGGAGTCTTGATAAAGTGCTGTTCGACATCTTTCGAGGTTGACAACGAAAGGATGTGCTGACTGGGCTTGTCTAGTTCGTCTGATTGGTATTGCTAGTGAAGGGATGATAGCAGAGATTTCCGAAGAACATTTCCCGTGGAAGTATCGATAGAAAAGTGAAAGGTCGCCGACCTTTCTACGGTGTTCTAATGATGCCAAAGAGTGAGTGAGTGTGGCGTCACCCACCAGGCGAATGGCTCTTCTCTGGATGGAATCTAAGAGCATCAGCGTATGTTTTGGTGCTGAACCCCATATGTGGGAACAGTATTCTAGAACAGGCCGTATCTGCGCTTTGTAGATCATGAGAAGCTGTTGAGGTGTAAATTAGTTTTTCGCACGGAACAAGAATCCGAGTTTTTGGGAAGCAGCTTTTGCGATGGATCTGACATGATTATCCCATGAAAGAGTGTTGCTGATGGAAATACCGAGCATATCTCTCGCTCCAGCAAATTTCATGATCCTTACCCAACGATTACGTGAGATACAGGGGTGGCTCGCTTTCAAATGGGTCACTCTGTATATCTTGGTATAGTGAATCAGGAATTCCATATGGTAAAAACGTATGATACCTCAATATGACCTAAAAAACAACGAATGTCAAAAATCTAGTGTTTATCCCCAGAATTGAATAAGGATGGAACTATGTAACTGTTTCACAAACACTTTAGAGTGAAAGGAGACGAGGATATGTCCGTACCCTGTAAAGATGACTTTAACAATTTCCATCAAGGGACCCTAGATTAGCAGATCGGCCCAACTGAATCGGCCGGCGTAATCCATGTCCGGCGATATATTTATTGCCGACATGAAGAATAACGTCTGCAATTATTATTATTATTTGCCGTAGAATCGGCTCGGCTGAAAGGTGAACGATCTGGCGATCTCATGCGAAGATTAAATTCTCAACTCGACGACGACTACTACGAAAAAAATGTGAATATCACGTGGGGTCGGGACTGCCGCTTGCCGCTGCGGGATTGCGGGAATCGACGAGCTCGCCTTTTTCACGACCCCACCTCTAGCACCCAGGATAAATAGAGAAGTTCCTAAATCTTTCGAACCATTTCCGTCACGTGATATGTTGAGATTCGTATTTTTTTATGATTATTTTTCGCAATAAAGTTGTAGAGGCTGAGTTTGGTCAGGGAGTTATATTCTGATCCACTAATAGCATGGTAATCTCGCCTTCGCCATACGTTTAATTTGATTATGAATTTTGGTGGCGGTGCAGGGGACGGGACTTTTATTCAATTTACGAATTAAATATTGTGAAGTTTTGGAGCATCGGCTGAGGATAATCCTGCACGATTCACTATTACGCAATTAACAGTGCTGCTCCTAACATGACTCATGCAGTTAATGATAAAACCTACACAGAACACATGTAGGAAGAAATTATGATGATGTGATTGTGACAAGTGTTGAATGAAATCGTATTAACATTAACACTCTGTATTCCTCGTTGTATTCCTAATGTCGCCTTTGCCATAAGTTTAATTCGAATGAATTTTGGTGGCGGCCCAGGAGGCGGAACTTTTGATATTCAATTTACGAATTATAAATTGTAAAGTTTCGGAGCATTGGCTGGGGAGAGTCCTGCACGAATCACTGGTGCGTTCCAATTGACAGTGCTACTCCTAAAGTGGTGCATGCAGATGATCTCGTCCTAATAGTAAGAGGGAAATTTGAAGCGACGATCTCAAACGGCCTACAAGAAGCCCTCAATACTGTGTACAGATGGTGCGAGAGGGAGCACATGTCTGTGAACCCCCGGAAAACTGTAATCATCCCTTTTACCAAAAGGCAAAAGCTAGATAAGATTCGTCAGCCTGTCCTATATGGAGAGAGCATTCCGTTTGCGGCGGAGGTGAAATATCTAGGGGTCACCCTAGATAAAAGACCCGCTTGGAACGCCCATATAGCAAAAACTATCAACAAAGCCATACTTTCCCTCTGGAACCTCAGAAGGGTATGCGGCAAGGGAATGAACCCCGAACAGATTTACTGGATTTACCAAACGATGGTTAAACCAATGGTCACGTATGGCTCGGTAGTCTGGTGGACTAAGGGTCTGCAGGGAACAGCCAGGGCAAAGCTTGCTGGTCTTCAGCGGCTGGCATGCCTGGCCATTACAGGGGCGATGTCCTCTACTCCAACGGCAGCGATGGAAAAACCTCCTGAACCTCACTCCCCTCCACATGGTCTTGGAGAGGGAAGTCAGGATGGTTTCCTACAGATTCCTGTCATTGGAAAATCAAATTAGAGGGGGGCGACTGCTGGACCACTCCGGGATACTGTGTGAAATAAAAAATCACCAAACTCTAGGAATTGTTCCCGACATGTTGGCTACTCAGACACACGTGAAAAAGTCTTTCAAAGTCCTCTTCCCGTAGAGAGACGAATGGGCAAGTGGATCAGTCCAATTCCCAGAGACCGAACGCGTAATGTACACAGATGGTTCGAAAACCCTTCTTGGAGTTGGAGCCGGTGTGTTCAGCAGGAAACCGAAGACGGAAATTTCCGTCAATCTCGGCAAATATGCTACAATCTTTCAGGCGGAGGTATTCGCAATTGAATTGTGTGCTATAGAGAGTTATCGAATAAACCTCTAGTAAAAACAAAATATCAGTATTGTATCAGACAGTCAGGCTGCTCTTAAAGCACTGAGCTCCAGCAAGATGAATTCGAAGCTTGTATGGAGCTGTATTGAATCCCTAGAATGCTTGGGTGCTAACAACAGAGTCACTTTGCTGTGGGTGCCTGGACACCAGGGGATGGAGGGTAACGAGAAAGCCGACATCCTCACCAAACAGGAAACCGAATCTGTGTTCATAGGACCAGAACCATATCTCGGGCTGGGCGGAGGAAAAAACACTCACGTACTGGTATGAACTACCAGGATTAACCCATTCGAAGGCGTTCCTGCCTAAACCATCGGAAAAAATAACCAGGCAGATCCTAGAATGGAGCAGGGGTAACCTGCGAATTCTGACTGGACTGCTGACGTCTGTCGTCTAAGATACCACCTGGGAAGGATGGGTCTGAACCAACAAACGGACTGTCGGTTCTGTTGTGTGAAAGACGAAACGGCTGAACACATATTATGTTCATGCTCTAGCTTAGAAAGACTAAGGTTCGACACATTTGGCTTTACCAATTTAGAACCTATCGATTTCAGACAAATCTACCCAATTCAACCATGAACTTTGTAAAAAGATGTGGATTGTACGGTCAACTGTAACCTCTAGGGGTGAGCCACAAAAGACCCATCTGGGGTCGCATTGGAGGGGAGGTATTCGCCCCACTCACCTGGAACCTAACCTAACCTAAAGTGGTGCATGAAGTTAGTAATAAGCCTACACAGAACACGTATTGGAAGAAATGATGATGATGTGATTGTGGCAAGTATTGAATGAAATTGTTCCAACACACTGTATTCCTCGTTGTATACCTGATCTCGCCTTCGCCATAAGTTCAACTAGATTATGAATTTTGGTGGCGGCGCAGTGGACGGGAAATATTCAATTCACGAATTCAAAATTGTAAAGTTTCGGAGCATCGGCTGGGAATAGTCTTGCATGATTCACTGTTGCGTTCCAATTAACAGTGCTGCTCCTAAAGTGTTGCATGGAGGTAGTACAAAGCCAACACAAAACACATGTAGACTGAAATGATGAATATGTGTTTGTGAGCATCAGAGAAGAAGTAAGACCACAGTTCAAGGAATATACTATATCTACTGGAAACTACCAGCTGAGCGTGAGACCCTGCCAATGCTGATTAGAGGGAGGCTTACGGGGATTAACGCGGTAGCTGGCATGCCTGACACTGCAGCATATGGCAGTGAGTACATTACTAGCCTACAAAACAACCGAAAAACTCTGGAAGAGAGCTGATCTCGGAGATGCTGGATAGTAATGTGCCTCGAATAACTCATTTCTTTCACCACTAGCTCTAGAACCTACCATTATTTACTCCCTTTCAAGGCATAAAGTGTGTTTTTAATACCAAGATAGTTTTTGTCATTTTATGAACCACTAGTCAATAAAGACATAATTAACCTGAATTCACTGTTCTTATGCAAGATTCTCAAGAATGGTACTCGAATGATCGATAACGACTTGTCATATGCTGTCATAATCATGGCTACTCGAGTGGCTACTAGATTTCAATCAGAATTGAAAAGAAGCGAAAAGAAGTGCTTGCATAGCCACAATAAGTTCATATTTTTGTTTGACAGAACTAATAGTGATTGAAATATCCTGCTATAGTGGTGAAAAATATAAAATATAACTCTTATACCTGAAGCCTTGGGATATAATCTTGGTCCCTCGGTAATACTGGTATTCTTTCCTACCTTGGTGAATAAATAACTATTTTGCCCTTTAAAGAGTGCGGACACGCTTGTCGCCACTGATATTTCCGAATTGTCATCATTTTCAAGATTTGTAACGTCAGTTCTTAAAATTCAATTGGGGTTTCCGCGAAAATGTTTTCGAATATATCTTGACCTCGATCTTGACCGAGGAATAAATCACGGGTCAATTTCGGGTACACTAGACTTCCTTTACAAAGAATTCCCAGAATTCCTGGGACTACCCAAGAAATTCCTACGACTATCCAAAGAGTTCTCGAACTTCCTAAAGAATGCTCGGAATTCCCAAAGACTACCCGGACATCCCGAGGAATTCCCGCCTCGGGTACACTGGACCTCCCACGTGATTCACCCCTCAGGGTTAACATTTATTTGCGAGTTTATTTGAGTTGACCAAGACGAGATGACATTTCAAATATTCGTTGAAGCTTCAAATTCCAATATTCATGTCATGGAAATACATTCATAATTGATTCTTCGATTTCATTTGGTACGAAGACCAACTTGTTGAATTCAGAGAAATAGTCTATCACATGAAAAAGAATATGTATGTATTTTTGAACGGTCTTTAATAACAAACTGTATAACATGGATCCTTCTATACTCAATAGATCACAAACCTCATTCAAAATTAAATATAAAAGTATTCTTCTGGACACCCAATGAATATAATCATTTATTTAGTCGAAAAAAAAGCAAGATAATATTGAAGTTTGCCTGCAATGTTTGTTGATTATTGATTAGAGATGAACAACAAAACCATAACCTATTGCAATATTCGACAGATTTCAGAATTTCAGAAAAATGTTTGCCATTTATCGATGCTCTTTTATTTTCTTAATCCCTTAATCCTTATCATTTCGTTATCAGATGACGGTATAAAATCTGCAGCCGGAAGTGGTTTCGGTCCACATTCTGAAACTTCATGCTAATTGTTTGTGAAAAAGTACTTGTCACAATAACTGTACAGTGTGGGTACAGTGTATATAAACATATTATGATGAACAATAAATGTATTAATATTATCTATTAATTCTCAGTTTTTGTTGCAGGACACGATGCCACACGATGGGCTGAACCCCCCCACCATTTGTTTGCAGATAACAATACGATATTGAATAAAGGTATGTTTCCATTTTATAATATTGATATGTGTGAAGGTTCGACAAAAATGGCGAAGAGGTCTGACATTTCAGAAAAAAAAATTGTGAGATTTTTTTCATTGTGTGGTCACTCAATGTCAGTGTCAAATTTGATTACCAATTTTATTCAAATTACGTGGAATGTTGCATAGCAACAAACTTTTCCTACCTAGGCAGAGTAAGTATACCTTTCCGGCCTGTTTCATCCCTCTTCGATAGGTAACAAAATGTTACTTTTTGAAAAATTACTTCTTCTGCAATCGTCTCAAAAGTTGTCCATTTTTGTTCCAAAATTAGCTCTTGAAGATGACGATTCTCTTACTGACAATACAATGATGAGTATTTATGCTGCTAGGCAACACTTTTAGTGTCTAGGAGCTAAAGTTGAAGTTTATCTCCTATATAGAAACTATGTGTCGGATGACAGCTGATATGATAGCTGCGTTGACGCTGACATGCTCTAAGTCTAATGAGTCAAAATACTGGTAACTCAGATTTTATAAATTAGATATCAATTATTTCGATTGCAGAAATAATAGCATGTTTCATTCGGATCAAAATTGGCTCTGTTTGACTTCCAAAATTTGCTTGCTCGGCATCGCAGTCGCTCCGCCTCGCAAACGCAAATATCACTTGTCACATTTGATCATAATAAAATATACTAATTTTCCCGTGAGAAAAGTGATTCACTGATGACTGTTGGCTTTTGTTGTTGTAGCAATTCCGAAAAATAAACCAAATCACCTTAGAATAACACCGTCTCAGAGGATGAGCTGCATGTCTTTTCAATCTTCCATTTCATAAGACTCATACGCACTTTCGTGAATTTTATGAGATTTACATGGCAATCATTTTTATGACGCTAGTTTTGCTGCTTTTACTAACTCCGGTGGAGTGAGAATCAGACATTTTTCAATTATTCAAAATAACTATACTAAACTAAATAACCACTAAGTCAGCAATATTCAAATCAAATCACAGAATTTAATTGACAGATATTTGTGAAAACATAAATAGTGCATGTGTTTGAGAATTTCGTGGAAATCTTATCGTTTGTGAAATTTTCACATTCGCTATGGATCTCCATCAAGTAACCGCCGAGTCAATTCAAAATTTGATAGAGATTTGATCGCTTTAATTTAAAGGTTTCCTTACCAAACGCAGGCTTAATCGTCTCTGTAAGTACGACAGCCTTTCTACCTATTCACATCGATAATTTTCGGACTTGTATGTATAGTGACTGCGAACCGTCGTTTTTTTTTTGTAACAGAAAACATAATTTCGTAGTTGAAAACATAATGTGTTATACGGGCAAAATATAAGATTTGAGCACTCGGTGTTTGTCTTTCCCCTGTTTTATTTCTCTCGTTTAGTTTTTCATTGTCATTGTTCACACAAATATATTCATAAATAACAATAATGCTACTGTGTGGGGGGGGGGGGGGGTGGAGTATTTATGGTTGATCACTCTTTACGTGCTTGAATTAAGAAGACAAGATTCTCTACGTGTTCAATCCTGTGGTTCAATCGAGGATTTGGAATAACAAAGTTATGATCAATGTCAACATTGGCAGTTTATAAATCATATTGAAATCAACATCTGTTTCCACATCTATTCTGATGTGTATTATCATTTTTGTGAATAATAATAATTAACTTGGCAATGCCGCCAAAGAATTGCAAGAATAAGATATGGTTGTATGGACAAGATAACGAAATATCAAAATATTTTGACAAAATAGAGGGTGGTCCATAAAAAAAGACTAATCATGTAGCCCCGCTTTCACAAAACATCCTGTAGAGTTCGAAAGGGTGTCCCGAAATTAGCCAGCCAAACATTTCCGAAACGCGATGCATGTGATAAAATGATGCAATTCGGTACTTTCCATGCCCAATGCATTGAATATAAAATCATTTCAAAATGTCATTCAGGAGTGTATAATACAGGGTGAGGCTACATTAAATATTGCTGTAACTTTTTTGTTTGCATATTTTTCGACAAAGTAATCTCGTATTATGAAAATTCACACCTCGTTATACAGATCGTATCGATCAGATATATCATTTTCGAGTTAAATCGATTTAAAAATATTGTTACATCTCAGATATTATGCATAACATTGCAATCAATATTGAGGGCTATGAAAAAAAAGCCACAAAAATTGAAGTATTTTTTGTCATCATTTTCATATTTTACGCGCTTCTATAAGATTGTTTGGTGAAAATAATGTAGTTGATTTCTTTTATAACCACTATGATTTGAAAATTGGCAACTTTATGCATAAAATGTGAGATGTAACACTATTTTGAAATCAGTTTCACTCGATTAATACCCGCCTATTCCAAGAACCATTAAGATTTCTTCAATTTCGTAAAACCGACCAATTACCAGGTATTGGTAGTGATAAAAAGCTACCTTGCTTTCCCAATAACCGATGAAAATATGCACGTTGCTTTTGTTATAAGTGATATTCTTTCAATCTGAATTAAGTCAGATATTTCACTTGAACTGAACTGAATCAGTTAATATGCATTTGTTTAAATGACGTTCATTGCATTGCAACTCGAATTTAGCGAAGTAGAAAAAATCTCTCGAGCAAGCTATCGCGATTTTTTCACTCCCTTGATTCTAGATCACACCCTGTATCATACACTTTTGAAAAAAATGTTGGAATGATTCAATTTTCTTGTACCGAAACGCATCATTTCATCACATGTCGTTACGAAAATATTCAAGAAATTTCATCTTTGGAGTCCCCTCTCAGGGGGCAGTAGCTCTTTTTCATTTTTTTTGGTCGTAGAAGCCGCAGGTGAAGTTTAGTAGGCTAATTCCGGGACACCCTTTGTACATTTGTTCCCGAAATGATTTTGTCTAACTCTTACCGCAAATTGCAATGGAAATATACCTAGAGCTTTTTCACACCACGTGGATATGCACCAGGAATATTTCAAAAATGTTTTCAAATAACAATGATAACTTATTATCGAAAACCACCTCGCGCCTTTTTATTCGTTTTCAAAATATTTTGTTTCTGAATTTACTTTATACATCAGTTTCAAGTAGGCAGCGTTTCATTTTACTCATTTTTTTATATCATTCTTTTGATCAATTTAATCAAGCCAATTTATTTGTATTAATCGAAATTTCAAATCACTTGAGGTATATCAATAGTGGAATCATGAACATTTCCAGCTTATTCCTATCGTATTCTATATGTTGATTTTCTCAATCCATTATTCTAATTTCCTGCGAGCCGAGCTGTCAAATATTTCAGCCGACTTGTCATAGGAAGCCTTGTTTCACAAAATCCAATTTGGACACCAAATCCTTGACTCGAGAAATCAATAAACCCATTTGACAGATGTGTAAAAGCCGCTGTCGTCGAAAGCAGTAAATTTTCCCTAATTTGTTTCGAAAAAAGTGGCCTCCGAAGGCCGATTGATACTCAAAAACGACCCAGCAGTGGTTTCAGCTCTTGTCAATTAACGAAATCGAAATTAATTCATTTTGTAGCTATACGAGACTGGATGCATAGAGAAAGAGACTGACATTCTCGTTTTTTTCTTGAGTTACCGATTTTCTTCGTTGTGTTTCAGCTTCCGTGGATTGGAAATGGACAAAGAAAATGGTAAAGGCAACAGTAAAGGTAACTCCGGCTCAAACAAATTGTCCAATTCTCAAGACCCCGACTCCATACTTGATGCTGCCAGTCTGTTCGGGGGTAAGTGATTTCATTTATACTCGCACTAAAGTTAAGTAGGCTCTTGCTCTATCATTTTTTGGAAACGAAGCTGTCGATATCAGGCCGAGGAAGCTATAATATTATAGTAGAAGATCCGAACCTAAGTCGACCTTCACCGAGCTGATAATAGAACGAAATATATTTTATCATGAATTTAGTATATTAGAAAACATATTAAAAATGGGTTGCCTAAAAAAATCCTGGGCAGACTAATTTTAATTATTTTTCGAAAAATTATCTTTAATTAAATGTTGCAACATCAGGATAATAAAAAAATTGTGTCCTGACTGAAAGTATGAAACGTATAGAATGTGCAGCCGTTGGGGTGTCTACTATTTACCTGGGCGAACTACTGGGTTGTCAGGTAAACACAGGTATATCGATGCCAGTTGCTTTCACTGGATTGGATAATTTAAAAAAATGTATATCATCATAAGCGCTGTTTAATTGCGAACACGTTGATATAGGGTTGTCTGCGAAAATTCCGGTCCGATTAGGGGTTTTTAATTTCAACGCGCGTGGAAGTGTGTGACAGAGAGATCCGAGGTAAGTATACTGTGTGATAATAAAGGACCCAACATCGCAGTCGCTTGTGATGGGACCCTGAATAGTAGAAAGTGTGCGAAGTCAAATCCTGAAAACTATGGTTGGCATTTTGATGATTTCTTAAAACCAACAGGTTTTATCGGAGATCAAACTCCTTTGAAAATCCAGGACATTGTCGAAATGGAAGCAAATGAGGAAGAATCTAATGAATCAGACGAATTCGAGAGTCAAAATGATACTTCTGATGAATCAGATATTGAATAGAAAATATTTATTAGAATTTATTTTTCATTAATATTATTTTTGTATTTATACTGTTTTTTAATAAAATTTCAAATCGTAATACAAGATGTCTAGTCTATCTTTTTTGTTATTTCTTAATTTAAATTTTTGGCGGTCCACTTTGTTTCTATTTCCAGAAAGAGCAAAAAAATTTCAAAGTAAGTATTTGATATTTTTATTGTCTATTATAGATTATAGATATATCATTATGGTTATAACGCAATATACTGATATTATATTGTTTTTATATATTAGTATTATATTAAATATATTTAATTATTATGTAATTAATTAATTATTTTTTTTTGCTACTGGAATATCAGTTGCTCCAAAATAACACGCACTGTTTACTATATGAAGGGTAGTAGAGGTACCTCTACCCTCCATAGTTTACACACCGAGCATGCGCACTTTCTACTATTCAGGGTCCCATCACAAGCGACTGCGATGTTGGGTCCTTTATTATCACACAGTATACTTACCTCCGATCTCTCTGTCACACACTTCCACGCGCGTTGAAATTAAAAACCCCTAATCGGACCGGAATTTTCGCAGACAACCCTATATCAACGTGTTCGCAATTAAACAGCGCTTATGATGATATACATTTTTTTAAATTATCCAATCCAGTGAAAGTAACTGGCATCGATATACCTGTGTTTACCTGACAACCCAGTAGTTCGCCCAGGTAAATAGTAGACACCCCAACGGCTGCACATTCTATACGTTTCATACTTTCAGTCAGGACACAATTTTTTTATTATCCTGATGTTGCAACATTTAATTAAAAATAATTTTTCGAAAAATAATTAAAAATAGTCTGCCCAGGATTTTTTTAGGCAACCCATTTTTAATATGTTTTCTAATATACTAAATTCATGATAAAATATATTTCGTTCTATTATCAGCTCGGTGAAGGTCGACTTAGGTTCGGATCTTAGACTATTAGGTACCCCCTGTGGAAGAAAATGATTTGCTAATATACAGGGTGATACAAGTTTTACTGAAGAATATTTTAGAAATTGGTATAATTCCAAGTGGTATTCCTAGCTACAACAATATTTCTTTCTACTAGCTTGCAGAGAAGTGAACTCTTTCAACATTAACTTTCAACTTCAAATTTCACTTTCAACACTTATATGAGTGCGGAAGAGAGGATTTGTTTTTTTTCGCACGCTAGTAAAAAAAGCAGTGAACCGACCACGTGCGTGAAGTGACTCTTTCGCATGCGATTGCAGATGGCCGAACGACGCGTTAACGGAGTTTGGTCAGCGAAAAAGTATCACTTTCCGCACTTGTTAGGTAATAGTTTATTACATAACTAGGATTGTAAAACGCATATTATGCACGAAGGGGAGAGAGTAACACACGATGCCGCGTAGTGGCGAGTGCGTAACTTCACAAGTGCGTAATTGCTTTACAACTCGAGGAATGTACTATACTTTTTCTACGACTACACAGATATTACAGGTATTGTGTTAAGATACAAATAGCAAATACGTCTTCCGTCACTTCAAGCTAACTGCATGAAAAGGTACAAATTACAATTGTTCTTGTATTTCTTTATAGGTAAATTGTAAAAGGAACCATTTTCCTCAATTTGAACTAATATAATGCCGTTTTCCATATATTACAATTTGGTGTAACGGAATTAAGCGATCTTGGTCTCATTATGAAGGTTTTTTTCCCATCTTCCCATTTTTTTTTTCGAGAATTTCAAATGGAACCATATATTTTTCCTGCTATGATATGGAAGTAAAGTAAACGAGAAGAAAAATGGTGAAAACCGCGAGTTGATACCTCTTGAAGAACCGGAGAAATACTCGGAATAATATTAAAATTTAAACTGTTAGCATGTCAAATGCCTCCTCATTCGTTATCGGCATTTTGACAAATAAGCAATCCACAGTGAAAACTTCCAATGGAACTTCAATTATATTTTGACGTTTCTTTCATTCAAAGCCAACCTGCCTTTTCTCATTCCTGAGCCTATACTCACTACTTACATTTCAATTAGCTATGTCATTACTGAGAGTCTCCTTCACTATTGTGAGATATAACAGCAGTTTGTGAAACCAAAATAAATGAATTATTGAAATCATAATTTCATAGATACAGGATATTTCTGATTACGATTATTGAAGTTGGTGGTGAATATTTTCATAATATTATTTCGAGTATTTCACCGGTTCCTCAAGAGGTATCAATTCGCGGTTTTCACCATTTTTCTTCTCGTTTGCTCTACTTTCATATTAGAGTAGAATTAATATATGGTTGGTTCTACTTTTCAAACGATGCGATCTAGCGGCCACCACAGGATTTAAATCGACTTGATTCGTGATTCATCTGGAAGAACCAAAAAAACCCTTCATAATGAGACCTAGATCGTTGAATTCCGTTACACCAAACTGTAGTTTCATTTAAAGAGCTAGCGCAATTTTTTTTGATCGAAATGATTGGAAATCAACTCGAGAACATGGAAAAAGTCTTGATACATCAAATATTCATAAAAACCCGTTTATTGAACTGGCCAATGCAATCACGCCCTCTAGCGGCTGTCCTGGAAACTTGAAAATAATTTCCAGAGATTTCTCTTGGCCACTTTCATCATTCATATTTTTTTCGAAACCTGTGCGGCAAATAGTTTCCGAGATACAGCCGGCGTCCTTTCTTAGTGGTACACCCGGTACAGGGTGTCCAGTTTTCGATGATTTTGCGTGATATCTCAGTTATCTCTCCAGTTCTCGCGGTCCTGTGCTGCTTTCTTGTGAAACTCAAGATGGCCTAATAAGATTTTGCATGACTGTTTCCGTTTATGAGATACAGGACGATTTTGGGAATTAATATTTTTTGGGCCTTCTCTACAGTGTCATTCATAAAGTCGGCATCATATGGGATAAACTTTTATTAATGACTTATTTTGAAATTCTAGTTGGACGTTAAGTTTTGCTTCAGAAAAGATGAAAAATGGCCTACTCAATCGGGGTCACGTGACTTTCGCTACATGTCATAAGTGACATTTTTTCAAATTAATCGCTGAAAGTAGGCTTATTTGTTCGAATATCGAAAAAGTTTACTTGAAAAAGTTGTTTCTATTTGAATTTTACATATGTGACTCGGATTTTATCTTTCTATTACATTTTTTAGATTTCGATATTTTTTAAAAGTTTTCGAAATTTCTGTAATATTAAAAAAATTGTAAATTTGATAAAACTACTTCATACCAGTAGCTTCATCATGTTACTAACTTTCAATAACTAATTATCACTAATTATCGACAAAAATATGATTTTCTTCAGAAAATGATAATCTCCTCTTCAAAATTCTGTTATGTTTGATGCAAACATAACATAAAAATTCTGTCATGTTTGAGTCAAGCATTTAGAAACGAAATTTATTTTTTCAGTACTGAAAAGATCAGTTTAAATGAATTTCGTTTCTAAATGCTTGACGATATATCAACTTTGCATCAAACATAACAGAATTTGGAAGCGGGTATTATCATTTTCTGAAGAAAATCATATTTCTGTCCATAATCAGTGATAATAAGTAATTGAAAGTAAGTAGCATGAAAAAGCTACTGGTATGAAGTAGTTTCGTGGAATTAACAATTTTTCAAATATTACAAAAATTTCGAAAATTAAAAAAAAAATCAAAATCTAAAAGTTGCAATAGAAAGATCAAATTTGGGAAGCATGTGTAAAATTGAAATAGAAACAACTTTTTCAAGTAAACTTTTTCGATATTCGAACAAATAAGCCTACTTTCAGCGATTAGTTTGAATAAATGTCACTTTTGACATGTATCGAGAGTCACGTGACCCCGATTGAGTAGGTTATTCTTCATCTTTTTTGAAGCAAAACTTAACGTCCAACTCGAATTCAATAATAAAAGTTTTTCCCATATGATGCCGATTTTATGATGAAACTGTATATCTACGAAGTTTCTCAGCGAAAATGTCGAATGAGATTCCATCCCATAGAGAATTTTACGCAGAATCCAGTGGCGCACAACATTTTTTGTCGGGGTATGGCTGCGGAGATACGACTCAAACTTATAATTTTTCAAATGGAACACCCTGTATTTTATAAGCTCATCAAATTCCTAATTTTTTCTCTTCAAAATGATATATTATGTATGAATATGAAATTTTCAAAAATGTTCCAAAATCACTAAAACATTGAATTTTAATAGTGGGCTACATCTTTATATTTTACTCAGTACAAATAATGCCACGCATTTTCAATTTCAAAATTCACTTTTCACACTTACTTCCTCAATCGGCTTCACTTCTCCCACTTATATTTTTCACACTAATTACTCTTCTTACATGCACTTCTACTTTTTACACTTTTATATTACACAATTACTTTAAATTTTCAGTCACTTTTTAATTTCACGCTTACTTTCACATTCCACTAACTACAAATATTGCCACAATCTACACCAATTTTTAATTTCTGCAATTATTTCAACTTTTTATACATTTTCACTTCTAAAATTAACTTTTCACACTCACTTCTTTTTCAAATGCACTTTTAACTTCTCTTTCAATTGCACTTTCACTTTTCACGCTAACTTTTATATCACACAACTACTTTCGATTGTCACAGCCACTTTTTAATTCCACCCTTACGTTTACATTTCACTCGCTACGAATATTACCACAATCTATACCAATTTTCACTTTCCGTTTTTAGTTCTACTTTCCACATCACTCGTGAAATTCACTGTTCACACTTATACATTTATGTTTAATAATTTCACACTCACTTTTCACTCTTGATTTCACACAAACGTTTCACACTTACTTTTCCCACTTACTTTTCCCACTACACCAATAAACTTAGCAGAACCACTTCAATATTTCGGATTTGCAATAGTACTATACTTTGTTACTAATTTAGTACTGATTTATTATCATATTTGCAAATTTATTACCCTTCATTAAACAGAAAAAACCAACGGCTCTGCTAGCTTTATGTCAACCTAGCAGAACCATAGCTGAAAATTTAATATTTTGAAAATGTCTCGGAAAATGTTGAATATACCATAATCTATAACTATTTTATTACTTACTTATAACCATAATCACGAATTTTTTACTCATCATTTCAAGGAAAAAAACGACGATTTGACTATCTCGATCTCAACCTAGCAGAACCAAAACTCAAATCGCATGTTTTTTTCAAATTCTATTGAATTATCAAGAAGTTACTAATTAATTACTAATTTATTACCACATTCGCAAAATTCTAACACTTTATTCAATAAATCATAAATAGTAAATTCTTAGCTATGGTTCTGCTAGGATGACATAAAGATAGCAGAGCCGTTGATTTTGGCTATTGAATAAAGTGTTAGAATTTTGCGAATGTGGTAATAAATTAGTAATTAATTAGTAACTTCTTGATAATTCAATAGAATTTAAAAAAAAAAACATGCGATTTGAGTTTTGGTTCTGCTAGGTTGAGATCGAGATAGTCAAATCGTCGTTTTTCTCCTTGAAATGATGAGTAAAAAATTCGTGACTATAGTTATAAGTTAGTAATAAAATAGTAATAAATTAAATAAATTATGGTAGATTTGAAGTTTTCAAAATTATAATTGTTTAGCTATGGTCTCGGCTATGGTTCTGCTAGGTTGACAGCAAGCTAGTAGAGCCGTTGGTTTCCCTGTTGAATGAAGTGTCAGAAATTTGCGAATGTGGTAATAAATTAGTAATAAACTAGTAACTTATCGATGATTTCAGAATTTCAAAAAAACATGTGATTTGAGTTTTGGTTCTACTAGGTTGAGATCGAGATAGACAAATCGTCGTTTTTTTCCTAGAAATGATGAGTAAAAAATTCGTGATTATAGTTATAAGTTAGTAATAAAATAGTTATAAATTATGGTATATTTAAAATTTTCAAAATATTAAATTTTCAGCTATGGTTCTGCTAGGTTGACATAAAGCTAGCAGAGCCGTTGGTTTCTTCTGTTTAATGAAGAGTAATAAATTTGCGAATATGATAATAAATTAGTACCAAATTAGTAACAAATTATAGTACTATTGCAAATCCGAAATATTGAAGTGGTTCTGCTAAGTTCATTGGGGTTTTCCCACTTACTTTTCCCACTTACTTTTCACACTTACTTTTCACACTTACTTTTCACACTTACTTTTCACACTTACTTTTCACACTATCTTTTCAACTTACTCTGGACATTTTATTGAATGATAACACTACCGTTCATTCCAGCCTATTGGCCCCGCGGCGACGCCGCCGCCAACATGTTCGCCGGCTTCGGCCTGCCCGCCCACCAGTCGATGCAGTTCGGCATGCTGCCGCCCGGAGGGGGAGGAGGCGGTTCGGGTGGCGCGGGGCGGCAGGCGCAGGGGCAGCAGCAGGGCATGCCGCCCGCCTATCCGGCCGCCACCAGCGCCTCGGCGGCGGCGGCGGCTGCTGCTGCCGCCGCTTACAGCAACGCCTACAACAACACGCTGTCGGTGGCGGCTAGTCAGGCGGCCAGTCTCGGGATACCTGCTGCAAGTGAGTTGATTGTTACGTTTTAATTAGGTGAATATTTATTTTTACGCCGGTGGGAGTGACAAGAGTCTCGAGATCATACCCGTGTGTTCACCGAACACGCTCGATCGTTACGTAAGCGGTGGGGAGACCAAGACGTAAGCAGGCAATGAGTGGGCAGGCCAGGCAGCTTCTCTCATGCTGTCTTTGTTTTTGTAGTACGGGGTGGGCCACCAACAGTTTTCTTGATCACATTTCAACATTTTTTTTTTTTCGAATAAATAAGAAACATTTGATAGGCATCAGGTGATCTACTGCGACCTATCAGATAATGCAAGCGATGATTTGATTTGCAATAATCGCTATGTCACGACGAGTCCTACATGTAAATAGCGATCGAACCACTCATCGAAAATCATGAAACTATATGTACATATTATATGCCTATGTTTTGTTGGCGAGGACGCTCGTTTTATTCAAATTATTTTCGATAATTGTCATCTGCTTCACTAGAAATTATTATTAGTAGTTAGTAGTAGTAGTAGTAGTAGTAGCAGCTTTGTTATTCAAAATGGAACACCTTATATTTCATTACATTTTTCGATTCTTCTAATTGAGCTATGATTTCGTTGATCAAGCTCAAGGTATACCTATACGTAGAATGTGAAAAATCGAGATTTTTTTTTAATCGAAACTATACAATACCTATATTGATTTGTCAAAATGGCTTACATGTGTCCCTATCCTAACATTCTATTTACTATCTACTGATGCCATTTAATTGAAACCGAGATTGAAACAAATACAGGGTGGATCAGATTTCAGAATTATATAAAAGAATATATATATTTGAAATAAACAAAAAAAATATATCACATAAAAAAACACAGCCTAATATTCAACATAAAATAAAATGCAATCCCACTGGATGTATTTAAAAATATAAACAGTGTGCATGTCACTTCTATAATGGAATATCAATAACCCGTATATATAACGTAACTGTTCAATTTTAAGGAGCGATAGATATATATACCAACTATGACCAAAGTGAGGTAATCTTCAGTGAAAAACACTGCTCTGGTCATGGACCCACCAACATTTCCGGAAAATGATATTATATAGGAGGCAAGATAGGTCGAAAATCACTTCGGATTCGAAATCAGGACGTAACTCTGTACCTCGAAAACGAAGCAAGTTTAGGACACATGTTTATATGACCTTTATTCATCATATTATATCACAAGGAATCATCCCTTGAATTATTTTGGTGTTATTTAGATACACCCTGTATAGATCATTCTTCATCCCAATATAGTTATTCAACATTTTCCCATAGCGAAGTTCAGCAAATACCGATGGCGAGAGCACTATGTTTATTGATTTGATGTCTACCTATAATATATGTAAAACAAGAAGGCACAACGCACAACCACAACTACTAGTGTTTCGTTTCGAAGTACATTAAATTGACAAATTTGACTCCAAAATAATTCAGGCACGCGCCAATATTCATAACGTACCTAGTTACTGCTGCCCGTTTACGTTTCCCCACCGCTTAGGGAACGATCGGGCGTGTTCGGTGAACACACGGGTATGATCTCGAGACTCTAGTGTGGGAGTGGAAGTTAGTTTCTCTGATAACAAAAAAGGGGCAGAAGTCTCGTATTATTTCCCAGGGAGATAATGTGACTTATTTTCTCCCTAGGGAGTTTATACCAACTCCACATTTTTCGCATGCGAAACATGGCAACAGAGTTTTTTAAACACACCTTCAGTCGTTCGAGTCCTATCCGGCCTGTCAATTGTAGGAACTGTCAATTGTCATTTTCAAATTTTCTTGCAATCAGAGTTACTCAAACAATTTCTGTTTGTATCAGAATTCTTCATTAAAAATGTTTGCGAAATGTAGGCGAAAGTGAAATCGAAGAAAATGTTTGAGGTAGGTACTTCCATATTTCCAAGGTAAAAATGAAGCTCATCCTTTGGGCAATTTATTCTATGCTAAGCATGATAATAAACGAAAAATACAATATTCATGTGAGGAAAATGATATCAGAATATGGATACAAACCTGTTGAATAGAAACCTTCGACACCTCAACGAATCGAAGACTTTATCTACTTTACGTCAGATGACATCTTATTCACAAACGTCAGTAAACAAGCCATGTGTCATGTATCCTATGAATAGAATGAAGAGATTCTGTATCCTATGGACTGGACGCACATCTCCAACTAATATAACTTATACGTGTCTCGTTGGTTGCGGGCAGTTGCATACTATTTATGTAATCCTCGATGTAATCATATAAATGAAGAGGCAGGGTAAACTCAGTATGACCAGCTCGATGAATGTAGCTAGACATCTTATCACTTTTTTTTAATGTTAAAATTTTAAATGTTAATGTTAAAATTTTTTATTGTATGTGCCGAGTTCCCCCAGAACTGCAATCCACCTGATGAAAGGGATTGTAAAGTCCATAGTAAATCAGCTCAAGTACATGTAGCGAGACCGTTTCTCGTAATTGTTTCATTACAAAGCACATACTGTTCACTTTCGTGACAAGGTTTTTTATATGTGCATAATGGAAAATTAGGGTATCAGAACTTTTTCCGAAAATCTCCTTTGAAAATATTGTGTCATTTCCTTCGTTCACGTACCTCGTCGCCAAAATATGTAATAATGTGGCTGAATGGGAGAAATACTATTTTTTTTTTTTTTAATTGACGGCCGTTACTTGATGGAAATCCATGATAAATGTAAAAACTTCACAAACGATAAGATTTTCACAAAATTTATTAAACACACGACATGTTTCGCTAACACAGTAGCTTCGTCAGGTGATATACTGGTACAATGAACTGAACTAACGTTGGCTTGCTTAACTTTTATATATCTTACCTTCCCAAACTGAAGGATTAGTTACCTGTGGACAGGTACGATAAACCTTCATTTTCGGAAATTAGGCACAATATCTACATTAAATTACGGTATACCGGATTAACTTGAAAGAGTTGATATCAAATACATATTATTACTTACTAAGAAAACAAATTCAATAGTGGTGAACTATTAAGGTCTAATTGATCATTAAGTAAAATGTCAAAATTTTTGAGTTTGTTGATTTCTAATGATTCAAAATGGTTGAGTTTCAGTCCTTTATTTTCTATGTGCAGAATTTCAAAATTATCATCAAAACTATGGTTTTCTTCTAATATATGGTTGGCGTATGTTGAATTTGTTTTCTTTTTCATAAAATTCATCTTATATTCATGAATGCGCTGATTAAACGTACGACCTGTCTGACCGATTAGAAATTAGAAATACTATTTATTCATGAAATTATGAAAATGTACATGACAAGACATAATAAAACAACCGTTACGTTTCTTATCAATAACATTTATGAAATATGCCAACCCGATATCTCAACATCATTATACAGAGGATACTACAATATGAGAAGCTATAGGTCACAAAAAATTGCAATAATTTTCATTTTGCGTCTACGTACATACCTCCCATGTTAATTTCTGATCTATAGTCAGGCGTAGATACT
This sequence comes from Phaedon cochleariae, assembly GCA_918026855.4. Classification (NCBI taxonomy): domain Eukaryota; kingdom Metazoa; phylum Arthropoda; class Insecta; order Coleoptera; family Chrysomelidae; genus Phaedon; species Phaedon cochleariae. The sequence goes on along the minus strand of OU896710.1, from coordinate 5,964,364 downwards.
TGAACTGACTCACTTGCGCTATGGAGTTGTGATTAACTTTTATTAAGGGGTAGTGATCATACGAAATGGTTTTTTGTTGGAAAACCATGAAGACTGTTTTACTGTTATTGATTACTAAGCCATTATTTTCACACCATCTGGCGAATTCTTCTGCAGGCGAGTTTGCTGATTTCATAAAGAGCGGGAGTCTATTCTCTGCCAATATTTTACTTGTATCATCTGCGTAGATGATCGTTTTTTGCTGGACCAGACTCGCGAGTTGTATGTCGCTCATAAATATTATAAAAAGAAGTGGCGCCAGAGTTGACCCTTGAGGAACCCCAACAACTGGGAATTGTTTGTTATTTAGTTTCATATATTATCCAGTGTGTCCCACTTACCATGCTCACCATAGGTATCTTTTTACCGGTGAGAGATACGAGGTCGGTTAAATGACACCAAATGTGGAGTTTTTCAAGACCAACTATAATGTGAAAAAATATTTTGATAAAATCTATTCGTTTTTGTTTTATACCCAAAAAACAGATTTTGATCATTTTCATTTCTCATCCGTAACTTCTTTATCTATGAAAATATTCAAATAGGAATTCCACATTCTCATGGCAGTTTTTCAAAGTGATTTCGAAAAAAATATGAAATTTATACCAACTCTTCTAGAATTTGAGATACCAGCACCAACTTTAGTTTTTCTAATGTAGATCATAGCTTACTATGACTTAGTTGCAAATAACTTTTTTTTCTCTCAACGATGATATGTCGCAGTAATAGTTTTGTGTTGATAACAACGGAGTTATCGTCATTTAAACAAAAACAACAAAAATCCCATAATGTATTGTCACCGAAATTATGAACACCTGCCAAATTTCAAGTTGATCGGAGTTATGGAATTTTTGTTGAAATTAAAAAAAATGGCTGCTCCAAGATGGCGGACAACATTTGGTCCGATGCTATTCAAAATTGGTAAGTGGGGGTTTTTGAGGTCGGAGATCATGATTTTTTTTGTTAAAATTTATGAATTCAAAATGGTGGCTTCCAAATAATTTTTTGTTTTTGTATAAATATGACGATAACTCTGTCGTTATCAACACAAAACTATTACTGCGACATATCATCGTTGAGAGAAAAAAAAGTTATTTGCAACTGAGTCATGGTGAGCTATGACCTACATTAGAAAAACTAAAGTTGGTGCTGATATCTCAAATTCTAGAAGAGTTGGTATAAATTTCATATTTTTTTCGAAATCACTTTGAAAAACTGCCATGAGAATGTGAAATTCCTATTCGAATATTTTCATAAATAAAGAAGTTACGGAGGAGTCATGAAAATGATCAAAATCTGTTTTTTTGCGTATATAAAACAAAAACGAATAGATTTTATCAAAATATTTTTTCACATTACAGTTGGCCTTGACAAACTCCACATTTGGTGTCATTTAACCGACCTCGTATCTCTCACCGTTAAAAAGATACCCATGGTGAGCATGGTAAGTGGGACACACTGTATGTCGTTGCAGAGTTCGTTTATTGTAGTTGAAGTCGATCTTTGTTGTCTAAAGCCATGTGGCAGCTGGGAATAAGTTTGAAATATTCAACAAATTAAACAATCTCTGGTAGTAGCTAAAATCTATAATTTTTGCAATCTGTGATTGTAATCTGTAAAAAGCGAGGATTGCACTGCCAGAACGAATAAAAGTCAGATAGACTTCAAGAAGTAAAAGAAATGTCGCGTTTTGGTGAGTGGTCCTCCTCGAGAATTTCTTTATTCGTGAAATGTTCCAACGAATTAAATTCGTGCATAAAAATGACTAGATAATTTTGCATTAAAGCGTGTTATCCTATACAAATTGCATTCGTTTATTTTCATATTTTGTAAGGATGGTGGCTTCCTTCGGACTCTTGCTCTTTCGCCAAAATATAAAAATAAACTACACGTTTTATAAAACTCGCATTCTTGCAAAATTATCGGTAATATTTGGGCACTCGTGCAATTATAAGCAAAAATTGATGATCTTCCGATAATATCCCACAACAATTCGAGCAAGGTGTGCTTTGAGATCAAATCTAGTGAATTTCCTCGGCACTCATCGGAAATGGTCTTCCAACACGGAAAATTCCCCGCTTTCCCGGATTCCCGCTGCCAAACAGACACGGGCACGAGTACGGGTATATAATAGCGATTTGATGCCGTAGAAAGCGGGCCACGGGGATGGGATGGCACACAGGGTGGGAGCGGTAGAGGCAGGTTCATCTGGGTAAAGAGTGTACACATGGCAGCGGGGCGATGTAATTCATTTATTGATCTACTTTCCTGCCTGCCGCTGGTCCCGAAACGGGCACACACGAGATGACGAGACTCCATCGCGGGCCATAAGTCGGAGAGTGGAGTGTAGAGTCGATTTCCGGGGAAAATCTGTATCGCGCGGAAAAATTAGACTTAGAGAATATTTTTGCGGCTGTGGTTATCTAGGGAAGGCGGGAGACGAGAGGGAAGATCATGATGGTAGGTTTGATGTTTTTTTTCTTTTTGGTCCCACTTCGATCTCTGTCGATTCTGCCTGTTTCGTCCCCTGAGCCTTTCCTTCTTTAACCGATGCTCTTGTTCGTTTTGTTTGTCGCATTGACATAACCTCGCTTTTTGAGCGTAGGCGGGCGTATTTTGACATCTGTTGATTTGATGATCGAAACGGGTAATAATAATAATAATAATTCAACTTTCAACTGGATTCATTTAAATTGATTCTTTCACATTTTTGTTGGATAGAAATCGTCAAAAGCTCGGACAAAAGAGAGTAGCGCATTTTCAAGATTTCATCCATATGCACCCGTTGGGGGAGCACTTGTTGGTTTCCACCTTAATACAAACATTTTCGGGGGTTTATGTGGTTTCCCCATAACATTTTCATCATGAAAAACCCGCCATTATAGTTTCTTATAGTTTTTACAACTAGTTTTTTTGCGGTGGTGGTTATCTAGGGGAGGCGGGAGACGAGTGGGAAGATCATGATGGTAGGTTTGATGTTTTTTTTCTTTTTGGTCCCACTTCGATCTCTGTCGATTCTGCCTGTTTCGTCCCCTGAGCCTTTCCTTCTTTAACCGATGCTCTTGTTCGTTTTGTTTGTCGCATTGACATAACCTCGCTTTTTGAGCGTAGGCGGGCGTATTTTGACATCTGTTGATTTGATGATAAGAAACGGGTAATAATAATGATAATAATTCAACTTTCAACTGGATTCTTTTACATTTTTGTTGGATAGAAATGGTCAAAAGCTCGGACAAAAGAGAGTAGCGCATTTTCAAGATTTCATCCATATGCGCCCGTTGGGGGAGCACTTGTTGGTTTCCACCTTAATACAAACATTTTCGGGGGTTTATGTGGTTTCCCCATAACATTTTCATAATGAAAAACCTGCCATTATAGTTTCTTATAGTTGTTACAAGAAGTTTTTTGCGGCGGTGGTTATCTAGGGAAGGCGGGAGACGAGAGGGAAGATCATGATGGTAGGTTTGATGTTTTTTTGTTTTCTCGTTGGTCCCACTTCGATCTCTGTCGATTCTGCCTGTCCTGTCCCCTGAGTCTTTCCTCTGAGTCTTTCCTCTGAGTCTTTCCTTCTTTAACCGATGCTCTTGTTCGTCCTTGTTTTGTTGGTCGCATTGACATAACCTCGCTTTTTGAGCGTAGGCGGGTGTATTTTGACATCTGTTGATAAGAAACGGGCAATAATAATAATGATAATGATGAGGTTAATGATTATGATTATGATTATGATTATGATTATGATTATGATTATGATTATGATTATGATTATGATTATGATTATGATTATGATTATGATTATGATTATGATTATGATTATGATTATGATTATGATTATGATTATGATTATGATTATGATTATGATTATGATTATGATTATGATTATGATTATGATTATGATTATGATTAAGACCTCTGTATTTTTTGAAAAAATTGACCGATCTTCATGCGGTTTTCTATATCAGATGTGATGTTTCATCGGTTTCAAAGAGAGCTAGATCACTCTGGAAAAGTTCGCAGAACAAAACTTACACAGGGTGTAAAGTGGAACCATTACACTATGATCTACATTTCGAATGCTGCTATAACTCGAAAAAAAAAATTCTGATCAAGTCATTCAAATTATAATACACTGGGACCTCATCTCGGGACGATTTCGTGATTTCTCCTTAATTGGCCACTGGAATAAAAATTCGATTTTTTTTTTCGAAAGTCTTGCATTTCTTGAATGTTTTCTCTAGAACTCCGCTTGAGCAGACTATTGGGAAGAACTGTTCTCATGTTTTGTGGAGGACAATAAAAGACGAAAAAAACACTATTGTGGAATATACAGGATGATAAGAAAATAGGACAAAAACGAGGTGATGCAATTGCAAAAAATAATATATGGGGGTGATAAAATATAATACTATCTAATAATTCAATAAAAAAGGATAGTGTCACGTGTCACATTTCTATTATGAAACCGTTTTTCCAATAACAACTTTTATTATTATTATTATTCAATGATCACCTAGTATATAAAGAGGAGATATACAACGTTATCAACTCGTTCTTTAAAAGTAGCAGATATTATCTGTAATATCAGTATTCATTTGCATCTTCAGATGAATATATTCAAAGAACATTGTGCGTTCCTAGGGAGGATAGGGATAGGAGGTAGGCATTGGAATTGTTTTTGAACTTCTGGAGATTATATGTTGTTGGGAATACTTCCTCAGGCAATGAATTCCAGAGCCTAGCCGTTCTATGGATGAAGGAGTTTTGATAAAGTGCTGTTCGACATCTTTCGAGGTTGACAACGAAAATATGTGCTGACTGGGCTTGTTTAGTTCGTCTGACTGGTATTGCTAGTGAAGGGATAATAGCAGAGATTTCCGAAGCACATTTCCCGTGGAAGTATCGATAGAAAAGTGAAAGGTCGCCGACCTTGCTACGGTGTTCCAATGATGTCAAAGAGTGGGTGAGTGTGGCGTCACCCACCAGGCGGATGGCTCTTCGCTGGATGGAATCTAAGAGCATCAGTGTATGTTTTGGTGCTGAGCCCCACATGTGGGAACAGTATTCTAGAACAGGCCGTATCTGCGCTTTGTAGATCATGAGGAGCTGTTGAGGTGTAAAGTAGCTTTTCGCACGGAACAAGAATCCGATTTTTTGTGAAGCAGCTTTTGCGATGGATCTGACATGATATATACGAACTGTTTCAAGAGGAAAAACGCAGAATGACATTCCTTCTGAAACCTTGACAAATAGGAGATTAATACTAGAAAAAACATCATCACATTAATATTGAATATTGAAATATTTTTTTGATTCGAATATCATTCAGCTGCTGTTATATGGAACAGGTTGATATCTTCGTGTATCTTCAACTTATACAAAGGGTGAACATGGAATTCGAATAAACGTATTTTGTAATTGAAATAGGACATTTCTCGATTTCTCATTTCTCGATATCCTTCCCTGTGAAATAAATGAATATCGTTATTGTCTTGAACAATAATAGCTGGAACACATTGTATAATTGTTGACCAGTAGCAACAATATTGATGAATAGTTCTAGTAGTGACTTATTCTATCAAAAAATAATATAATAATGACATCATTGGAACACCGTAGAAAGGTCGGCGACCTTTCACTTTTCTATCGATACTTCCACGGGAAATGTTCTTCGGAAATCTCTGCTATCATCCCTTCACTAGCAATACCAATCAGACGAACTAGACAAGCCCAGTCAGCACATCCTTTCGTTGTCAACCTCGAAAGATGTCGAACAGCACTTTATCAAGACTCCTTCATCCATAGAACGGCTAGGCTCTGGAATTCATTGCCTGTGGAAGTATTCCCAACAACATATAATCTTCAAAAGTTCAAAAAAAATTCCAATACCTACCTCCTGTCCCTATCCTCCCTAGGAACGCACGATGTTCTTTGAACATCATAGGGATTCCCTTTCGTGCGCTCCAAGCGATAAAAAAAAAGGAGAAAAGAAATCAAGATTGAGACTTCAGCGGCCTCTAGCGCCAAAACTAGCCATTAGAACGGTTTGGTATTTGGACCTTTTGTTCAGAATGTCTTGGACTATAACATATCAAAAATTCAGCCGATTCAACAGAAGGCCAATTTTCCCTATAAAACGTGCGGTGTCCTTTTCAAAATTATCGAATCAACCACTATTTGCTCGACTATTAGGGCCTATTTATGCATCATTGTCTTAGTCATTGTCTTATTCATAGTCTTACTAAGGTGAATAGAATATTAATTCATCATATTTGGACCTTTATGCATCACAGTCTTTAGGCTTAAGAATTATGATATGACAATTGACAATCCGTCAAGAGATCCGTCAGTAGATAGGGTACAAAAACAAATTCTATATACCAGAGATGAAATGTAATCTATTTACCAGTCAATGCCATGATTTGTGACATTGATTTCCAGGAATTCTCTATTGCAATTGTATCTATGTATTTTGAGTCTTTCTTGTCCCAAAGATGAGGAAATTTCTCTACCAAATCTATTAGGGTTCCTTCTTCCAGGCTCATGATTTTTTGATATTTGTTATCAAATGTAATCAAATTATCAGAATGATGTAATCAATTATTGACACAGCACAGAATGGCACTGATTTTTTGGGAGACAGCAATATTAAAAATCATTTGTGATTGTCAAATATGTTGACAGGTCTACACATGCGCATTTCTTATGTGGTCTCAATCATAAGCATAAAAATCGAACTTTCAGGGTCATGATTTGATGATTATGATTAAGACTAAGACTAAAAATGTTGCATGAATTCACCTATTGAAATGTATGCTCATACCTTGATTTTATGATTAAAACAAATACTGTGACTAAGACTAAGACTGAGACAATGATGCATAAATAGGCCCTTAGTGAATTTTATTATTATTATTATTATTGTTCCAGGTGCGGCATGGTGGTCGATGGCCTCCCACTTGGCCGCCCAGGATTACCTAGCCCGCCTCCAGGCGTCCGGTCTCGCCTTCCCCGGCCTGCCCTCGTCCTCGTCTTCTTCGTCCTCGGCATCGGCCGCCGCCGCCGCCGCCGATTTGCAGTACTCGGCCGCGCTCGCCGCCGCCGGCCTGCCGTCTCTCGCCAGCGGGGGCGGCCATCACGCGCACCACCTGCAGTACCAGCCGCCGCAGCTGGGCGGGAAGGCGAAGGGGGGGAAGGGGAGCGCCGGCGGGCACGGATCGGCGTTGGCCAGGTGAGGGTGGTGTTTTGGGTTGTTTTTTAGGGGGATGTCGGTGTTTTTGTGGTTGATGGGTGGGGCATATTTAACCCATTTGAACCTAAAACTATTTTTTTTCAATTGTGTTCATTTTTTTCTTTAAACCTGTTGAAAGAAGGTCCCATGAGCCGAGAAAAAATCATAGATACATCATTCCATTACAAGTTTTGCAAAAAACATCGGTACTTTTAAAAGGACAGTAGGATTAAGGTCTACTATTAGAAAAATAAATAAAGATTAAAAAATAGAGAGTTGAAGTGTTGTCATGAGCGTTAACGTAAACGTAGAAATTGATAGCTACGCTTGCGCATTTTCCAATTCTTCACGTTTGCGTTGTTAGTGGGCTTACGGGTGTACGTTATCTCACGTTCCTTCACGTATACCTTAAATATCAACGTACGTTAACCAAACTATACTCAAAATATGCCGATGAGTCAAAATTATCAAATTCGAGATCACCAACGAGTTCTGCATCAAGGAGTCCTCTAATTTTGACAGGAATAAATGTTCGAATCTAAACACACAACCAAAAATGACCAATACCAATGACGGCTTAATATCAAGTAAGCTGCCGACCATTACAAACCGAAAACAAAATGTATTATTACGTTATGATGACAGTGACGACCAAAGTGGCGACTTCAACTCAATTTAACGACAATACGTAAACGTTATTTTTCGTACGTTAACGTCTACGTGGAGGTCTACGTACAGTGATTACTTCAACTCTCTAATATGTTCATATTATATCTTACAAAATGGTTACCAAAATTCAGCTCCTTCAGAAGTGACAAAGATATAAAAGAATTCTCAAATTATGGTGATGCTTGGTATTACTATCACCAATAACTTTTCTTGGGAAAATCACGTGAGATCAATTGCTAAAAGTGCATCCGAAAAACTTGGTTTACTGTTTCGGGCCAGGAGCTATTTCACTTCCAGTCAGCTGCTTATATATAATAAGGCCCACCTCCGACCTGTCCTGGAATACTGTTCCCATATTTGGAGTACAGCACCCAAACATACCCTGAAACTGTTGGATTCTGTCCAAAAAAGGGCAATTCGTCTCGTGGGTGATGCCTCGCTCACAAACTCACTCACTTATCTGGAACACCGTAGAAAAGTTGGCGATCTGGCTCTATTTTATAGATATTTCCATGGACGATGCTCTTCTGAAATATCACCAATTGTTCTTCCCCCGCGAGATGAACCCGTCGAGTTGAGGCTTCGCACCCCTTCGTGGTCACTCTGGAGACCTGCAGAACATCTCTTTCCAAAGACTCGTTCATCCAAGGAACAGCGAGGCTCTGAACACATTGCCAAGGGAGGTGTTCCCCGAGGCATATAACCTCTAGAAATTTAAGAACACCAATTCCTCCCTTATCGCCCTTGGTTCCTGTAATGTTCTTTCTCTGTCACACATATTGAGCAAATGGAAAGTTAAAACGCGAATATCTTCGTAGTCGTGTGAATTAACCCTATCAAACCCGTTATCGTTGAATTCGTAATAATAATCCCTAACCGATTATGGAATGAAATACAGGGTGTCCTATTAAAAAATCAAAAGTTAGGGTCGTTTCTGGTGAGACCGGAAGTGGTTGAACAAAAATTGTTTTGTCAATTAATGAACAATTTTGGTATACTTGCTACCCACCAATTTTCGAAATCCGATCTAGAATGATTCAGAAGATACAGCACTGGCCGTTTTTTGTGCACTTCTCTGTATATATGAGGAGCAAAAATGCAAAAGCTGATAAATCCAATTTCCACATTTTTCCCGCAATGTATCGATTCTTACTAATTTTGGTGCGCTCTCGCCATCTAGACCATCAAATTTGAGCAAAACCCGAATATTCACACACAAATCTTCATCTCAAATAGACTCATCCGTGCAAATGCCATAGGCGAATGCCGATAAATACTTTGAATAGTATAAGGTTTGCACGATCACTAAAAGTGGATTTAACGGTTTTTGCATTCTCGCTCGTCATATATTCGTTTACTGAACTATCATCTGTATTCCTCATTGTCGGATTACAAGGAAATGAAAGAAAAAACAATAACCCTGCTCGTTTTTCAGGTCGCAAAACCACTCGTCATCGAAATCCTCCCCCTCCGGCCACCCGAAGTCGGAGCACGCCCGCCTCTCGGACCTCTGTAAAACCTCCCCCTCCCTACCGCCGTCGCGCTCCTCCTCCATCTCCGCCCACTCGCCCTCCCCCTCCCACCTGTCCAGGTACTCGCAATCGGTGCCAGGGCTGTCGATCCAGCCGGCCAGCAAGCATCCGGACAAGCACCACCAGCAGCAGCAGTACCACCAGCAGCAGCAGCAACAGCAACGTGCCAGGTAGGGCTGCGCGATATTGGATTTTACATATCGATCTCTGGATCCTACCTTAGAGCTTCGCCACTAGATGGCTACAACATGACTATGACTTCGAAATGGGTGATATACCCGAAGCGTAGAGTTGTCCCAGTTGTCAGCAGACCGAGAGCGGCTGATAAGACCTGGTGTTTCGAAACAGTACTGTCTCGCTCCTGCTGACAATTGAGGCAACTCTGTTCATCCTGGATCTCTTAGTTATGAGATCTAGCAGTTGAATAGGTGGTGGAAAAATCCACTCAAGTATCAAGGTTGGTAGAACTGATGATTATTTTGTAGAGGAAGGTTGCCTCGATCGCACCCCGCGAGTACCTTGTGATGTAATAGGCCCTTTCTTTTGCACGAAAAATGTAGCACTTTCGTACACTTCGTGTATGATATGTACGCCGGCGCATGTATTGAAGTGACAGTAGTCAGTATTTTCGAATATTTGAACTTGAACCATTTTGAACAACAAGTGTAATAAGACTAAAAATCTGTTTATAGAATTTTATTTATTTTTATTTCAGTTATTGCATTACATTCTTTTCTTCATTGATACATTTCATACAAATAATATATAAAGTATAATTAATTTTCTAGTAGGAATGACATGAATGATCAGACAGTAATTCCTGGTATAAGATCATTCATGAAGTATTATCGACTGTTGTAAATTACAAATAGTGAACAAAACTTACATATCATTAAGATACAGTCATATTATAGTGAACGATAAGGGGAAAAATAAAAACAGTGAAGAAAAAAAAAAAAAGAAAAAAGGAAATTCATGGTCTTTCAGCTTTGATCATTCCTTTGCATATAAATATATTTCTTAACTTTATTTTTGAATTGCATAATATTTGGGCTGTTTTTGATATCATCTGGTAATTTATTGAATTTCGAAATCGCCTCATGTGTAAACTTTTTTTGCCCAAGTTTAGAATTTGCAGCTTCAAGATGAAACAAGTTATATTGTCTAGTGTGATGATCATGAATTTCAGAATTCCTGATTAATATAAAATTTGATTTAAGCTTTTTGTTGATGATATAATAGGAAATTTTGAGAGTATTGATTAAAAAGTGCTCTTCCAAAGAAAATGTGTTTGTTTCCTTATACAGTTGATTCGTTGGAGTGTCATATGGAAGACGATACAATACTTTCAATGCCTTTTTATATAGAACAGAAATTTTGTTGAAACTATTTTTGGAACAAGATCCCCAAATATTTATGAGATAGTTAATTCGACTGAGTATATGTGAATAGAGAATGATATTTGATGTATATGTACTAAGTTTAGGACATCTTCTCAAAGCACCAATAATGGGAGATACTTTTCCTATGAGGATGTCAATATGCTTTCCCCATGTTAATTTCTCATCAATCCAAATACCAAGGTATTTGGTATGGGCAGTTTGTTTCAAACGTTCATTTTTTATTCTGATATTCAGATCAATATTTTGTTTATTTCTTTGACGAAAAATCATATATTGAGTCTTATTAGAAATTGAAATAGCTATTGTAATGAGACTAGTGAATTTAGTTTGTGTTACCATTCATTTCCACAAGATGAGTCGTGTGAAATGGACTCAATTTTGTGGACGTGATTTTAATTCATTCAATACCAAAACTTGGCGAATATGTTCTGCCCATTTCGATGTCGAGAATTTTGAACGGAATCCACAAGCAGAATTGCTAAATTACACACCAAAGGGAAGAAAACTCAAGGTAGGAATCCCATCAATAATACCAAATACAACAAGAGAAACACCATAAGTATGGAAGTTTGGAAAAATTATCAGAACCAGACCAGTTGTGAATGTTCAGAGATTCTTGCTGAGCGGGTGAAATGGACATCAGAAGATATCACATGTGCAAGTTGAGATATTTGAGCAAGAGTAGCTATGTTTATTTGAGAGATTCCTTGAACTATCCTTTACTATAGGTTCACTCATAATAGTAGTGTTATTTTTTTATCAATTTTGTTATTTTGAACAGAATCATATTTTTTATTTTGCTCTGGTTTTGACTCTACAATATAATCAAACAATGAAATACTATTTTCCTATGCAAATTATCATCAGTTCTACCAACCTTGTCAAGTATGTCAGTTAGTGCCATCTGTCAGCAGAGTGGTTTACTCTGTAGCGTATTGACGTGAGGGTCTGTACGTATGACTATAGATGGCATTGCCATACAGTGTGTGTCGCGATCTCTGGATCCTACCTTAGAGCTTTGCCACTAGATGGCTATAACATGACTATAACTTCATGTTATACCTTGCGACATATTGATAAGTTTGATATATCGATATACAGGGTGTGGCATTAGTGCGTCGGAGCTCGATTGCTCGAGTTCTATGATAGCTAGAAACTTGATTCAAAACGAATGTCAATGAGACAACAAGGTCCGTAACTAGAATATATTGCCGCATATATTCGGCAAAAATCGAAAAAAATCTAGAGGGTGAGGATCACTTTTTTTCAATGGAATGCCCTGATTAGCACATTTTTTGAAGCATCCTTGTGACCTCCATCCAGTCCTATAATATTGTTGACTATTTTTTGATTAAAGTTATTAATTTTTTTTTCGAAATAATGTCATCTGCAGATGCATACCGAAAAAATTACTGTAGTCACAATTATGAAATTCAAGAGAGAATAATCATGATATGATTCGATGGAAAGATGCGTGATATTTCGGTAGAATTTTCATGCCCTCAAATTATAATCGAAACATGATGATCTTTTATCTCAACATCCATATTGATATACGTAACCATTTTTGAATTATTGAACTCTGAAAATTCCAGGTTGACCATTTTCATCGATACCAGTAAATCAGTAGACCAGTTTTTTATTGAAAGAATTCAAACCGGAATTGAAGCAAACATCAGAAATAGTAGATATGATAGTAATTCACAAAGTAAAATAATAAAAAAATTCCATTTACAAAATATCACATAAATTCAAAGAACATTAAAAACAAAACAAGGATAGTAATTTACAATTATGCAAAATGGGAATTTTGTTTTTTTTTCACTGTGAATAACTAGCATATAAACTATTTCTATTTGGTTTGATTCTGGTATCAATTCTTTCAATAAAAAAACAAGTTTACTAAATTATTAATTGGACTTTTGATGTTTCAATAACAGATGAGAACGTGTATCGATGAAAATAGCCTACCTATAATTTTCGAAGTTCAATAATTAAAAGATGGTTACAAATATCTATATGGATGTTGAGATAAAAGATGTTCGTGTTTCAATTTCACACCAAATGGCCTAAAAATATACGGGGTTGCAGAAAAAAGTCTTATTGTGATCCCAACAATATTATGTCCTCAAAATATACACATCGAATTCTGAACCACCCTGTGTTATGAAACACGCTGTATTGCATGAAAATTTCAAAAGAAATTTCATTTAATAACTGAAAGTGAACATTTCTCATCCCCAGTACCAGACCATCCCCCAACGACTCGAGTTACATGAGCAAGGGGGGCAAAAGCGGGGGCAGTCCGGGAGTGAGGGATTCGGGCTCGTCGTCTCCGGGTATTTTCAACAGCCCGTTGAGTTTGGTGGCTAGCGGGGGTGGGATGGAGAAGCAGGAGGGCGGAGGGCAGACAGCCGGAGCGTTGTCTTCCAGTATTTTGAGGTGAGTTTGCTGCTCCAAGGGGTGCGTTCGTGCGTTCGTACTAGATCTGAGTGTTTCACCCTCTTAGTTGACCAAAACATTCAGGAGCTCAGGATGGTCCTGTTTCAGTGAAACATCTTTTTTCATCATTTTGGAGGACTTACCCAAACTACACCTTCTTCAATTGTAATTCAGAAAGTGGGCGAGAAAGGCAAATGGACTGTATGAAAATTAACAAAAGATTGACGACAATGACAACACGAATCACCTCACCTCGTCTAATGGTGCAGGCTGGTGTTTAACTGTCGGTCTTCTTCACTTGTTGGCAGCTATCAATAGTAACACAAGCATCACAATAATTATTAGGCAGTCACTGAGTTAAGGATAATCGCGCCCCTCGAGGGATTATAATTTATCGGTGAAATTGAGCGGCCACAAAATATTGAAAATTGAGTAAAAATGTCGATTTTTGAGAGAGAAGTATCTTTTTATTATTATGCGTACTGCTGATCGTCTGTCCTCGATCCACTCGTTCCTCCTTCCCTTCTTCTTTAGCATGGAAGGGATATTGGTGGTCATCTGCTTCTTGAGATGAGAGTGGGAATTGTCATTGTCTAATTATTTACAAAATGAAAAATGAAACATTATCTTGATTCAGAAAATATCAATTGCAATTCAGATTAGTCAGGTGAAATTCAGAAAACTTCAGTTGTAAATCAGATTTTTCAATTGGAATTTGGAAAGCGTCAATTGAAGTTCTGATATCGTCATTTGTAATTCAGAATGCAACAATTGTTATTCAGACTACGTTATTTGTAATTCAGAAAAGTAACATGAAATTCAAGAAATATCAATTGTAATTCGGATAAGTGAGGTGAAATTCAGAAAACTTGAAATGAAATTCATATAGCGTCAATTGAAATTCAGATATCATCAATTGTAATTGAGAATGTGTCAATTGTAGTTCAGACATGGATTTTTAAGGTATTCATGTAGAACCAGCGACTTCAGAATTATGGAATATTTTCATTGATGGTCAATTGAAATCAATTTCAATAGGTAAAATGGAGAAATTATAATAGAAAACGTGATTTCCGACAAAAATATTGCTTTGTAATTTATTATCTACATTCATTACGCTTGGCCCAAGCCAAGAAAACGCTGTTCCATCTTTCTGAATTACAAATGAACCTTTCTGAACTTCAATGAACTGGTTCTGAATATCAATTGGCCAATCTAAATTAAAACTGATATTTTCTGAATTTCAATGGACTAATCTGAATTTCAAATGACGCTTCCTGAACTTCAATTAACTAATCTGAATTACAAATGACGTAGTCTGAATTACAATTGACCAGTTCTGAAGTACAAATGATACATTCTGAATCACAAATGGCACTTTCTGAATTTCAATTGCGGCTTACTGAATTTCAATTGATTAATCTGAATTACAATTGACTCTTTCTGAATTTCAATTGACTGATCTGAATAACATTTGATATTTTTTGAATTTCAATTAACTAATCTAAATTACAAGTGATATTGTTCGAATTACACTTGACGCTTTCTAAATTACAATTGGAAAAAGTGTAGAGCCCAGAATTTCAGAAACGCCAATTGTATTTCAGAAAGTGTCAATTGTTTTTCAGAATATTCAATTGAAATTCAAATGACACTTCCTGAAATACAATAATTGACTCTTTCTGAAATACAATTGACGCTTTCTGGAAATGAATTGACCCTTTATGAAATACAATTGGAAAAGGTGTAGTTCACTGTCGCAAACCGTTTTTATTTTATTATTGACAGTATTATACAATGTCGTCCAACCAAAAGTATTCACTTACTTTCCTTCTTTCTCTGGAATTTAAAGAAAACCTTCTCGGACATGTGGAGTTTGATTTTGACTATGACACATGCAGCAGCAGATGCTGCTACTTCTACACTAACCTTAAGTTAGTGTTAGGTTAGGTGAATACACCTAGTATATAAGCCATATTCTAGAATAGAATATTTATTTAGTTTCAATCTGCCCCTAAAAATGCTAACGAAGTTAGCCAAATACTTCTCGAGGTTAGTGTCCGATATACACGATATACATAATACTATAATTCTGTTTATAAAATCTTGTATTATTCTTATTATCATTATGATATCTATCTATTAACTGCTAATTTGAATTCCCCACATTGTACCAAATTCCAATGAATCATTATATTTCCTTTTCTTATCTCATATCTTATCTGAATATGTGTAAAAATATCCACAAACGTCTAATATCGAACTAAAACAAAATAATATGATATATTTTCATACTAACAGCAATAATAACAATCTCTTTTTCCCCAATTAGTGCCGCTTTGGAAGGTAGCAGGTAAGTTCACAAAAACACTCAATCAAATGAAGAAAGCTGTATTTTTTGTTATCAACAATCACTTCGAATAGTAAAAATGTCAAATTCAAAATGCCAGAGATTTATTTGACAGCATTTCAATCATAAAAAATTTTGCTCGGACAGGTTTTTTGCGATTTTCTCTACTTACACATAAAGAGATATGACAATTCTACACAAAGAAAGTTCAATAGCATTTACTTTTTAGTGCGAAACTTTCCATGATAGATCCCCGAGAAAAATTATGTTTTTCATTTAATTTCACGCAAAGAACATGGTTTTCTTCAGTTGATTTGTTATGATTCTATCTGAATATACTGCCCTCTCCTCTTTGCCTGAATTTTTTCTTAGCGAGTAGTTCCTGTATAGTTTTCATATTGTTGAACAGTTTTCTCTTTATCACTATCTTTGTATGATATTTTTCGTGTGATGTAGTCCATTTATGCATAGTAATATAACGAGCCACATGTTTCAACAGCATATTATATAGGCTCTCTTGGAGAAGAATGGTTATGTTTTGGGGGTCCCATAAGACATTTTGTACATTACTGCGTCGATGTTGGAAACCAATTGTCCTGAAATTGAAAATTTTTTCAGGGTTGGGAAGGTTTAAAAATGTTTTTGATTATTTTTCGATTGTAAAGTTATTAAAGATTCTCAAAATATTGAAAAAAATTTCATGTTCTTGTTCAATTTTAATTGACAACAAAGTGCCCAAAAAAATCTTTATCTAATTGCCCTTTAAAAATTCAACATATTTTGATCTCATAGAAATACCATAATTCTAATTGAGGCGCCAATTCTATTTACATTTGACTTTTGACATCTTTGTAGCCAATCTCACAATACGAAATGTCTAACCCTCGAAACCCGCACGAATTCGTTTTGCCCAAACATCCGTTCACGACAAATCAGAACGATTCTACTATCTAGACCGCTAATGCCATAAGAAAGAAGCTATGCCACTCACGAAATCGAACTGGAGAACATGAATCATGCGCATCACAACGAGCTCACACTATCTTTATATCTAGAATCAGCAAGAAAGGACCCCGCACGAAAACACGGGAAATTGGCTCTCGGTCGAATTGGCTGAAATTATACTATGTTGTTGTGGGATGGCTCATTAGAAAAATATGTGCGTTTGAAAAGTTTTGTATGTTTAGTTTCTGAGATTTATGCCGACAAAGTTCGTAAAAACGTCGTATCGGGGTAGGATTGACAAAGAAAAAAACTGTTTTTGTAGTATAAATAAGACAAAATAAGCTAGAAAATGTATTGATCGGAACTCAAATAAATGTCTAGTTATGATCACATGAATAATAGTAAACCAGGGTGTATACGAGGCACGGTCAAAAAATTCATTTTTCGAAAAAAAAATTCGAGCACTATTCCAAAACCAACAAGTTATATTTTGGTGAGACCTTATAGTTTCAGTCTATTGTAGGCTTCGAAAACATATTTTCATTCTTGATAACTATCTCTGTTCGAAATATGAATTCTTTGAATTTTGTGTTATACCCCTTTTGGAAAACAATTGACAACTTGTTTTTGATTACAAAAAAAGGGATTGATTGATACTGTTGATTTATTGAAAGCTGAGGTAACTCACTAGCGAATTCACTTGTTCAATATTGCTTTTCATTTAGATACAGGGTGTGTTAGATTTTGTTGAAGATTATTTGAAATGTTTGAATTGAATATCTCGAAAACAGTTCCGTTAATGTGGATCTCATTTTTCACACACTATTTTGAATATGTTGACTATCATATGCAAACAGTTTTTCAATTTTTTATGTTTCGTTTCTGAGATCAATTTTTGAGTTTACAGTATTACAGCTATTATACTACATTAAAAACTAAGCCAGTTACAAAAATCACACAGAGGATAAAAAAGTTGTTATTCCAATAGTTCAATATAATAAAAATATGAAACTCAGAAAAACCGGTGGTGTACAATGACATTCACCATGAATATTTATAAATTTACCCACTGTGAAGCTTCATATTAGTATTAACAAAACCACAACGTCGAATTGAAATTGATCAAAAGACAATTGAGAAATGAATAGAAAAAAGATTTTTCATGGGAATATTAATACCCTGTATCTCGAAAACGAAGCAAGTTAGGACACATGTTTATATGAACTTTATTTCCTAAAATATCACAAGGAATCACCCCTTCGGTGTTATTTAGATACACCCTGTATATAAAATCGCCTAGTGTAACCCAGTTTGGTAAATATTGTTCTGTGAGATGCTAATCAATCTCATAGACCATTGCTAATGTATTAAACAGAATTATAGCTGACTATTCCACTCTTGTTCTCGAGAACCAATCAGAATCGACCATTTTCACGGTTTCTCCTGTATTACAGAGATAGTTTTTGTTTACTAAAAATTATCGAACTTGTGCTACCAATATAGAAGCCTAATTGACCCACACGTAACCAACCGTTTTTCATCGATAAAACTTTTGACGTTTATATCGTTTATTATTTTGACGGCACGGATTTCTATATTATCATTTGTTGTCTGATTCAGTAATGAAATAGTTATAGGAATAAAACTCGTGATACTATTTTTCTCGCCTACGTCTCGAATGTTTTGGTGAACCTCGTCCGTGAAATTGTTAGGCATCAAGCTGCCGAATATTTCCGGCAATATAGTATCACTTGTGGTATCACATACAGGGTGTAATTTTGAAAACTTTCAATGCGAATATCTCGCGAAATAAAAAAGTCAGAAAAACGCCGCTTGGCACAAATGCTACAGAGTTAGGGGGAACTAGAACCACCATACTTCAGTAAAGGAATAAGTCAGTCCGTCGGCGCGACACACTCCATCTTTGAAATGTCAAATGGCACTACCTCTTTTGTGATACCTCAAATGAACGGTCTCAGTCAGTAGTATTCACCTGTACAAGACTTATTTTCCACCCACTACAGGGTGAACGGAAAACATGAAGTCGAATAAAATAAAATGCAGAATGCCGATATATTCCAAGAGATGTGTTCCAAAATGTTTGAATGGCATTTGAACATCGATTATACTATTGCTTACAACAGAATGGAATGCATTTTGAACATCTGATCAAATAAAATATCCTTTAAACACAATTCATTTTATTTTATTCGACTTTATATTTTTCGTACACCCTGTAGTGGGTGGAAAAAAAGTCTTGTACAGGTGAATACTACTGACTGAGACTGTTTATTTGAGGCATCACAAAGAGGTAGTGCCATTTGACATTTCAAAGTTGGTGTGTGTCGCGCCGACGGGATGACTCATCCCTTGACCGAAATATGGTGGTTCTAGTGCCCCTTAGCTCTTTAGCATTCTTGCCAAATGGCGTTTTTCTCACTTTTTTCTTTCGCGAGATATTCGCATTGGAAGTTTTCAAATTTACACCCTGTATGATGAAACCCAATGCCTCATCACGCAATCGCACGGATCTTTGGGCAGAACAAATTCGTTAAAGTGACCCCCTGACCCCTAGCTTCGATCCTTAACACGTAGCCCGTTACCGTAGCAGTTGGCGTTCCAGTTCTCCGATGTGTCCTCTCTCAGATGAACGAATTGACTAGATAGAGCAAAACAAACCTGACAATATGATATATCGATGGTGTTGAATCAATCAATAAATCAAAGTATGCTTTAGCGTCTGGAGATGTATATCTCATTGACAAAGTCGTGAACATTTTTATATTTATACTCATTTGAAAAAATAATATATTTGTTGCAGCCGTTCGGAGCTATATGCGCGTACATATTTTTTTTTTAACTTACCTATGCTACTACTATATACTTACACCTATTTTCATTGTCTCAGTTTCTTTTGCATTTTTTTGTAGTTTCACGTATTAAAAATTTCAACCCAATCGGTCAAGCCGTTTAGTAGTTGACGTACCGACAGCAGCGCCACCTACCTCGTCCAATTGTATTTTTGAATCATCCAGGAAACCATCGAAATACTCATATAAAATTTCAACCCAATTGGTTCAGCCGTTTAGAAGTTATGAGAAAAAGATAAGTACGGACGGATAATTCATACTACCCGTTGTCCTATTACCCCTTTTACCGTGAGAATAAAGCATTTTCCCGCGGTAAAAAGTAGCATATGTTCATCAGGGATAATGTCGGCTTCTAATGGTGAAATAATTTTTCAAATCGGTTCAGTAGTTTGGAGCCTCAATACAAACAAACACATCTTTCCTCTTTAAAATATGAGTATAGATTAGAATAGATTTCTAGAAAATATTTTTTCAATTGAATATTCATCAACACAGTATATTTTATTTTCTAGTTCTTTTTAGTTTGGCTATCTAAAAATGCCACATTGGATCAGCCATCTCAAATTTCCTAATTTTGACGATAAAATCATAATCTCCAACCCCGAAAACCCCTAGATACCAATAGAATCGAATCATAATTACAAAACTCGTCCGCCATATTGGGTCCGCCATCTTGAATTTCGTAATTTTGACGAAGAAATCATAATCCTCGATCCCGAAAATCTCTAGATACCAATTGAGAATTGAATCTGATGATAATTTCAAAATTCTTCCTCCACATTGGATCTGCCATCTTTAATTTCCAAATTTTCACGAAGGAATCATAATCTCTGGCCCCGAAAACTCCCAGATACCAATTTTGAATAGAATCGGACCATACTTACAAAAATCTCTAACCCCGGAACTCCCAGATACCAATTTTGAATAGAATCGGATCATAATCACAAAACTCTCCATATTGAATCCGCCATCTACCGGGATAAAAAGTATCCTATGTCCGTCTTCTGGTTCTAAACTACCTCCCCATCAATTTTCAGCCAAATCGATCCAGTAGTTTTGGAGCCTATTCATTACAAACAAACAAACAAATCTTTCCTCTTTATAATAGTAGTATAGATTAGTATATGTAGAAAATAGTTGACATATAAAATCAAATTATATACAAATCAAAGGACGAAATATGTATATATAAATAAATCACATTACACATGACATCGAGAATACATCAAAATTCAAAAGATGTAATCACAACACCCTGAAATCCCAACGGAATATCATTAACCGAATATTGTCGAAGATACAAAACTTGCTCATCTATTCCATTCGTTCATCTGAGCCACCCCGATACCCACCCTCGCCCGTGTATGTGTGCGTGGTCGTGCGTAAACCTAGCCGCATGTTGTGTGTTTTGCAGCTCTGATCCTAATTCGATTTTGGGTGGCGTTAGGTTGCCGCCCGACACCGAGATCATCAAGTACACGTCGTCGATCGTGGGGCCGAAGGTGCCCGGCACGACGAACAGGGGCAGGAAGAAGACGATCTCGCTGGATCCGCCCTCGGTGTCGCTGCATCCGACGGCGGGCGGCATGACGGAGAGGACGTCGAAACGGGCCAAGTACAATGTGAGGGGGATTTTGTTTATTCTTTTTCTGTTTTTCATGTAACCCTTTAGCTCACCGTGTCTATACCTTTTCAACTTCAATTTCGGAATCGGTAAGTTTTATTTCGGAGAAGGTAAACTCGATTTCAGAATTTTTCTGAAAATTTGATATGATTCAGATATTAGCGTCCTTATTACACAGTCCAATTTACAGATCGATCCTATTTTCAAGCTACAGGGTGTCAATCATTCGATTTTGGCTGTTTAGAATATTTTGCATCGATTTGATTTATGTGCTCTAAGTCGTGATGAATCTTCAGTAGAAATAAACGCTCCATGTCTAATTTTCACCTCATGAGTCCCTCTATTCGAATGGATACTCATATTCATAAACGTAAAAAAATTACAAGTGTAATTTCACCCTTCTTTTCCCAAGGAGAAGGAAAAAAATCCCGGAAATTTGTATAGTTGCTATGGTAACGATACAAAATTTCAAGCTTTTAATTGGTTGAAAATGTCAATTGTGAGATGTGGAATTTCCTTACTGAATCCCCCACGTTCATGAATCAATTGCGAGAAATTTGTCTCGTACATGATTTTCTTCAAAAATTCATGTTTTGCGGCAATAATTCATTTCCTAGTGGGATTATAAGTGAACATTTTCAGATTGTGGCCCACGGGGTCAATATTTTGTTTTGTATTGTCAGTTACAATTTACCGAGTACTTTTCAACTGCTGCTGAAAAAATTATCGAACAATTACCTTCAGCAAACAAGTCACCTATAGAGTTTCTGAAAAATTCACCTAGAAATCCAAATTCATTTTTTCTTTTTGCCGTCGATGAAACTGAAGTGATGGACGCCATTGATGAATTGAAGAACACAAACTGTATGGATATTCACAATCTGAATAGTAAAATAATGATGGAAATAGAACACCATATTCTTCATCCTCTTACCCAATTATATAATCTTTGTTTAACTCAAGGCATTTTTCCAAGTATTTTTAAGCAAACCAAGCTGATTCCGATATACAAAAAGGGGCGACATAGACTTACCTGAAAATCATCGACCTATTTCAATTATTGCCTTTCGTGCGCTCCAAGCGATAAAAAAAACGACTTGTATCATATTTCGACACTAATAATCTCCTGCATAAGAATCAGTTCGGTTTCAGGAAAAAACGAAGTACCATACATGTTGTAATAGTCTGGTAGAAGACATAGTCGAGGGCTTTGAGCTGGGTGAATGCACGAGCATAACCAACCCTGTGTGATCTCAGTAAGGCCTTCGACTGTGTCTCTCATGAAATTCTATTGAAAAAGCTTGAATATCATTGTTACGTCGTCACATACTGTATATGATATTCGTTAGATCATTCTCTTCAGGGCCATAATGGCTGAATCTGCTGTAAAACTGATAATAGGGGTTCTAATAAATCTGGACCTGAGAATAGATTGTCATTTAGGCTTGTACCACCTGATTTTGATGCAGCATCGAAGACTAGGCGTAGTTTATCAGGCTTATTCGAGTTGATGACTCCAAAGTGAGGTAAAAACCATGTTCTTGAGTCTTGTCTTGTGGCTTCATCATGTGTCAATTTTCGAATATATCCTTTCTCGAGGTACTTTTGAATATTCTCGTGATATTTCTGTTTGAAATGGTCGTCCTTTGTCATCTGATTTTCAACATGTTGAAGTCTTCTCAATGCCGTCGATTTATTGCTAGGCAAGGAGATGTCGGTTGATTTCCATAAAAGTCCGATTTCGTATCGATTGTCACTGATTCGTTTGGCAGTTTTTTCCATTATCAGTAGAGCTGCTTCGGAAGTCTTCTCTTTATTGCATTTTGCAGTATCAGATACTCCGAAGGCGTCAACTGTGAATGAGTGTTTCACTAGTTGATGAAGAGCATTGTCTGATGTGTCGTTTTCGCAAATATGCAATACATGGGTTCTGTTATGAATGTCGGTTTCTGTTCTTCCATGAAGTATCCACCCTAGGTTTGTTTTCGTGGCAATTGGAAGATCTTCAGTACCTTGGGCTATTTTTCTCGGGACAGTGAGGTTGATGTTGTCCTGCCCAATGAGAATCATAGGTGGATTATTGATGTCGGCGATAGGAAGACCATTCAAATGATGATAATGTTTCCAGTCATCAAAACATATCTCTTGTTTTGGCAGCGACAAATCTCTCACTGTATGGACATTTTTCATTCTGTAGATTTTAGCTCCGTCGTAGTCCCCAGAAATGTCTATGTCAAAACATTCCGAGTCTTCATGGCTTGAGACAATATCATTAGTCCACTGAACACTCAGTCTATGCTTGGTTCCTTTGATTTGAAGCTGTCGAGCTATCGATTCATCAACCAGTGTCACAGTTGATGCCTCGTCGCAAATAGCTACAGTCTGGACCGAACAACCGTTAGTACCATACAGGGTGACGTTTACCATTCTCAATAAAATATTATTTGCTCCGTGTCCCGTCGCAAGAACATTTTCGTTCCTACTGGTTGATGGAATTTCTGGATCCTGTCTTCTGTTCGATGAAGTTGTCTGGATTTCGTCTTTGTGTAGAAGTTTATGATGTGGTCTTCTGCAGTTATTAACTCCACAGGGTTTTCTTAGTCGGCATTTGAATGTCTGGTGGTTGTTTTTCAGGCATGAAAAACATAGTTTATTTTTGGTAACAATTTCCCACCTCTTCTCGATGTCATCGGACTTGAAATTTTCACATTCCAAGATCTTGTGACCTATTTTCGTACAGTACTGGCAGATTTCTTCATCTTTGGTAGAAGTCAATACCAAAGATTTTTCATATCTCCGATTTGTCGTTTGATTTTGTCTATATGTATTTTTCGGTGTGAATGATGAGTTGTGTTGATTTTTCATGGGTGAAGTGACAAAACAAGCTGCGTCTGCTATGCAGGATAACCATTTAGAAAAATCTTCCAGGTTCATGAATCCTTTCTTGCAAATTTCCTCGCCCCAGCGAAGTTTCAAGGTGTTTGGCAATTTATGCACTAGGTCTCTCAAAAGTTGTGGATTCTGCAAGTGAGCGTTATATCTCAAAGATTTGATAGTGGAGACGAGACCGTTCACGTGGTTGGAGATATTAATCAGTCCTTCCATGTCATATTCCCGAACTAGTGCAGTATTTCTGGTCTTTTCGAGAAGGGTGTCAATAATTTGATCAGGGCGTCCGAATTTCATTTCCAAAGACCTGATTACTTGGTTCAAATTTTCTGGACACATTAACATACTCTCTACTGAGCGTCTTGCCTCACCTCTCAAGCACTTGTGAAGTTTTATCATCGATTCTTCATTTGAATACTCACAAAGGGTAGAGATTCTTCTAAACTGATAAATGAATGTCGGCCACTCTTCAGGTCTACCGTCGAAGAAGGGAAAGTCTTTCTCTATGGTGTTTCTGGTCAGAAATTTCTCTGGTCTTGGCGTTGGAATTGTGGAACTTGTGGTCGCAACTCTCTTTAAAACATCATTCAGAGTATCACAAAGTTGTCCGATATCAGATTTCAGATGTGGTTTTTGGATTACTTGTTCCATGTCCTCTTCAGGTTCTTGGATTTGCTCAATGGAGTTCACCCATTTCTGAACGTTTGATTTCACGGATGAACGAGATGAAGGAAGATTGGCTGTAGCATTATGTTGGATATTAGCAATTGGATAATTACTCCTATTAGATCTGTTGCTTCTCGTTCTTTTATCTTCGTTCTCTAATAGCTCGGCTTCTTTCAACTGGTGTTCCATTTCTAATATTTTCAATTGTTTCTTCATCATTTCGTTTTCTATAGCTTGCTTTGCTTTCTCGTGTTCAAGCTCTAGTCTTATTCTATGTAATTCGCTACTTGCCTTAGACTCCTTATTAGAGGTTACTATGGAATTGTCTGTGACATCACCTGCTGTACCGAAACCTGGTGGCCACACAAAGTCATTGTTCAGGTTTCTCGTTCCAGCTGCTTGTCTGCGAATTCTTCCTGGGTCGGATTGTCCATCCATGTCTATGTAGAGTCGTCTGGTCGTCTGGTATAGCGTTTTTGTATAAAAGATAGTCTGATGACTTTTCCGACTTTTTTTTATTAATTGAAGTCCCTGTCAGCTCTTGTCTCGACATATACAGAGTATGACCTAACGAATATCATATACAGTATGTGACGACGTAACAATCATGGTGTTAGAGGAATAGCTCTAAACTTTTTCGACTCCTATTCATGCGAGCGAAATCAGAGGGTGTTCTTCAATGACGGTATATCTAGGTCTCAACAGAATAATTTTGGAGTTCCACAAGGCTCGGTACTTGGGCCTCTTCTATTCATAATATACGTGAACGATATATTTGTGAACATGAGTCCATCGAAGTGTATATTATTTGCTGATGATGCAACATTTTATCATTCAGACAAAAGGCTGGCGAACATTGAAATCAAAGATAATACAGCACTTACGAACATTGATGAGTGGCTAGTTAGTAATTTGCTCAAACAAAATGAAATGAATGGCGAACATTGAAATCAAAGATAATACAGCACTTACGAAAATTGATGAGTGGCTAGTTAGTAAGTTGCTCAAACAAAATGAAAGCAAATCCCATAAACTATTATTCTCTTCTAATAATAACATTTCACAAGAAAATACTACTAAATTGCTTGGTATCACTCTAGATGATGAACTAAACTGGTCGTCTCACGTCTATGTAGAAAATTATCAAGCCCAATTTTTTTACTGCGAAAATTGAAACAATCCGTGAGCCCCGATGTACTGTGAGTGTCATATTTTGCATTATTTCACTCGCATATTAGCTATGGATCCTTATTATGGGAAAATTCCTATCAGGTCTCCCGTATTTTTATAATGCAGAAAAAGGCAGTGAGAGTTATTACAGGTGCAGGACCTAGAGACTCATGTAAATCTATATTTGCTAATCTGGGAATGATGACCTTACCATCAGTCTTCACATATCAGAGTCTCCTTGAGATTCATAAACACTTAAAAACTTATACTGCTTATAATGACATACACCAGTACAATACAAGAAATAATAATCTCCTATTAAATCCCCGATACCGTCTAGCAGTATCTGCACGGAACTCTCGCAAACAACCATAAAACACATTTTAGTTAGCAACAGTTTCTACTCCGTTGAGGAATATCTCAGTGCCGATTTCTGAAAAATAACAAATAATGGTCATCACACAATTCACACAGTGATTTTATGGTCCCTTGCTAAAGCGGTCGGAAGAAATTTCACTAATAGTTCATTTCCACCACTGTCCAAATCCGACGGCACATTAGCAACAACATCGCAGGAGAAAGCAAATATTTTTGCAGAGATTTTCGCAGCAAACTCTACTTTAGATTCCCAAGGAAAAGTGCCGCCAGACATTCCACCCGTTGAGAGTCGAATGCCCGAAATCGTCTTCCGTCAACGCACTATCAGACGAATTTTGCTTGGTCTCAAAACGAATAAGGCTAACGGTCCTGATGGAATTCCACCCATTATCCTCAAAAACTGTGCACCAGAATCAACACCGATTGTCTGCAAGTTGTTTACCGTCTCGTACAGGTCGGGTATTTTTCCTTCATGCTGGAAGACAGCTACAGTCCAACCAATCCCCAAAAAAGGGAACAAGAACCTGCCCAACAACTACAGGCCCATTGCCTTGTTATCAGTAATCTCCAAAGTTATGGAGAAAGCCATCAACATTGAGCTCATCAATTATCTGGAGAGCTCGGGAATCATCAATGATAGACAATACGGCTTTCGCCACCGAAGATCTACTGGAGATCTACTTGCCTACGTCACCCATTTATGGCACGCTTCATTAGAAAAACACGGGGAATCTCTAGCTGTCGCTTTGGACACATCGAAAGCAATTGACCGTGTTTGGCACGAAGGACTCTTCCACAAACTACCATCATACGGCTTACCACCTCAGCTATGCCATCTCTTATCGAGTTTTCTTTCAGGCAGATCGCTTCATGTGGTGGTGGACGGTGTATCGTCTGATACAATTGGCATCAATTCCGGCGTTCCACAAGGATCAATTTTGGCACCAACATTATTCCTTCTTCATATCAATGATCTGTTGGGAGTAACAACTTGCCCCATCCACAGCTTTGCAGATGATAGTACCCTCCATACTGCGATCTCTTCCAGAATTCCTATTTCTTCCCAGAAAACTAGGAACACACGGCGCAGGCAGGTCAATGCTGTCAATGAAGACCTTGCTGAAATCACAGCCTGGGGAACCAACAACCTAGTTGAATTCAACGCCACCAAAACTCAAGCCTGTATTTTCTTTAGAAAGGCGGAACTCAGTATGCCCGACATTGTATTGTCTGGCACCACCATCCCCACCAAGCCCACCATATCTATGATCGGTATTTCCATCAGCAACACTCTTTCATGGGATAATCATGTCATATCCATCGCAAAAGCTGCTTCACAAAAACTCGGATTCTTGTTCCGTGCGAAATGCTACTTCACACCTCAACAGCTCCTCATGATCTACAAAGCGCAGATCTAGAATACTGTTCCCACATATGGGGTTCAGCACCGAAACATACACTGATGCTCTTAGATTCCATCCAGAGAAGAGCCATTCGCCTGGTGGGTGACGCCACACTCACTCACACTTTGACATCATTGGAACACCGTAGAAAGGTCGGCGACCTTTCACTTTTCTATCGATACTTCCACGGGAAATGTTCTTCGGAAATCTCTGCTATCATCCCTTCACTAGCAATACCAATCAGACGAACTAGACAAGCCCAGTCAGCACATCCCTTCGTTGTCAACCTCGAAAGATGCCGAACAGCACTTTATCAAAACTCCTTCATCCATAGAACGGCTGGGCTCTGGAATTCATTGCCTGAGGAAGTATTCCCAACAACATATAATCTCCAGAAGTTCAAAAAAAAATTCCAATACCTACCTCCTATCCCTATCCTCCCTAGGAACGCACGATGTTATTTGAACATTATAGGGATTCCCTCTCGTGCGCTCCAAGCGATAAAAAAAAGTATGTATTTCAATAAAAATTGTCTGTTTATTCACAAATTTACATGTATAAATGTTTTTGACCTACAATAAATGTGCTTCGTATGTACATAAAATGGTCAATAAACTTCTATTCTATTCTAACGAGTCAACTTATTTTCCCAATTCGTAGGACCACGACCTGTCTCCCCCATCGACGCCCACCACCGACCGCGTCGAAGTGATCAAGCTGCCCGCGACGAACGGCAGCCCCTCTTCGTCGGGCGGCCTTTGCCACACGCCCTACGGCCGCGACGGCGGCGGGGCGGAGCAGACGGGGGGTGGCGAGGCGCCGCTCAACCTGTCGCTGAAGCCGGGCGGCGGGGCGGGCGGCGGGGGCGGATGCAGTGCGAGCAGCTCGCTGACGTCATTGAGCAACATGTCGGCTAACATCGGCGCCGAACGGATATGTGAGTAGAAATGATGATGATGATAGTAATCATAATATCGTCTTTATTATCTTCTTACAGTACAATTGAAGTGCTTTGGACTGTCAGATAATTGTTGCTGGTGAATTACATTTCTTGTTGGTGAATAAATTTTCATGCTAGTTTATATGTACAGTGTGTCCAGTTTTCGATGCTTTTGCGTGATATCACAGTTATCTTTCGAGATAGAACCTTGCGGTTTTCGCGGTCCTGTACCACTTTTCTGTGAAACTCAAGATGGCTTAACCAGATTTCGCATAACTGTTTGCGTTCATGAGATACAGGGCGATTTTGAAAATTTATACTTTTTGGATCCCCTCTATATCTACGAAGTTTCTTAGCGAAAATGTGAAATTGAAATCTTATCCCATACAGAATTTTGCGCAGAATTCAGTGGCGCACTCAATTTTATTTCTGGGTATGGTTTCGGAGATACGACTCAAACTTGGAACACCCTGTATTTTATAAGCTCATTAAATTCCTTATTTTTTTCCCATTAAAATGAAATATGAAGAATATGTATAAAATTTTCAAAAATGCTCCAAAATCCCTAAAACATTGAATTTTAATAGTGGGCTATGGATTTTTCATTCAAAAAAAGTTCCAATTGAAGAATATTTCAATTGATTCTTCCATGAAAAGGAAAAAACAATCCCCACACTAGTTAATCAAGATAACACAAAAATTAGGTACCTGATAGCAACAAATGAATGGTAATAAAAAGTTCATATTCTAGAATAAGCACTTGATTTAATATTTACTAAGACAATTGATTTTCGAAATTAATCAGTAACTTATTCATTGAATTGTTCAAATTGATATCCACTTTCCCTCACATGCTTCCTCAATACGTTTTAATGCATTCAAATTCATTAAAGGATGTCTTTGTAATTCCTGGAAAACTGCCTCTGTTGTTGCAGGAAGTTCTTCAAGATATTTGTGACTCTTACTGTATCAAGACGTATTGAGAAAATTCAATTGTATTTGTAAATATTCAATCTGGTCCTTATTCCACATTATGAAATTTGTATTACTATTTATTTGTTGCTATCAGGTACATAATTTTTGTATTTTCTTAGTTAATTAGTGTTGGTATTGTTTTTGTCCTCTTTATGGAAAAATCAAAATGAATATTTCTTCAATTGGAACTTTTTTATAAGAAAAATCCATAGCCCACAATTAAAATTCAATGTTTCAGTGATTTCAGAGCATTTTTGAAAATTTCATATACATACATTATAAATCATTTTGAAGAGAAAAAAAATGAGGATTTTTATGAGCTTATAAAATACAGGGTTTCCATTTAAAAAATCATAAGTTTGAGTCGTATCTCCAAAACCATACCCCGAAAAAAATTTTTTTGAGCGCCACTGAATTCTGCATAAAATTCTCTATGGGTTAAGATTTCAATTTGACATTTTTGCTGATAAGCTTCGTAGATATAGAGGGGGTCCAAAAAGTATAAATTTTCAAAATCGCCCTGTATCTCCTAAACGGAAATAGTTATGCAAAATCTGATTAGGCCATCTTGAGTTTCACAAAAAAGTGGCACACGATCGCGAAACCCGCAAGGTTCTATCTCGAAAGATAACTGAGATATCACACAAAAGCATCGAAAACTGGACACACTGTACAGGGTGGGGCATTAGTGCGTCGGAGCTCGATTGCTCGAGTACTATGATAGCTAGAAATATGATTCAAATATGAATGTGAATGAGACAACTAGGTCCATAAGCAAAAATTATTGCCGCATATACAGAGCTCACCAAAAAAAATTTGGAGAGTCGTGATCATTTTTTCTAAATGGAATGCCCTGTATATTAGCACATTTGAAGCATGCCTGTGAGCTCTACCACCCCTTTGATATTATTGACTATATCTCGATTATATCAAAGTTATGTATTTTTTTGTCGAAATAAAGTCATTTATACCAAAAAATTACTGTCGTCACAATTATGAAATCTTAGAGAAAATTATAGTTTGATGAAAGGATGCGTGTAGGGTTTGCAATCACGGAGTAATAATACAATCCCGGGTCTCCGGGATCAAATTGATACGAACCCGGGATCCCGGGTTTTCGGTATCGGAATTAGAATTCGAAAAAAGTATGGGGTATACTGTAGATACGTAATGATTACATAAATACTCGTATATGAACAAAAACGTAATCTGTGCATCAAAAAAAGAGAGAAAAAGAGCCGAGTATTTATTACTTACAGTTAGGGTCCCTTGATGGAAATTGACGTTAAAGTCATCTTAACAGGGTACGGACAGATCATAGCTGCATTCTTTTTTAATGATCTAGAGACTTTAGTTTTGTCTACTGGCATCCCTGACATTGCTGACACGTCACATTCATGGGCGCTACAGAAAATCATTCAAAATTTTGATAATAGGTATGTACAGGGTGTTTACTTGTTGAAGATCATATGGCGAACGAGTTTTGTAATTATGATCCGATTCTATTCAAAATTGGAAGATATCTGGGGTTTTCCGGGGTTGGAGATAATAATTGTTTCGTCAAACTTGGAAAATTCAAGATGACGAATCCAATATACAGGCTGATTCACGGTGGATGGCACATTAGACGTTTCTGGAAAACGCAACTCAGGATTATTCTGAAAAGCTGGTGCCTTGAATAATCAGTTGTGTTCTATCGACCTGAAATATTGTATCTGAGGGTTTTCGGGGTCCAACTTTATGATTTTTTGTCAAAATTAAGAAATTCAGGATAACGGATCCCATATATTTTGTAATTATGATCCGATTCTATTCAAAAATCAAAATTGGTATCTGTGAATTTCCGGGGTCGGAGATTATAATCAATTCGTCAAAATTGAGATATTCAAGATGGCGGATCCATTATGGTGGACGAGTTTTGTAATGGAGATTCGATTCTATTCAAAATTGGTATCTGGGGGTTTTCGGGGTAGGAGATAATGATCGTTTCGTCAAAATTGGAAAATTCCAGATGGCGGATCCAATATGGCGATAGACATTAGTTTATATGATTATTACTCTACCACAAATAGAGAATATGTAGGATGCAAGCGTGAAAATAACGTGACTATAAGTTATACTGCGTATACCTACTTCTTTGTTACTTTTATCATTCAATTGTTCGAAAATGACTTTTTATTTAAGATAGACGGAAAAATCATATGTATAACATGGAGGTAAAGTATATTCTATACTTTATTTTCCTGCATATTTCACGTATTACTTTTTATCAGCCTACTTCTCGTCCTAGACGAAGTTTTATACACGATATACGTGATATTAGTCACTCCATAAATTCTTCACTGAGAAGGATTTCCGAAAATATATTTAGCACACATGACATAAATACAGCAGTTTAGGTTTCCACCATTTCTCAATCATAAGGCTCAGCTCATTCAGCTCATAGATTGTTAGAACTTTTTCAGTATTTCGAATACATTCAGTCCACTCTGGCAACTATGCTTACGCATTCGCGCCTCTTCTCAACGGGCATCGTTTGTTCTTGTTGTTGTAACTATAGAAAATAATAATAACATACATTGTCAACATATTGTCACGATTGTCAAATACAATTGATAAAATACAGTCCACAGTTTATAATTATTCACGTCGTTGGTCGTTATCATTCATCCAATACCATTTCCCTATTATCAAGTTGAACCAGCAATTACAATTTTCAAACATATTTATTGGACCTTTTCGAGCCGGATGAGATTTATCCAGTAGATCAGCACTAGCAGAGCGGATCAGATTGTTCCTGTAGACTAGCACTAGCAGAACGGGGATGTGATTTTGGCAAACAACAAATTGGAAACAGGTCAGACGTTCCTATTTTATTTCCTGACCCTGTTGATTGAATATTCGAATTGTTTGATGAATGCGTTCATTTGATTCATATTTTTTTGATATTTCAATTTTGATTCGTGACACTTGTACAAGTTTTGAAATATTCAGTTGCGAGTTTCATTCAATTTCAATATAGCTTTAGCATGGGAAAAGAAAAAGAAAAGGAATTGATACGTAACAGGGGTACAATTAAACATAAACTAACACTATTAGAGAAGTTTATTGACACAATTGAAACCAGTGATAAAAAACCTACATTAACAGATATTGAAACACGGTTTAACAACAATTCATTACTATTGGAAGAATTTGATAAAATTCAAACACTTATTGAGTCAATGTGTGATGAAGAACATTTGGCTGATCATTTCCAAGAGCGGGAAAATTTCCAGGAAAGATTTTATATTGCGCGAGATTATTTCGTACATATTCTACAGAATGAGAAACCTACAAGTGAACTACCAGCTTTGGACGCAAATTTCAACCAAAGTGTTTCAGCTCTTCCTAGTACTAACCCTCTTCAAAACATTCTATTGCCTAAAATACGATTACCTATGTTCTCTGGGGAGTTTCAGCATTGGATTAATTACAAAAATAACTTTGTTGCCACTATCTGTACTAATCAGAGTTTGAATGAAAGCCAAAAATTTCAATTTTTGAAAGCTTCATTGGAAGGCTATGCTTCTCGTTTCATAAATGGGTTAGACAGTACTGACAGGCATGGGATTTGCTGTGTGATAGATTTGATAAAAAACAATTCTTAGTTGACAGTCATTTCAAGTCTCTTCTAGATATACAAGGTGTTCAAAAGGATAGTTTTTTCTATTTTCGCAAAATGTTAGATGAAGTTTCAAAACATTTGACTTCATTAGAGGGTATTGATCTTAGTAAAGACATTTTGTATGATTCCTTCATTATTCATATTTTATGTACCAAGCTAGACAAAAGTACAATAAGATAATGGAAGGAATGTCGGTTTCAAAGTGATTTGCCAACGCTAGAAGAGTTTTTAGAGTTTTTGAAGAACAAGGCAGATATTTTACAATCCATAGATGATTCCCCACACGTAAAACCTCCAAGTTCGAATAGATTTCATTCCCAAGCAAATAAAACCAATTCTGCTCGAGTACATTTGGGAATTAATAAACACGCTTGTAATTATTGCAAGCAAGATCATTCCATTTACCCCAATGTCCTAAGTTTTTAGCATTATCAATAGATATGAGAATTCAAGAAGTGAAAAAATTAAAATTGTGTGCAAACTGTTTGCTAACTGGACATGACTCTTATCAATGCAACAAACGTCCTTGTCCAATTTGTAAAAATAAAAAACATAACTCTATGTTGCATAAAGATGTGAATTCTCAAACTACCAATTCTTCACAAAGGGTAGAAAGTGAGCAGGATACCGCCTTAGCCATGATAATTAGGAATAATCAAGTGTCTAGTTCAAGTATCAATTATTCTAGTGGCATGCACAGTCAAGTTTTGTTGTCCACAGTTTTATGTCATGTTAAAAATTATCATGGACAGCTCATTCCATGTAGAGCTTTACTAGACTGCGGGGCTCAATCGAACCTAATTACTGAAAAATTCTGTGAAAAATTGAATCTTCCAACACGCGCTACTCACTGTACGATTATAGGATTCAATCAGAACGAAACAAATTTTAATAAAAAATGTTCAATTCAGTTATTCTCTCGCTTCAGTGAATACAACTGCTCTATTTCATGTCTCGTTGTTCCCGTAATAACTAGTGATATTCCATCTTTTCTTTTCAATACAAGTCGTTTAAATATCCCAGATACTATCAACTTATCGGACCCGCAGTTGGAGCACCCTCGAGAAGTGGATATGTTATTGGGTGCTGGTATATTTTGGGATTTGTTATTGGAGGGTACAATAAAATTAGGTAATAATCTTCCAACACTGATAAACACACAATTTGGTTGGATAGTTACTGGCACCATTTCCATTAATTCAAGAAAGTCTATTTGCAATTTGATGAAAATTCGTGATCCCGAAGATGATCAATTGAAAAAGTTTTGGGAGATAGAGGAAACTATAGGTAAAAATGAATTTCTATCTCATGATAACACTGTATGTGAATCTCTGTTCAATAAAGATACATTTCGGGATGAAAATGGACGATTTGTGGTAAAATTTCCATTGAAACATTCTCCAGAACTATTGGGAGAGTCTAAGTCTGTTCCACTTAAAAGATTTAAATGTTTAGAAAAAAGATTCTCAGATTCCAAATTTAAACAAATGTATTTCAACTTTATCAATGAGTATAAAGTTTTGAGTCATATGACATATGTATCTGAAGAGCCTCAATTGAACTACTACTTGCCACACCACGGAGTCTTGAAAGAAACAAGTATCACTACAAAACTAAGAGTGGTTTTTGATGGCAGTTGTCAAAGCTCTACAGGTTGGTCACTTAATGATCTACAGTATGTTGGTGCGAAAGTTCAAAATGACATTGTTGATATTTTATTGAGGTTTCGAACTTATCGTTTTGTAGTTTCAGCTGACATCTCAATGATGTACAGACAAATACTGATTCATCCAGAGCATAGACCCTTACAACAAATTTTATGGCGCGAAAATCCCGATGATGATTTTTCGATTTATCAATTAAATACAGTTACCTACGGTACGAGAGCCGCACCATACCTAGCAATAAAATGCATTCGAACTTTAGCTCAAGAACATATTGATAGATTTCCAATTGCAAGCAACACTATTTTAAATGACATGTATGTTGACGATTTATTAACTGGCTCCAATGATTTGTTAGAATTGAAGGTGAGATGTCAAAATATATTTGATATTTTGAATTCAGCTAAATTTGTTTTGCGCAAGTGGAACGCAAACGATTATCAAATTATTTCAGATTTTGCGCAACTTGATATATCCAACTCTGTTGTGAATATCGGAGATTTGGACAGTTGTAAAACGTTAGGAATCCAATGGTTGAACAAGTCTGACATACTAAAATATAATATAAAGCAGTTTGATGACCATAAGCCTACTACTAAAAGGTACATTTTATCAATTATCTCACAAATTTATGATCCTCTAGGTCTCTTGAGCCCTTCTATTGTTCTGTGTAAAATTCTGATTCAGCAACTTTGGTCACTTCACTTATCTTGGGATAGTCCAGTTCCT
Organism: Phaedon cochleariae; assembly: GCA_918026855.4. Classification (NCBI taxonomy): domain Eukaryota; kingdom Metazoa; phylum Arthropoda; class Insecta; order Coleoptera; family Chrysomelidae; genus Phaedon; species Phaedon cochleariae. Next base: position 5,928,784 of record OU896710.1, on the reverse strand, counting down.
TTAGACTTAGAAAAAACTTGGCTACACTTTAGGAATAATCTCATTCACTTGAACCAAATTACTATTCCTCGCAATATTATTTCGGAACATTTAGTTGATGTACATTGTTTCTCTGATGCATCAAAAGTGGCGTATTCAACATGCGTGTACTTACGCAGCGTTGATGGTCTAGGTAATTATATTGTGCATTTATTTTGTTCAAAAACGAAGGTTGCTCCACTCAAAACTATTACGATTCCTAAGCTTGAACTTTGTGCTTGTTTATTGGGAGCGCAGCTAATCAATCTCGTACAAAATGCTCTTAACATCAATGTTCCTATTTTCATGTGGTCCGATTCTCAAGTAGCCCTAAGTTGGATTCACACCGAACCTAGTGAGCTACAAGTTTTTGTCGCCAATAGAGTAGCTAAAATACAATCTTTTACAAAAATTGGTACGTGGACGTACGTTAATAGCAAGGATAATCCAGCAGATCTGGCATCTCGAGGTGTCATGCCTGAAAATTCAACTTCTAGCACTCTGTGGTGGAAAGGACTTGATTTTCTATTATTACCTATCGCACAGTGGCCGAATATTGATTTTATCATTTGTAAAGCAAATTTGCCCGAAATGAAGAAGATTTCCACTGTATTAGTTGTCGAGAAACATGTAACTTTTGAATTGTTTTTGAGATTTTCCAGTTTATTAAAATTACAACGCGTCACTGCATACTGCCTGCGGTTTATCAGTAATTTAAGAAATAAGGAACACAAAATAGTTGGTTTATTAACTGTTTCAGAGCTAGAGAATGCTAACACTATTTTAATAAAACAAGTTCAATTGGAATCACTTTCATCCGAATTGACTACGTTAAAAAAAGGTAAACCTCTTGATCAAAAACACAAACTTTCTTCATTAGCGCCTTTTTTGGATAATGAAGGAATTATAAGAGTAGGAGGACGATTGAGTAATACATATTTGCCTTTCAATGTCAAACATCCAATTCTACTCTCATCAAATCATAATTTCACTAAATTAATTTTCGAACATAAACATAAACAGTTACTTCATCCCGGCCCTCAACTACTGTTAGCTTCAGTAAGGCAATTCTATTGGCCAATAAAAGGACGAGTGTTAGCAAAAAAGGTAGTGAAAGATTGTTTGATATGTTTCAAGTTTAATCCAGTACCTTTTTCAAGTCCAATGTCTAACTTGCCAGATACACGAATAAAACCTAAACTTCCATTTGAAATTGTCGGCATCGATTATGCCGGTCCTTTTTCTATTTTGAATAAAAAGGGAAGAGGGGCAATACTAGTGAAATGTTATTTATCAGTTTTTGTTTGTTTTTGCACGAAAGCAATACACCTGGAAGTTATCACAGATTTAACTACAGATAACTTTTTATCGTGTCTCAAAAGATTCACTTCCAGGCGCGGCATACCATCAGTTATTTATTCTGATAATGGTAGTACATTTGTAGGTGCAAATAACGAATTATGTAAATTAGGTCAGTTCCTTTCACAAAATCAAAATTCTATCGATGAAATGACCAGTCAATTTCAAATCAAGTGGAATTTGATTCCCCCTTACACTCCCAATCATGGCGGGTTGTGGGAGGCCGCAGTGAAAAGTGCAAAACATCATTTGAAACGCATATTGGTTAACCGTAATGTCACATATGAAGAGTTCAATACTCTAGCTGTACAAGTTGAAGGAATCCTAAACTCGCAACCATTATTTTCATTGTCAAACGATCCGAATGATCTTTCTCCAATCACCCCTTCCCATTTCCTGATTGGTCGGGTCCTGACTTCTATTCCTGACCATAATCTGATGAAGACTCCAGTGAATCGGCTATCAAGACTTCAACATGTCCAGCAACTGTATCAACAATTCTGGCGTCAATTTTCCAAAGAATATGTGTCGCAATTGCACCAAAGCTATAAATGGAAAGGCACACCAAAACCTATCACTATTGGAAAACTGGTTCTGATAAAAAATGACCACCAACCACCCTGTAGGTGGCCATTAGGACGAATTGCAAAATTGTTCACAGGAAGAGATGGCTTGAATCGTGTAGCAGAGGTCACAACACAGCGAGGGACGGTTACCCGGTCCATTAGGCATCTATGTTTGCTGCCATCGCAGGAAGAGACTCATAATTAACTTTTGATCAAGTGCATGGAAATTACATGTGGATATGTGCATAACATATCATTTATTGTTGATTTTCTGTTGATTCATTTGAAGGTGCCCTTCAAAGGGGGGGCTATGTTAGAACTTTTTCAGTATTTCGAATACATTCAGTCCACTCTGGCAACTATGCTTACGCATTCGCGCCTCTTCTCAACGGGCATCGTTTGTTCTTGTTGTTGTAACTATAGAAAATAATAATAACATACATTGTCAACATATTGTCACGATTGTCAAATACAATTGATAAAATACAGTCCACAGTTTATAATTATTCACGTCGTTGGTCGTTATCATTCATCCAATACCATTTCCCTATTATCAAGTTGAACCAGCAATTACAATTTTCAAACATAGATAAACTACTGCTCAGCTTGAAATCATCAACCCTAGTATATACAGTCTAAGAACAGTCTCTTTTAGTGAAATATATTAAGCTTTCAGTACAATTTATATGTTCCCTACCTCGCAAAGATTATGCTGGAGTAGTAAACTCTAAATCTAGAGGACTTTTCATCTATATCTTGGTATAGTTGAATCAGGAATTCCATATGGAAATTACGTATGATACGCCAGTGACCTCAATATAACCTAAAAAACAACGAATGTCAAAAATCTAGTGTTTATCCCCAGAATTGAATAAGGATGGAACTATATAACTGTTTCACAAACACTTTAGAGTGAGAGGAGACGAGGATCTGTCCGTACCCTGTTAAGATGACTTTAACGTCAATGTCCATCAAGGGACCCTACTTACAGTGTTGACTGAACCATGGTACCACTGCGGAAAATACTTTCATATTCTACACTAGTGGGTGGTATAGTTGTTAGAAGATATGTACCTTGGTTGTCACCATTTTCGAAAAGGGTAATTTCCTTTGTTAAATTTGATGATATCTTATTGTGTAGAGGTTGAGTCAGTGACGCACTCGGTGACGCTTGACTCGCAAAAGGAATTCTATCTTAGACCTCAATCGCAGATTCGTGATCAGGTTTTTCTCAATTCAGAATTTCTTTCCACGTCCTGTATGATGAATGTCAATTTATCATACATCCAAAAAATACATTCAACTGGTCATTATTAAGAAAAAATTAAACGGTTCCACAATAATCGAAGTGAGGTGCTATTATAGATTTGTAAATAGCCAACTTGGAAAAAAAAGGAACTTTACCATTGAGCCTGTACAAAAAGTGTTTTTTTTTTGCAATCTTGGGGCATGTGGAGTAATAATTGTCGTGTGTCTGTCCTCAGCTCGCAGGAAGCCCGGCCCGAAACCGCGCCGCTGCATCCCCTCGTCGCACGTTCCCTCGCCGCCCCTGCCGCCAGCCGCCCCCACCGTCTCCTTGCCACCCCAGCCGCCCGCCTCGCTGGCGCAACTCTTCTGCGGCGCCGACTCGCCGCGCCCGCCCAGTCGCAACGAGGGCTCCGACGGCGGCAGCTCGACGTCGAGCGCGAGCAATTCGAACGCGCAAGGAGGCGGGGGAGGTGGGGGCGGAGGAAGCGGGGCGGGCATGCAGGGGAAGGAGGGCAGACCGAGGAACTTGGGCAGGGGCGTGAGCAAGCCGAAGAAGAACACGGTGGCTTCGCTGTTGGCGCAGAGCAGGGCGCTGGGTGAGTGTATAATAATAATAATTTATTAGCCCCAGTTATGTTTAGAATACATTTTAGGTTGTCATGTACATATAATATCAAAAAGTACAATATTAGTCTTGACAATTAAAAAATGAAAATAAAAATCACAGTGGTGTCTCGTTAAAGGAGAAGTCAAGAAATTCATCATGTGAATAGAAGGCATTGTTCAGTAAAATTTTCACAAGTGCTGCTTCGAATTTTCTGGTCGGTGCATTCTTCAGAACAATCGGCAATTCGTTAAAAAACTTGAGAGATGTATAATTAATTGGCTGTTGCGTTTTTTGAAGTAGGTGGGTAGGGTATACTCAAGGATCTTTCGTTCCGAGTATCATAATTATGGTAGGATGAATTCGAAGATGAAGAGTTCTCATTTTCCTTTACAAACATGACACATTGTAAGATGAAGGCCGAAGGTAAACTTAGAATATTCAAATTTTTGAATAACGGTTTGCAATGATCTCGGTAACCGGCGTTCCCCAATTGATTGATTGATTGATTGATTAATGGCAGAATGATCAGTCAGGGTTTGAAGCCCAAAACACTGCAGCCTTTGGGCCTATTGTATTCCTGATCATGCTGTTGACTTAGGTGAACAGGTTCGCAACCTTGATGAGGTTTAGCAGCCTCTTCACCAGATCATTCTTTGAAAATGCCTCTTGAGAGTTTACTGCTCCCAGAAGGTTGTATCTCCAACGCGCTAGTGCTTCGCACTCCAGTATTACATGGGTGGCAGTTTCCTCCTCCTCATTGCATAGTCTGCATATGGGTTCGTCTGTATAGATGCCCATTTGATGCATATGTTTCCTCAAGGGGCAGTGACCGGTTATTAGTCCCGTCACTTGTTTGATCTGACTTCTGTTTAGGCTCAGAATGTCGTTAGTCACTGTTTTGGACAGTGTTCCAACCATTAGTTTACTGTGTCTTTGTCCTGGGACATTGTTCCAGTATGCCTGATGTCTTTCTTGCATCCACCTTGCCAGCCAGCCGCGAATTGAGGTTTTGGGGATACCGAACACAGGTTCCGGCCCCATAAACAACGTCGCAGACCCCTGCCGGGCAAGAGCGTCAGCTGCTTCATTGCCTTCAATTCCCTTATGCCCTGGCACCCATTGAAGAGTTACCTTGTTGTGGTTAGCCAGGGTTAGCAGGCTTTGAAGGCAATCCCAGACCAATTTTGATCTGATTTTATTGCATGTTAGAGATTGAATGGCCGCCTGACTATCTGAGCATATGAGGATTTGTTTACCTCTGTATCCTCTTACTATATTCTCTCTCAGGCATGCCTCAATAGCATGCACCTCTGCCTGGAATACTGAAGCATACCTCCCCAAGGAAGCACACATCCTGGTTCTGGGTCTATCTCCATATATTCCGGCTCCCGTGCCTTCATCAGTCTTAGAACCGTCAGTGTACCATACTAACGTGCCTTCCTGACAGTTAGTCAAGACCCTTTCATCCCAGTAGAGCTGAGTGTTGAAGGGTCTGTAATAGTTATTTCTAGGCAGCATTTTGTCCCTTCCCATGTCCATTAGTGGGCTTGAAACTTGGCTGATTATTTTTGTATGTCCCAGGGAGTCACCCCGAGCATACCAGTTGCCGGTACACTCCAGTCTGTATGCCCCCATCCTCGCTTCCGCCCTGATGAAGATTTCAAGAGGTGGAATATTGAGTATGGTTTCCATAGCAGCGGTAGGAGTGCTGCGCATAGCACCTGTGATGCAGAGACAAGCTAATCTCTGGAGTTTTGAAAGCTCCATTATAGCTGATCTCTGTTCAGTCTTAGGCCACCAGACAAGCGATCCATATACAATCATTGGTCTCACCACAGCAGTATACAGCCAATGTACCATGCGTGGTTTCAGTCCCCATGTGTTACCAATCGCTCTCCGAGAAGCCATTAGTGCCATTTTGCCTTTGCTGACAGTTTTTCGCAGTTGAGTATTCCAGGTTAGCCTAGCATCTAGGGTTACTCCCAGATACTTAACCTCCTGTGTCATACTTAGCTGTGTGTCAAAAAGTCTGGGAACTTTTAGTTTGTCCAGTTTCTTCTTTTTCGTGAAGGCCACAAGTGCAGTTTTACTAGGATTGACCCTGAGGTCTGCCTTTCTGCACCAGCCCTCTACTATCTTCAGGGCTCTCTGCATCAAGTCTGAAATAATTTCAGGATGCTGCCCCTCTACTAGAATGACAACATCATCTGCATACCCCTGTGAGTAAATTCCTACATTGTTTAGTTTTTTCAGGAGTTCGTCAATAACCAGATCCCACAGCAGGGGAGAAAGAACTCCTCCCTGTGGGCAACCCCTAGAAATCGTCACCTCCATGGTTTCACCAAGCAATGTGGATTCCGCTGTTCTGTTGTGTAGCATGTTTTTTATCCACCGACATGTGGTGTCTTCCACGCCACGCTCAACAACCGCTGCTACCATGGATATGAAGGGTGTGTGGTCGAATGCCCCTTCAATATCCAGGAAAGCCGCAAGAGCTATGCTCTTGTTGCTTATTGCGGCCTCAAGTTTCCCCACCAGTTGATGAAGTGCCGTTTCACAGGATTTTCCCGATTGATATGCATGCTGGTTTTTATGTAGTGGCCTTTCAATGAGAAAGTTTTCCCTGATATGCATTTCAATTAACTTCTCCATCACCTTCAACATGAATGATGATAGTGTTATCGGCCTGAACGCCTTAGCCTGAGAGTAATCTCTTCCAGGCTTTGGGATGAAGACGATCCTCGCTCTCTTCCATGCAACCGGAATGTACCCCGTTGCCAGGCTTGCTCTCAATATCCCACAAATAAACGGAGCCAGCTGGTCCTTACCCTGCTGTAGCATTGCAGGGATAATTCCGTCCGGTCCCGGCGCCTTGTAGGATTCAAGAGTTTCTATGACCCACAGCAGTTTACTGTGGTCAACAATCTTCTTCGATACCCGCCAGTCCCCAACAGCAGCCCTCATGTGAGGGTTTAGTGGGTCTGGTAGATTATCGTTTTCAATTTCAACCGAATCTGGCAGATGAGCCCGAAGTAGAATCTCCAGAGTTTCCCTGCCAGTTTCAGTATATCTCCCGTCAGGTTTCATTATATTCCCCATAGGATTAACAGGTGCCTTGGCTAGGATTCGATGGAGGCGTGCTGCTTCAGAGGTTGTTTCCACCTCTCCACAGAAACGCCTCCACGACTCCCTTTTCGCCCTACGGATCTGTTTATTATAATTGGTCAGAGTGATGGAATACTGCCCCCACTCCCCAGTTTTCTTCGCCTTATTGAAAAGTTTGCGTGTTTCTTTTCTTAGCGTATTAAGTTCTTCGTTCCACCAGCTAACGTCTTTGCTGCTGTTGCGCCTTACCAAAGGACAGTTGTCCTGATATGAGGATATTATTGCCTCCTGCAACTGACAGGAGGCTACCTCTACATCAGTGCCGTTTTTGATAATCTTCTTGACGTTTCCTAGGTTTATTGTTAAGTCCTCTCTGAATTTCTCCCAGTTCGTACCTCTCGGGTTTCGATAGGCTTCTGTCGGGTGTTCAGTATCTGAAATTTCCATACAGATATACCTATGGTCCGACAAGGACGGTTCCTCAGATACACGCCACCGAGTTACCTGAGAGCTTATTCTAGAAGACGCCAGGGTTATGTCAATGATCTCCTTACGAGTTTTGGTAACAAAAGTTGCTTCGTTCCCGCGATTCATTATAACTAAATTCTTAGAAATTATGTAATCTAATAGAAACTCACCCCTTCTGTTTGTGTCACTGCTCCTCCAAGCTGTGCTGTGAGCATTGGCATCAATGCCAAAGATGTGCTGTAGGTTTGAAAGCCTGCAGTACTCCTCTAGCCTCTCCAGTTCTGCTGACGGAGGTGGCCCGATAGAATCGTATGGCAGATACACTGAGGCTATTATGATTTCCGTCCAGATTCCTCCCATACGAATTTTCAGCCTAATTGCTGCCTGGTCCCTAGAACAGAAATCAAGCAGTTTTAGTGCGTGTAGCTCGTTCTTAACGAAAATGCAGGATCTCACATTCCCTGCCGTCAGATCGTATATTACCTTACCCTTGGCTTCTCCCAGTCCTGAGACTCGTCCCCCGTGAATCCAGGGCTCTTGTATCAGGACTATGTCAGCTTCGCCTCGGGACAGGTACCTCACTAAGGCAGCAGTCGCAGCCTTTTTATGCTGCAGGTTTACTTGAAGGACCTGCAGCATCTTCGGCGCTCTTTTTACTTACCACCCTGAAGGTAAGTTGGGACAGGCCTAGGTAGGCTTTGAAGCCTCTCTTGGCCAACTCCTTCAGGTTGAGGTCGTCAATTCCAAGAACAAGGGTAATTCCTTGTTTGTCGGAATTGGTGGAAATAATCCTCCAGTCTCCTGTTTTAATGCCCTTGTTCTGGGTTTCCAGGAGCTGTAGGATCCTAGCCGGCTCCTTGGCGTCCAGGAACTCGGTTGGCACCCATACCACAGCCCTGTGAGTTTTGACCACCTTATTAGCGTCATCGACGCTAAGGGCGGCCCCCTCCCAAGGCTTCAGCGTAGGCACCTTCCGCTTGAGCCATTCTCTGGATTCCTCATTTTCGCAGGTTAGGATCAGCACCCCCGATTGAGGGTAGCTGCCTGCAAATTGAGGCCCAGTTCCTGGCTCACATCTCCAGATCTCTCTCGTAATGAGAAGCTGGATTTGCTTCACCTGCTCCAAAGATAGCTTGTCTTCGGGATAGTTGCCCGTAGTCACTGCCATCTTAAAGGAGGTCAGGGCCTTACTGTAACTGCCTCCAGTTGGTGTACTGACGGGTTTAGTTACAGAAGGTCCCGCAGAGACACTCTGTTTGCTCCTCTTAAGGAGCGGCGAAGGTGTGCTGGTCTCGGATCTCCCCCTCTTTCCAGCGGCCTCGCAGACTTTCCCACTTCCCGTTGTGGAGATGGTTTTGTCTGGTCTCTTAAGACATGATGGATTTACGGCCACCAGTGCTTGAGGTTTTTTCGTGGGCCTCCGATTTGACCTAGGCTTCCTAGGAATGATCGGGTCCCCACGAGCCATAGCCGCCTGGATCGCCAGCTTCCTGCGCTGCGCTCCAGACATCTTCACTTTCGTGTCCGGCAGATCCTGAGGGTTTGGAACCGGTGGCTGCTCACGGCTGCCCCCAGATTCCTCCCCTTCCTCTGTCGACTCCATCAGCTCCTGTAGGATGCGCTCTTCCTCCACAGTAACCAAGGTTTGATGTGCCTCAGTTCCCGTTCCAGAAGAGTCGCCCTCCAGAAGCCTATTCTCTGCATCCAATGAAGATGAGGATGGTGTCCCCTCAACCTCCATCAGATGGGCAGGTTCGTCATTATTTTGTTTTTGGTTTTCCATATGGTTCCCACGAGTAATGCGGATGTGTTGGTCGACCTCAGCAGAGCCGTTTACTGAGGCAAGGCTGTTTACTCCAGAGTTTCGCCTGGTTCTCTGGAGGGCTCGTTGTCTGCACATCTCCCATGTACCACGCATCCCATCGGCACGGGATCCACTCCACCTTAGGATTGGGTGACTTTTCTCATTGTTAGCCTTTGCGAAGCAGCTAAGTAGCCGTTTCCCAAAGCCCCCCCCTCGCGACGTGGACGCCAATGAGAGATATCTCCAGAATTTGACAAGGTTATCCAGGCAAATGGAGGAAATATTGGCCTTAGACGCCAAATCTAAGGCCGAGGGCGTTCCCCAATACTCTCACTACTTTTTTTTTGGAGTTTGAAAATTCACGGCCGGTGTTGTATTCAACATTATGGTCAGTTCGAATCTTGTTGTAACGTTGTTAAATTACCTTTCAATATTGCTATGATCATTACAAATAACAATACTATTATTCAATCATCTATTCTGTTGAGACAGGAACCGCAAGCACTGAGGAAAATCTCTATGAATTAAGGTATGTTCATGCTTGTACGAATTCCGCAAAATTTATGCGAATGGCAAAATATGAAATTCCCCACAGAATTCGACGTTCATACTCATGCGACAAAATTTGCAGGAGATAAGGGTTCTGTTGTCATATATAATTCATTTATTTCTGGTCCCACCATTGATCGAAGTTCATCAAATTGAAGGCACGTTACACGAAGTATTTATTAAGGTCATTCAGTCGCATTTATCGAACGAGGCTGTAATAATCTCCATACATTTTTCGGCATTTAAAAAATCCTTCGAACACTACAGCTCCATTTTTTGCTTCTGGATACATTATTAGCTCTATAGAGACGATACAAATGATACATGAAAATTAATTCGTCCAGAGACTTGATCCTGTGAAGAAAATCTAATCAAATGAAGAAATGATGACATTTTTAATTATAATTCTGTACTCGCCTGTAGTCTAGTATCTAGTCTCGTCTTTTTTCGGCCTTTGCTGTTCGCTCTCTAATTCCCCAATTTTGATGTTACCAAAATACCAACACATTTTATGCATACTGTGTGGTTATGATTGGTTTGCGGAATTCGTACATGCATGAACATACCTTTATAGTTAGAAATCGAATTACCCCAGCGAAAAACCCTTATTATGAATATAAAATCGGCTTTGTTGATTAGAACTCACTTGATATCATTGAAAATTGAACCTTGCTGCCACTAGCGCGTGCATCTGTATACAGGGTGTTCCAAAATGGCGGTGACACAGAGCTACCATGTACAGTTCACAATAAGTTGATTAGACCCAACTTATTTATAATAAATAAATTACTGTTTGTCCTTGAGACGACATCAAAGTTCACATAGAAAAACACATTTTTGTAAGCTGTTCGAAAATGAGTGGAACAAGTTGGATGAAATTTGACAAAACTGCATTTAGGAGGATAACCCTTCTTCCAGTAATCAAAGCAAGCCGAAAGAAATTGTAGAAGGGTTGAAACTACCTTCACCCCCAGACATTTTTTTTCAGAACATTCTTGAGGTTGTTAGTAGGGTTCTCTAATTTTTTAAGCGAGTGGCTGATAATTATCTTCATTCTGTTACTCTTGTGAAAATATCTCATTCCACATAGTTCCGAAGGAAAAAAAATGTTTTGCTATGTACTGCTTGCAGATATTTTTGGTAAAAAATGAAATTGTAATACAAAAATTAATTGGCAGTAGAAACAAAGGAATTGACATTTGTATTGATGAAGGTATGCATAATCTTGAACAATAATTAAAAAAAACCATTTTTTTTCCTTCAGAACTATGCAAAATACGAAATTTGCACAAGAGTAACAAAATGAAGATAATTATACTCTTTCACTTTTTTGTTGATAAAATAATTCTTTAAATATTTTAAGAAAAAAAGGAACTCTTGTGAAAATTCGCTGAAGTGAGCCGATTTCGAGATATTTCGGATTTAAGTGTTCGATGCCGCACCAGAATATTCAAATTATTCTGTATAAAGAATGCATGTTTGCTATTACCTTTATGAATTTTATTTGGTCAGTGAATGAGTAATGCAAAAATGGATTTTGCAGAATACTTTTTTGGGGTGTACTTGATGGTTTTTATTTTTTAAAGTTAATTTACCACCCTGTATCTCGGAAACGGAGCAAGGGTGAGTTGCTTCAAATCTGCTTATTCTGACCCCAGGACTATGTGCTAATATTTTGTACAGACCTTTTATGGACACCCTGTATAATAGACCTAGTATATCAATTAACATTGATCTGATCGTGGATTCGGCATCAGCTAAAAAAATTGTATTTGAACTTGTTGGAAAGCGGACTGGACCGTGAATTTGTAATAAACATGACAAAAAAAATGAATTCAAAATAAACTTTTACTATTATTACAACTTATATACGATTTGTTCAGTGTTTCCGAATCTATGATCAGATAAATGATGATTGTAATACTAGGTCATTTATACGACTCTAATTTATACTTACAAGAACATGAAAAGACACATTCTACCCCTGATACGAATTTATTCTTCAATTTTGCAGGTTATGAGAGTAATTCATGAAATAATAACAGAGACAATAACAACAATTATGCCATGGTTTCGTAAATATTCATTATATTTCCATGTTTGCTAATATTTTAACCGACAATTAAAATGAAAAATAGTAAACTAATAATTCATTATGGAATAACTGGAATTGTGCCAAAAACTTTCTCAACAATTCCTATCAGTATTTTTCCCGTAGATTCATAATATGATCTCAGATTTCTGATGTTTATCATAGAGGATGAGTTATTCTCCCAATAACTCAACATAGGAAAAAAAATTATATTCTGGTCCTGATATTGGTTTCATTCAGTAGGTTAATTGTTGAAACCTTCGAGTTCAATTTATGCACCAAATTTGAAAGTAATCGGGCAATCCCTGTATTTAATATGGCAGATTGAATTTTTGTCAAAATCCACAAATCACTCTGTATGTCAGTAACGAGATGGTTTTGGACGCTCGTATATGACATTTTGCATTCATATTGGCAGTTCCTATATTACCCCATAAGTTTTGTCGGTTTTATCTCTGGACACCCTGTATATTTGAATATATTTTTATTCTTCTATTGAATTCATATTGAGATTTTGTATAATAAATTGAATTCAAGAGAGAAAGTATTCATTTTCAGGCATTAAGCCCGTACCGATGCTCGATCCGAACATCTCGATGAACCAGCAGATGAATCTGCTGAAATCCAACATCCTGGCGGCGCAACAGTACTTATCGGAGACGGCAGGGGGCGGCGGAGGCGGCGCAGGCGGCGTCGCCACCGCCGCCGACGAGAAGGCGCTCAACCGGTGAGTTTGAACAAGGTATTCCTGTATCTCTAGTAGAACCGTCACACTGCATTGTCGAAAATATTTCTGAGATATGAATTTTCATGGATTTCTCCCGACTGATTCTCGATATGAAGATAGTGTAAGCTCGTCGTTACATGCCCTGTATAAAATGGTTAAATAGTACTCACAATATAATGATGTAATGACCATACACAAAAGGGCCTTAAGATATATATGCAAAGTTAATCCAAGAACCTCTTGTAAAGAGTTATTCAGGGAGCACATAGTGTCAACAGTAGTATCCTTGTTTATTATAGAGCCGGTGTGTTTGATTCACAAAACCAGAGATAATTACGTAATCGTGAAATCCTTTTACGACACACGCCAGTCAGACATGGTAAAGCTTCCCCGGCCCTGCAGTTCACTAATAAAAGATTCCATAATATGTAATGGCCTGAAAATGTACAATCATCTTCCAACTATAGTTAAATCTACCTCTGATATGAAAAAATTCAGAAAGGAATTGAAAAACGTGTTGTTATTGAAGATTTTTATGAACAAGTACAATTCAATTACATTCTCAAGTGACTATAAAGCATATTTTAATTTGATTTGATTGAATATAAATAGAGCCATCTCGGAGGTGGTTGTCTGGTAGAACGCACAAACACCTAAGTAATTGATTAACGCGATAACATAATGTGCGAATCGATAGATTCCACGACTGACAGCAACTTCCCGAAAATCAACTATGAACTCTCTCGTGAATACCCACCATCTGTATCAATCTGAAATATCAAGTATTGATATTGTTTTAGTTTATTCTCGGTACGTTGCTATTAGAGGCTACTCAGTCGTATATGTTGTTGAAGGGTCCAATGTCAAAACGAGTTCGAAATGTTTATGAACTTTTCAGTGCAATTTAACAAGCACAATTTAGGATTCATGGAAATATTTAATTATTAATGATTTTGATTATAATTTTTGAATAATTACTCATTTGTGAAAATACTAATAGCGTTGAATCAAACAAGTCTAGAAAGACTTTTATTAGTAACTGTCACACATGTGAGACAACCTACCGACTGCGCCTTGTGAAATGACATACGACGTAGATGTTGATGAACGAAAATTGCAGGTTCATACAGGAGAAGCTCAGGGGCGCTCTGAGCGACTCTAGTACGGTAGACGCTACCTCGGACAGCGACAATCTAACTGACTCTAACCATACCGATTCAGAGATGGAGGCGGAGATGATGACGACAGCGGCGGCGGCGGCTGCCAAGAGACAGAAGCACTACGATGAAAGGCTGCTGCGGGTGCCGCTGGAAAAAGGTGAGATTTTTTTATATGTTTCGTCAGTTATTCGAATCGTTGGCCGTGGGCCCACCATGTACTCACGGTGTCGGGGTTGGGGTAGCCCCAGGTGACTCCAGACACCACTAGTTGAAAGCTTGAGGTCCCCACTCTTGTCATGGTAGCGGTACGTGTGAAAGGCCGCGAACGGTCACCTATTAAACGGGACTGGAGGATTTCGGTCGACACGGGTAGCTGGGCTTGCTCAGCGAGAACTTAGTGTACCTTCTGCCTTAGTTCGTCAAGGAGGGGGCAGGCCTAAGCGATCCTACCGCTAGTCATCGTAGGCAAAGCCGGGTCCTCTCCTGTAAACGAGGTAGAGGAACGTGTAAGTCCTCGAACGATCACTCATTCAACAGGACGAGGGGATTCTTGTCAACATGAGTAGCAATCAGGCCAAAGCTTCTTGCGACGGTGACCCATCAAACGTGACAAGAGGAATCTTGTTAACATGGGTACCTGGGGTGATGAGGATAGCCCCATCAGGCCGTACGTACGGCCTGGTTCCTCACCAATTGAGTTGGTTTCGAGGGGGCAGCGGTTTCCAAAAACACCGCCGGACTACGGTAGAGGAGGTGAAGAAGAATCCCACTATGGGTCAAGTGGGAGGATACGTTGTCTGCCTCGGCGGGTGAGCAGCGTTTCTGCTCGGGCACTGACACTGCAGAGCCAGTAGTCTGTCTTATCAGACGGCCTCACCATTGGTATTATAAAATGGTAGCAGGAGAACATGCCGTTACTCTGAAAGGAACTCGAAGTAATAGCCAATCAAGTCATAATATGGATGATTTTCTCGTCGACAGTATGATCAGCAAAATATCTGCTAAAGTCACAGCTAGTATTGGGGAACATTTGGCAAAAATGAATCAGAAACTGGATAATATGGAAGCTAAAATGAATGATGAATTTGCTAGAATCGCAACTGTTGAGAAAATGGCGAATTCAAATATGAATGACATTGGTAAACTATCAAATGAGGTAGATAATATGGAACAATCCAGAAGATCAAATTCTCTACGTATTGTTGGAGTCAAGGAAGAAGAGAATGAAAATCTATTAGCAACTGTCCTCAATATCATAAATAATGGTTTACAAATTAAGTGCCTACCCTCCGACATCAACAATATTTTCAGAGTCGGAAAAATCAGTGATGTATCATCAAAGCCTATCAGGGCAATAGTTATCGATTTCATTAGCTATATGAAGCGGAACGAAGTATTCAAAGCCAAAAAGTCATTGAAAGGAAGTGGAATATTCATAAATGAAAACCTATCTAGTGTACGATATAAGCTGCAAGTGTTAGCGAAAAAAAAATATGGCCCTCAAGAAGTATGGTCCCAAGGAGGTAGAATATGTGTGAGAAACAATGGAAAGATTAAAATGATAAATAGTGTAGATGACTTATAAAATCGTCAATATGACAACCCTGCAAATATAAATATTGTTCATCAGTCACTGTTCTCAACCTTGCTTTTTTGCTAGCAGCTAAATTTTTTGTTTTTGTTTAACTTTAACATTAAGGCAGGTGTACACCATATGAATAGTTATTTTCTATACTTATTAATTATTTGTTTGATAGATTGACACAGTGATCATTTTTTTTTTTTCGATTAATTTTTCTGAATAATGTTATAAACAATATCAATATTATCCTATATGAATACTTCTTCTGTATACTAATTATTTCTATGATAGATTCTCACAGAGTAATTATTATTATTATTTTTCTTCAATATTATTCTTATCTCAGCTATAATTATATTATCTTATGAGTACTTATTGAAGTAATGCGAACTTTTTAATTTTTCAGTTCACATTTTAGATATATCTACTAGGGAATACTTATAATAGAATTGAAGATATATTTAAGTATATTATTATTCATCTGTGTGGATGATCAGTATATTATTTCTATCAGCTATATATCTGTCTAGATGATTAGTAATAACATTATCATTAGGTACTAGTTGAATACTGAATTCACGTGTGAATTGAGGTATTTTGAATCTTTAATTCTTGAATAACTACCAATCCATGCTGATTATAGTTGCGAGGGAGCTTACGAGTGACACATGTATGGTCCATTTATCTCTTTATTATCAGAATTGTAGGGGACTCAATACGAAGCTGAATGATTTTTTCAGAAACAGTTTGTCTCACGAATATGATGTGATACTGGCAGTCGAGACATGGTTACAAGAAGGAGTAAGGGATGGGGAAGTTGTGGATTGTAATGTATATAACCTGGTGAGAGCTGATAGAAATTTGTCCATTACAAAAAAAAGTAAAGGAGGTGGAGTTCTGATGGCCGTGAGTAAAAAATACAAGATAATTAAAATAATGAGAAATAATAGTACGTTTGAGGCATTGATTTTACATATTAAAATATCTAACATTATATTTACACTATCCTGTGTCTACATTCCTCCACGGAGTTCTGCTGATGTATATGAATCTTGTATATATTTTTTACAATCACATATTCTTAATACCGAACAATGTTTCATTTTTGGAGACTTCAATTTACCTGAAATCGAAGGAATTAACACACAATTCAACAGCGCGAATCAAAAATTAATTTTTTTAGATGAATTCATGATTTTTAATTCATTCATACTTTATAATGATGTGAAAAATTTTCAAGATAAAACATTAGATTTAGTAATAGGGCCAAAAGATTATTTTTTGATAACAGTAAAAAAGGAAGATATTCCGATTATCAAGGAAGACATATTTCATCCAACACTAGAAATACAAATTGAGAATAATATAAGCATCAAGAAAGTGGAAACAAGAGTGACAGATTTTCAATATAACTTCAAGAAGGCAAATTTTCTAGAAATCAGCTTGAACTTGCAAAACACTGATTGGGCGGAGGTAATCGATTGCTCAAATGTGAACACGGCCTTAGGAGAATTTTACAGAATATTCAATAACATCGTTGAAACTTGGGTGCCAAAGTACAATAAGTATGTTGGATGCAAAAAATGTCCCGTCTGGTTTGGTGAAGACATAAAAAAACTAATAACTGAAAAGGAACGATTTAGGAAGTTGAGATTTGTCTCCACTTTTTACAATGATAGATATATTGAATGTAGAAAAAGGCTGAAGTCTTTAATTAAAGTAGCACAGAACGCTTATATGGAAAAACTAGAGGATAGTATGAAGTTGGACATCAACAATTTCTGGAATTTCATCAATAAAAAGAAAACAAATTGTATGAATAATAATTCATTTTCATACAAAGGCATAAATGTGCCTGATAATGATATAGCTAATCAATTTGCTGATTTTTTTGCGTCAATTTACGATACTGATAAATCTACATATAATCTAGATTTCAGTGATGACGTAAGTGTAAGTAATGATACTCTGGTCATTAATGGAATTAGTGAATTGGAGTTAGATCAAGCCATGAAAAAACTGAAACCTAAAAAAGCGTCAGGTGTTGATGGAATTCCACCATATGTCCTTAAAGGATGTTATCAATATATAAAGAAACCTCTTCTTCATATTTTCAATCTGATCATCAATAGTTCAGTTTTTCCACATATATGGAAGAATGCAATTAGCACACCAATATTCAAATCTGGCAAAATGAAAATTGAAAACTAGGGCGATATCTATTATGTGCGCACCTGCAAAACTATTTGAGCAAATTATTTATAATAGACTTTATAAACATGTCGAAATGAACATAGTGAACGAACAACACGGGTTTATGAGCAAAAAATCAATAAATACGAATTTATTTTTATTCACAAATACTGCTAATAATGCCATGGATGAAAATTTGCAATTGGATACCATATTCACAGATTTTAGTAAAGCATTTGATAAAGTAAATCATGATATTCTATTGAAAAAAATTTACAAGTTTGGATTATCTGCAAAAATTTTGAAGCTTTTGAAAAACTATTTAGAAAACAGAAATTTTATAGTTAGGTATAATGGTAATACTTCCGGAAAATTCCATGCTAACTCAGGAGTGCCTCAAGGATCAAACCTAGGGCCTTTACTTTTCATTCTTTTTATTAATGATTTACCCTCGGTGATCCAATATTCGGAATGTTTGTTATTCGCAGATGATTTGAAGATATTCAAGAAAATCCAAACAGTCAGAGATTGTGTCTTACTTCAAAAAGATGTAAATGCATTATACAAATGGAGCGATGAATTCAAATTACCATTCAACGTTGGAAAATGCTCAGTAATGACAATATCTCGTGCTAAAGAACAAATAATTTTTGATTACAAAATAGCTGATGATTATCTCAAGAGATGCATTGAAATCAAAGATCTTGGTATAACATACAATAATAAATTGTCATTTAAAAAACACATTGAAAATACCACAAAGTCTGCAACACGAACACTTGGTTTCGTTATTAGACAAGGTTCTAACTTTAGACATGTAAAAACATTAATCGGGTTATACTACACTCTTGTGAGGTCAAAACTTGAATTTGGCTCAGTAATTTGGAATGGAGAATCGCAAACTACTCTGAAATCCTTAGAAAAAGTACAAAATAGTTTTTTGAGGCACCTATATCTCAGGAAATATAGAAGATGGCCAGACTTTGTAACTATTCGATCATCTCAGCTCAGGTCAGAATTTGGTGTTATTTCAATTGATAACAGAATTAAAGTGAGTATGATGTCATTCTTGTATAAAATTATAAATTATCAGATCAATTCTTCGGATCTCTTAGCTCTGATATCTTTTCATGTGTCGGCCCGCAGAACCAGATTTCCTCTGATGTTTAATACCACGTTAATATCCACAACATCCCACTCCCCTCTTGTAAATATGCTCAAATTAGCTAATTATATAAATTCATTAACTGATTTAGACTGGTCTATGACATTCAACAGATTTAAAAAAGTAATTTTTCAACAAATGTTATCATACTGACCCACTTGTATGTGCTATTATAGATATCAACAACACTTTTCATTTCGTATTGCTGTCCCACACATTTCTACTGTTTTTTCTTTTTATATTTTTCTCTCTTCTGTAACACATTAGAATCAACTGTATTTCTTCAATATTTATATATATATATATATATATATATTCATGTAATTAGGCCAATAGGCCTGTGTGAATATAAATAAATAAATAAATAACGGAGATGGCTCTAGCGCGATGATTTGGCGTATCCAAATCCTTCATTTCTCCCAGTTATTCGAATCGTTATCGCTATTGATTGTACGATTTTGTAAACAGAAAAACAAATGATATGATGTCATTCATAAGTT
This sequence comes from Phaedon cochleariae, assembly GCA_918026855.4. Taxonomy (NCBI): domain Eukaryota; kingdom Metazoa; phylum Arthropoda; class Insecta; order Coleoptera; family Chrysomelidae; genus Phaedon; species Phaedon cochleariae. The sequence continues at coordinate 5,909,641 of OU896710.1, read as the reverse complement.
TTGTAGGAATATAAACCCTCTATACAAGATATTTTGTCATGGTGATAATAATAATAATATCTAGTATTGATTGTACTTATGAAACTTGAAGTATTAATAAAACTAAGGAGGAATTATTCCAAGAGTTATTATCAATATTGTTACAAAGATCATTTCGTTCGATACGGTAACATCCTCTAGTGGTTATACACTCAACTGAGCTATAGGGAATACCAATAGTTCCAGCTCACTAGATTTTTTCTCCATATTTAGCAGACAATGGTATAGATGAACCCTATTCTTCCGTTTCAGGTTGGAAGAGAGAGACGATCATCCGCGGCCTCACCAAGTCGGGCGGCCTGCGCGGCGACGTCACCTACGCGGCGCCCGACTCCTCCAACAAGTTCAAGCAGATGTCGGACGTGACGCAGTACCTCGACTACCAGAAGACCAGCGACCTGACCAAGGACCACTTCACGTTCAGCTGCCGCTGCATCATCGGCGATTATCTGCAGCCGGTGCCGCCCGAGATGCAGGCCGAGGGCGGGGAGTTTGTGCATCTGAGCGAGGAGGATGTCATAAGGAGGTACGATAGCATCACCATCTCTATTTGATTGTCTTTATTGCCCCAATAATAGCTATTTATATATCAAGGGAGCAAAGGTATCCATCATCTCCCGCGTGTGAAGTTTAAACACACATGGGAGGAAATGAACGTTTGCTCCCAAGATATATATACAGTCTGTCCAAGATAAGGTTGCACAGCATGGGGATCTCGAAAACGGTAAGAGATACGAAATCGGTTAAATAGGGAAAAAGTTGCGCATTCGGAGGCTCATATCAAGAGCTTTCGAACATTTTGAAAATTATTTTTAGTTTTTGAGTTATATCGAAAAAAGTGAATTTTTGGAATTTCTATTTTTTTTTTCTCCGTTATTATCAGAGATACAAAAAAACTGAAAATACTTTTTCATTGCAACTTTTGATGAGGTTCAACGTGGTGATACCGATTTTTTTATGCGACGTTTCGTATTTGTGGAACCATCATCAACTTTTGTTTTTTAAATACGGTCCTGATAATTTTTTCACAGATTCTGAAAGGTTTTTTTATTCTGAATTCAACCATGTATTATACAAGGTGGTTCATTTGTGTTTCGACCTATTTCCATCCATCATCAATGTTTTTTCGAAACTCCAAAGGAAAAATGCCATCAGTTCCACTTATTTTGAAGGAAAATTAGTCAACACACTAATACCTCATCAACTGGTTTCAATCAACAACCCATTTCATTTTGCGGAAACAAAAATTCCATCCATACAAATTCAGAATATGTCAAGCGCTAAAACCAGGAGATGACGAAAGGCGCAAGACATCCTGTGAGTGGTATACCAGGAAATGTTAAAATTTTGCTGATTTCTTTCGAACAATCATCTGGACTGATGAAAGCATGGTCACTAATCATGGTAGCTTCGATAGAAAAAATACACATTATTGTTCATTAGAAAATGAACATTTATTCATTACAGCGAGACATCAACACCGTTTCGGCTTTAATATGTGGGTTGCAATATTTGGTACACGAATTATTGTTCCTTCTATTTACCATAAAACACAGACTTCCGAACGTTATAGAAATTCGCTTGAGAATCATCTTGAGGAAGCTCTGGATGATTTACCGATTGCGGAAGTTCAGAACTCTGTTGGTTTCAACAAGATGGCGCTCCGGTACATAATTCCAGAGAAGTCCGTGCGTTTTTATCCCTTGGCCGGCGCGGTCGCCTGATTTGACACAGCTGGATTTTTTCTTAGGGGATATATCGAACTTTGTACACGCAAATAACTTTGAGGATGAAGAAGAACTAAGGGACAGTGTCTTCGAAGCATTCAATAGAATAACCCCAGAAATGCTTAGCAATGTCTTAGAAACAACTGTGAGAAGAGGATATCTTTGTTCAGAAAATAATGGTTATCATTTTGAACATTTGTTATAAATGTCTCTGTAGGTATTTTCAAAGTTAAGTTGTTAAAGTAATTCGTGTAAGAATTCATCAACAATTTTAAACGCTGCATTGATCGAATGATGTAGTGAAATATTTTTTATTAACTTTTCAGTATTGAATAACTAATCCATCAAATTTGACACTAAATGATAAGAAATAAGTGGAACTGATGGCTTTTTTTCTTTTGGAAGTTCGAAAAAACATTGATGATGGATAGAAATAGGTCGAAACACATTCGAATCACCTTGTATAGTACATTGTTGAATTCAGAATAAAAAAACCTTTCAGAATCTGTGAAAAAATTATCAGGACCGTATTTAAAAAACAAAAGTTGATGATGGTTCCACAAATACGAAACGTCGCATAAAAAAATCGGTATCACCACGTTGAACCTCATCAAAAGTTGCAATGAAAAAGTATTTTCAGTTTTTATGTATCTCTGATAATAACGGAGAAAAAAAAAATAGAAATTCCAAAAATTCACTTTTTTCGATATAACTCAAAAACTAAAAATAATTTTCAAAATTTTCGAAGGCTCTTGATATGAGTCTCCGAATGCGCAACTTTTTCCCCATTTAAACGACTTCGTATCTCCTACCGTTTCCGAGATCCCCATGCTGTTCAACCTTATCTTGGACAGACTGTATATATGATTTTATCCACGAACACATATATTTGAGAGCGTCGTTCTTAAAATTGTGCTTCAAGCGGTCTATCTCTCAAGTCTCGATCCAAATCAATGTGTTACATGATCTAAGATTTTAGATGATCTAAGGTTACAGAACGAAATAGTTATTTATTATACAAGGGAAAAAAGTAGTAGATTTTAGCTCCAGGTTGTGTTGTCTCCCGACGCGTAGCGGAGGGAGACAAAAAACCGTGAGCTAAAATCTAATATTTTTCCCGTGTATAATACACTATTTTTTTCTGTGACAGAAGGAGGGACGAATCAATATTGAGAAGATATTACATTATTTCGAAATCTGAAAATTATCGACGTGAAATTTCAAGTGTTTAACAGTAGGGACACCTGCGTTTTATAGACATCTTTATCATTCTTTTGAAGTAATCAAATATCTGATGTCACTTCTGTCAGTTCAATTCTGTGATTTGATTTTGAAAAATTGCGAATTCAGTAGTTGTTTATTGTTATTGACTCATTTTTCGGAACTATAGCACAACAAAAGCCATTTACAGAGTATATATATGTGATATATAACCGGGAAAAAAGCACTCACTTTTTTCCCACGGGAAAAAAGAAATTTATGAAAAGTGACATTTTATAACCTACCAACAGAGATGAAGTGTCAAACTTTTTTCCCGTCACAGAAAAAATTAATTTAACATTGACACTTCTGTCACATTGAATTAGTTAGTTGTGATTTAAATATTGCATTTTATTCAAAGTTTCGATTAAGTGTTATATGAGGAAGTGAATGGGATCATTGGAATATGGAATTGTTATTTGTTTTATAGTAGTGGTGGACACACTGATTAGGTACTTGGGTAGCACAAATCTTATAATATGAATATCTTTACCAAAGAAGCATGCTGAAGCCAATTTATTTCACCTCCCACGGGAGGTAAAAATTGTTTCCTCCCGTGGGAGTAAATTGACAGGTTTTTGTCCTCAAATGAGGGAGCCAACGCTAACTTTCTATGCAGTGAGTAGATAAACAAGTATATTCTTCCAGGCTGGAGGAGCTGAAGTCGGCGATGCGGACCAGCCTGCCGGTCGAGCAGCGCATCGAGATGGCGCGCAGACAGCAGGCGGCGCGAGCGGCGGCGCGCTCCGACAGAGAACAGGCGCGCATGCACAAGGAGCTGGAGCGATCGGAGCGACAGGAGCAGGCGCGTCGGGAGCGAGAGGCGCGGTCGCAGCAGGCGATGGAGGTGAGAGAAAAAGAGTGGGAGGGTGAAAGGGGGGGTAGGGTTATTTCTTCTTGGGTAGTACTAGGGTCCCTTGATGCAAACTGACGTATTTGTAATCTAACAGGGTACAGACAGATCATAGCTCCCTTCTCTTTTGATCATCTAGTGACTTTGGTTTCGTGTATTGGTTCCCTGATATGACATTGCTGTCACGTCACATTTATAGGCGTTAAAAGAGAGATCGATAGATAGAAGTAAGAATAGAATAGATAAGTAAACAACATGCTAAAAACGTTACAATGACAGTGATCTGACATTACCAACTTCAAGTATAAATTCATCTACTGTGTAAAAGCATTTTTCTGATAGAAACACTTTCAACTGTTTTTTAAAAACTAAGGGGGGAAGTGTCTTTATATCGCATGGCAGTATATTGAAAAGACGGATACCAGCAAACATAGGAGACTTTCTATACTTTGCGTGATGGTGTTTTTGGGTGAGGATCATATGGTTATTCCTAGTATGATAATCATGGACTTCCGATCTCGACTCTAGTTGCCTTCTGTTTCCATGGATATACGTCAATGTTTTTAGAATGAACAAGCAAGCAACAGTTAATATTTTATTTTGACGAAAAATCTCTTTACATGACGTTCTGTAGTCTAGATTGAAAATTAGCCTCAGTAATGCTTTCTGTTTTATGAAAATTCTGTCCACTTCAGTTGCTAAACCCAAGACAGCAATGTTGTTGTAAATAATAGACTGAAACTTGGCGAAATAAATTGTTATCAGTGCTTTGGTATCTAATTTATATCTTACAAAATTTTGATTTCTTCCTTTTTCTCAATACATTATTCAATTCTGTTTTGAAAGGATGGTAAATTGTGCTGCGTTAGGCGGTTTCAATCAGTTGGATGGCAAATTTGAATTTATCAGCTTTCCATCAAATGCAAATGAACTTAGAACATGGAAAGCGAAGTGACCGAATGTGGAGAAATGGTGAATACATCAGCAAAATATTGGAGGTAAAACTAATACGAAATCACATATACTTTCTCATTGTGCCTATACTTATCCACTCCACAAGTGTTTGAATGCATTTCAGTAGAAACAGTTTTGATTGAAACGGAGCATTGAAAGAAGATGCATATGCCCTACCATTTCAAAAATTATACCTACATTCAGGAAATAATAAGTGTTCGGGAAAAACTGCAAAAATGATTCCCAACATGAATATATACAGCACACATGACATATGAGCACATTAGTTTGAATACCTACATAACATTTTTCACCATTTCTCAACCATAAGGCTTAGTCTGAAATCAAAATTCATTTATTGATAGGTACTGCCTAAGAACAGTCCCATTTGGTAAAACACGAGGTAAAACATATTAAACTTTCAGAAACATTTGCTCACTGCCTCACAAAGATTATGCAGGAATTGAAAAATCAAAAACTCGAAAAGTATCACCATCATTTGGATATAATATGTAGAGTTGAATGAGAAATTGCATGTGGAAATTACGTATGATACGCCAAAGTCCTCAATATAACCTAAAAATAACAAATGTCAGAAATCTAGTGTTTATCCCCAGAAATTGATAAAGATGAAACTATATAACTGTTTCAAAAAACACTTCAACTTATTAAATACAATTTCAATCCCTTACACAGTTGGTTTATCACATAAAATTTCACACATTCTATCAAAGTTCAACATAGATACATGTCATAAATCCCACAACACTACTAAAACATTTTTTACAAAACTTGAAAGCGAAACTCCAACACTAAAAAATTCAAACCTTATATATTCTATTCCATGTAACGATTGCAATAAAACATACATAGGTATGACAACACAATACTTAGAAAATAGACTAAAAGGACATCACTATAAGAAACAAAATCCAACTGCCCTAACAAAACACTTAATTGATAATTATCACACAACTACATTCAGCAATGTTAAAATTCTAGATCATGAAAGTAATTACTACAAAAGGTGCATCAAAGAAATGATATATATAAACAAAGACAAAAATTCGATGAACGATAGAACAGACATCAATAATCTAAGCAATATCTACCATACCCATCCTATAACTATAAATCACAAATTTCATACTGTTTCCATTTCAATATCAAATTCAAAATATGATAAAATAAAAAACTGAACACCAGTCCATCCTTCGAAATTTACCAAATATAAAATATGTTCTATGCCGATATTCTCTATACCAGTGTGTTTTGTGTTTCATGTTCCGTGTCATACTTAAATACATCTGTCATTGTCAAAAAGGTTTCCAAATTAACCTCCAAAACATTTTCGTTTTACCTCGTTTTTCGTAGGCCTTATCAACGAAACATCCAAAAAAATTTTTTTTGTTAACTATGAAACCGAAAAAGAAAAAATAGTACAAATGATTTCTCTGATTTTCACTTCTTGGTTGAGGTACGTATACTTTTAATCATTTTCATAATTTCAAAATGTAAAATTGTATTTTTTAATTCACAGCTAACCTAACTCCACTGCTCATCATCATGTCGTCCTTACAATAAATTGACAAAGCCCATGGCCATGGGCGAAACGTTTTTATAAATTCCACCAATTCTTAATTTCACAAACGAATCCAAAACCCAAGAAGTCCCAAAAAAAAATTAAAAACACTTCAGAGTGAGAGGAGACGAGGATCTGTTCGTACCCTGTTAAGATGATGAATACGTCAATTTACATCAAAGGATCCTAGCTAGTACAGGTTAGAGTGTTTAAAAAAAGTGTTTAAAAGTGTTTTTAACCGCCAGCTTAGTTGCAAAGCAACCCTCGAAAGTCAGAGACTTGTGTGAGTTAAGAAGACGGGGACCTTAGCTTTTTAAGTGTCATCCGAAGCACTACTCGGCTGGTAACCGTGGACAGTCCAAAGGATTGATATCTAGGTACCAAGAATGTTGGGTTGGCCACCTATCTCCTCCCGCCCAACGAAACTACCGAAAATTAATTCAGTGCTCGCGCCGGGGATCGAACCCGGACCGCCTGGGCAACAGCCAGCGACTCTACGCTCACGGCCACCAGCCCAGCTATATCCCTGTATATATTTGACAGTTTTGCTGTAATAACCCTATATGTATTTGACAGTTCTTTCTGTAATAAGAGTACGGACACTATGACAAGCAGTGACAAAATGCATACAAAATTTCAAATGACATGACCAATTTGACGGCACTGACAATTCATGAACGTACATGACATTGAGTTATTTGAAAATTGACTTTTTCGAAAAATAAAATGGCTAATTGTGTAGTTAAAAACTGCAAGAATAGAAGAGAATCATGTTATTCATTTCGTTTCCCCCATAATAAACAACAGCTACATATACCCTTCGTTGGGTATATCGAGGTATCCTATCAATAAATCAAGTTACAAACTGAGCCCTTTTGGCCAGTCAGATGAGACGCCACTTCTTTATGAAAAGAAAGACAGAGAAAGATATATGGATGTACCCTTCACCGCGGCAGTAGAGGAAAGAAGATCCGAAGTGCATGAAAAAGCATATCCATGCCTTTGTTCAACCAAACCTTCAAAGTCATTTTGAGAATTTTGGGTTATGCCTGTCATAGTGTCTGTACTCTTATCACAGTAAAACTGTCAAATACATACAGGGACTCTAGTACAGGTGATTTTTGTGAAGCATTGAGCTCAATGTAAACACCTGGAAGGAATTCTCTGTGAACGACGAGTGAAGCAAAAATATTGTTCAGGCAACCCGCAGTGGTTACGGATACCTATCTCTTTCTATCTTATGTTGGCTAATGGAAAGCGCTCGCATTATTTGATTTTTATTTTCACAGGATTAGTCAAATGAATACAAAATTGAAATTATATGTTGTCATTCAAATGTCGCAATATATTGTACTGGGTGAACGAAGCTCAATGTCTCAGCACTATCAGAAGAATAAGAAAAACGATAGAAAAAATTTGATAAGAGGTTTTTGAATGGTATCGGGTACCTAAGGTCTATTTTGAGCCTAATATTCAAGAGTATCTATTTTTCCATAAACATTTCATTATTAGAATTTTGTGGAAATCTTATCGTTTGTGAAGTTTTTACATTCCAAAGACAAACCTGATAAAACAATATGATATAGCTCTTGAGTTTAAAAATTTGAACTTTTAGTTTTTACCTTCAAAATGTTTTTTTAGTACCTCATCAAGGTTGTCATTCTCCTTTTTACTTTTTGTTTCAGTGTTTTCACTTTTCTTTGCAATAGCAGCGATATTCCACTTGACAAAAAACAATGAAGTTCTGTCCTCACTCTGTTGCCTGCCTGTTTAGATAAAAAAAGATCTCAAGTACTCCAATCATTGGATAAAAGGAAATTTATGCACCAATCCGCCATTAAACATCACGAGTGTGAAAAAGACAGGTTACCGTAACTAAAGCTATCTTTGTTGCAGCTGCCCCTGACACACTCTGTGCTATTCGAGAAAACGGCAGTCTTCCTTCCAGTTGTTCACATTGAGTTCAATGTTCTAAAGCCTGTCGCATATTCGATGTCCTTACGGGATATTTCACTTATTTGTGAAGGTAGACATTTTCTATTTGCGCGAACTATGGCTAGTTCTTTGTAAAACACACATAAACATATAAAGAGAAGGGAGACATGACATTTCATTCATAAAACACTATTTGTTCACAATCATACATACTTCAAAAGTTTCAAATGAATTAGAAAGAGATGGCTCTGAAAAATGGCAACGTTGTAAACTATACGTCAATGATCACACTTTTCTTCATCAGTTGCGACGGTTGAGCAAGGAGCAAGACAATTGACCTACCGAACGCTATTATACCTATTAGAAAATGTTTGGGTATACTCTTTCAACTTTAATACCAAATATTCGTAGTACCTTAAGTAGGAACCTTTGAGAAGACCACAAACGAGAGACAAGGTCATTGATATGGCTGCCGTATAGTTCGACAAGTCATCAGCTAATGACTGACTTTTACCTCTCTCGTTTGTCGATTATATATGGGTTCACTTAACATCTCTTCTCAATATCCTACGAGCTCGAATAATTTTTTTCCACCTATTCCTTACCCCCTTTGTACTGCCACCCCACCATTTTTGAATACCTGTACACGCTTCCCCCACTAGTGAAAGGGCATACCTCATATGAACTGATTTTCATTTTAGCATATTATCTTCACTTAATTAGAGCAACCGTTTTCAAAAACTTCCTGCAATGATATTCATCTTGAACACGGATTACAAGAGCATACGTCTGGGATACTACCTTAATGAGTCTTATTTTTTTTTAAATGGGCTTTTACTGAGATCATGCCGTCTAAATTATTAGGGTGTATCTTCATTTTTAATCTGTGTAAAAATAACAATCATATGTTCTGTGTTCTGAAACGTTTCGAATGATTGTTTATAAGTAGTCAATATCTTTGTTGCTCTGAAAAATCGAGCATAGATATTTTGTTGAGATGACAACTATCAAGACGTCAAATAACGAAACCATGAATTACTGGGACTTTGACAGTTTGTAAACACTCAATCGATATTTTATGTTACTAACGAGACAAAAGGTTCGCTTGATCCTGCTTCATGTGTCTTTTTTGTGTTCATTATAAGACAAGTTGTATCTCTTTGAAACGAATATACACTACACGTCTGGCAAGATTATCTAATAGACAAACCGTGTACATGGTCATTTTTACGAAGAGAGAGAAAATCGACGGTAACCTCTCCTTCGAGCGAGTATATTTTTCGGCCCGACCATAGGGATTATCGTTTGCCACACGTGCCGTACTCAAGTATGTGAGGCAACGATGCTTTTACACGGTTTACCTATAGGAAAATTAATCTTGCCAGACGTGTATATAATGATAATCCATAAGAAACGGTGACACCTTCTTCGTCAAATTGGTGTCACTAAGAATAAGTTTCTCATTCAGATCAGAAACATTTGAGACCACTTAGTAAAATGTGACGAGATTTTTTATGGAGAAATCAATGATGATATTGATTCTGAGAGATATGGATTGTTGAATCATTTCGTTCATTTTGTGTTTGCATGGCAGGCTAAGCGAAAGCGTCAGGAAGAAATGGAAAGGCACAAACACGAAGAGCAACAACGAAAACAGCAGGTAGGCCTCTTTCTCTTTTAATGTGCCGGAAATGTTTGCCGAAAGATACATCTTTTGTTTCGATGTCACGTTACCTGTTATTTCGTTTCAGGAGAGAGAACTGAAAAGACAGCAAGCAGCTATGTTGAAAGAACAAGTAAGTGTACAGTGAATAATTGTCGGACATTGAATAGTCACTGATTTTGTACTCGAATTATTAATCTTTGAGAAAGGTTTTGATGATTTCTTGGTTAGAACTTTCTACTTGATAGGGTTTTCATTGTCATTTTTTTGAAAACTCATGTTTTCCTGCTCGTTTTGTTCATGAAAATGATCACGTGCAACCGGTTATATTGATGGAGATGTATTTTCGATCATTCAAAATAGAAACACAAAAAATCATTGTCAGTGTCAAATAGTGCCGAAAATATTTTACGTCTAAAACCACTAATGAAATTACAAAACAAATCAATTAAAAGCATTTTTCATCTACATTTTCTAGAACCAACGGTAAATTTATACAAACCTAGACATTTTCTGAACCTGATTCCGTTATATAAACTTGAAATATGTTTCTTTAATTTTGCCAGAAATGAATTGAAAATTACAAATTGAGCTTTTAATGAAGTCAATACAGTCCATAGTTATGGGACTAGACAATTGAATTACTTGATAGCATATACATTTGAGTCAAACATTGGCAAACAATCTGTATTTCACAATGGAATAATTTTATACAATTCATTACCAAATGAGTTCAAAAATATACATGATACAGAAGGTTTAAAATCAATCTTGAAAAATACGTGCTCAGGACAAATCAAATGAAAAATATGGGGGCGATGAAGACAATCAATCAAAAATAAAGCGGATTCAATTTTGTAAAATGCATGCTAATTGAAAATTATCATTCGAAAATTGAGATCGAACACTTCTAAAACGAGAAACAAAAGGAACATCCGAACATTTTGTCAAGATACAACAAGTTTGATGACACACTACACTGTTTTACCACTAACCAAACCGATTTTTTAACGCCTCGACACGTGTTTCGCTAACTATGTTAGCATCTTCAGGAGAAGATGAAGAAGAAGATGAAGATGCTAACATAGTTAGCGAAACACGTGTCGAGGCGTTAAAAAATCGGTTTGGTTAGTGGTAAAACAGTGTAGTGTATTATCGTGCCAGAGGTTCCAGTCTTCGATATATCAAGTTTGATGACATTTTTTTATCGTTCCATACTTTTCTTAGAGGGATATCAAAAAATATATTTTGTCGAAGTTGACCATGAAATGAAAAACGGCCATCTTAGATTTTATCATCCACTTTGAATGATTTCAAAGATTAACAAGGGATTAACTTAATTTTTTAAATGTCACCAGTCTCGTTCAACGAATAATGACAATGTTTTGTTGTACTTGCCCCATTGAAGGCACTGTTCTACAGAAAAATAGTTTTCGTTTTAATTACCATCTAAGGTAAACGATTAAACATTTCCCAAAATACAGTCCATATTCAGCATATTACTCAACATCAGGGTAATTAGTCTTCAATCTCGCAGGGCTGAACCCCAAAAGTTGAAAATTTGAATCGAGACTAACTTTGCAGAAGTCATTTCAATTCTCCTAATACCTATTCCTCAAATGTCGTGGTGAAAGTAATTTATCATTGACCCTCCTAAAAATTTTACTCAATATGAACTGATCACCAAGCTATCTGCTCTCTTATAATTGTAAACGTAAGGGTCTGCACGTTTTGTCTATAGGTGGCAATGTCAGACAGTATACCGCGATCGCATGGTCCTACCTTAGGCCACTAGATGACGATAACATGTATTATCTGTCGTCTTCGGAATGGTTGAACCCGAAGCGTTGAGTTGTCCCAGTTGTCAGCAGACCGAGAGCGGCTGATGAGGCCAGATGGGCCGAAACAGTACTGCCTGGATCCTGCTGACGATTGGGACAACTTTGTTCATCCTAGATCTCTTAGTTATGAGATCAGAGAATAGGACTGGTGGATTATTCCACTCAAGTAGTCAGGTAGTGCCATCTGTCAACAGAGTGGTTTACTAGTTGTACCACTTTGCAACGTAGTAGAGGTAGGGGTCACGTGTTGACTATAGATGGTTTGGTCCTACCTGAGAACAATGCCACTAGTTGGCGATAACATGACTAGATCATCATGTATAATCCGGCGTAAGCAAATATTGTATGTTAATCGGTTATTGGGGAATCATAGGGTCCCTTGATGCAAACTGGCGTATTTGTCATCTTAAAAGGGTACGGACAGATCCTCGTCTCCTCTCACTCTAAAGTGTTTGTGAAACAGTTATATAGTTCCATATTCATTCATTTCTGGGGATAAACACTAGATTTCAGACATTTGTTGTATTTTAGGTTATATTGAGGACATTGGCGTATCATACGTAATCTCCACATGTAATTTCCCATTCAACTGTACATATTATTTCCAAATGATGATAATTTTCGAGTTTTTGATTTATCAACTCCAGCATAATCTTTGTCAGGCAGTGAGGAAATTTTTCTGAAAGTTCAATACGTTTTACCAAATAGGACTGTTCTTAGGTAGTACCTATCATTAAATGAATTTCGATTTCAGACTAAGCCTTATAGTTGAGAAATGGTGAAAAATGTTATGTAGGTATTTAAACTAATGTGGTCATATGTCATTGGTGCTGTATTTATTCATGTTGGGAATCATTCCTGCAGTTTTTCACGAACACTCAGTATTTCCTGAATGTAGGTATAATTTTTTAAATGGTAGGGCATATGCCTCTTCTTTTAATCCTCCTTTTTGATCAAAACTGATTCTACTTGAATGCATTCAAAAACTTGTTGAGTGGATAATTATAGGCACAATGAGAAAGTATAATATATGATTTCGTATTAGTTTTACCTCGAATATTTTGCTGATGTATTTACCAATTTTTGCCTTTCGGTCACTTCACTTTCCATGTTCAATGTTCATTTGCATTTGATAGAAAGCTGAAAAATGCAAATTTGCCATCCAACTGATTGATACAGCCTAACGCAGCACATTTTACCATCCTTCTAAAACAGAATTGAAAAATAACGTATTAAGATCAAGTGTGAAATTAAAATTTTGTAAGATTTAACGCCTATGAATGTGACGTGACAGCTGTCATGTCAGGAACGCCATAACACGAAACCAAAGTCACTAGATGATTAAAAGAGAAAGGAGCAATGATTTGTCCGTACCCTGTTAGATGACAAATACGTCAGTTTGCATCAAGGGCCCTAGGGAAACATAACAGCGCTAACGGATATTCCATCGCAGTTCGCTTTTGTCACCTGTAAATATCGTTATGACGCGTATTTTTCTTCCTCTAGATGTACATACAGGAGATCACTAAACAACGGGAGATGCTCTACACCGTCGAGTTGGTATGAATCAAACTTCTGTATGAATGAATGGGGAAATACGTGGGATGCATTGTGTGAAGTAAATTTCAAGAGTGCAGAAGCCAAATAAGTTTAATGAAAATATGGATATTCCAAATTTGTCGATCATATTGAATACATTTATGTTGACCTTCGTGAAGTAAGTATGGGACCATTATTTTGTAGAATTTTATTGACCTCGGAAAACTGTCCAGTCGTTCACATTTCCCGCGAACAGTCTTGGAATTTGCTCACACGTTTCTGTTTGTTCATGGAGAGATGGTTTCTTTGGTTGCAGTCTTCTTCGAGTCGCTTTTTATAATTTCGCAATAACAATCACTTGGAATGGCTTCTAAAAGTCGAAGATGTCTTCCTCATTGTTTTGACGCGCTGCTTATGAAATTCTTTGTTTTCACCAATAAAAAATAACTATATAATGGTCTGTCTCTTCTGGATTGTGTTAGTAGAAAATAATTCATAATGATGTAATGTGATGGCTATTCACTATTTCAGACACCTTACAATATACAGGGTGTCCGGAAAGGTCATGTCGAAAATGATAGTGCTGATAGACTGTGCCAAAATAACTTCAGAACTTCATATAAAAAACTGTCTATCGCACTTCGTTACGGGGTTATGGACCTTGGAAGTTTGAATGAAAATGTATATTTCATGTCTAACTTTTTAACGGTTGCCATTGTATCATTCGGGCAACTGAATTAACTCATACTAATGCTTTTTTCGATATGTAAGCGGCTGTTCAGTGATTATGTTTTATACAGGATGGGATGAATTTTTTGACAAATTTGATATTTTGCTTCCACCGTTTGATTCCTTCATCTTTTTTTTCTGCAAAAATAGTATACCTTATTTCAATCGATATCTTGTACCTTTATAGAGAAAATCTCATTTTAAAAACATTGTGCGCTCCAAGAAATAGAAACATATATCTCAACCTTTTCAATGGTAATAATAGTTATTTATACTCCAAGGTAGTAAAGAAAATCATTATTACCCAGGGACCAAGGTAAGGTACAACGTCCCGTGGTAATAAAAATATTCTTCACTACCAAGGTGTATATCAATTTGTTTCACCACTTCAATTATAATTGAAATCTAGTCACCATGACTACATATGACAAGTAGTTATTGATAAATACCTACTAGATTCGAGTGCCATTCCTGTGAATATCGCATCAGAACAGTGAATTCGGGTTCATTTTAACATAGGTGGCTATGTCTTTATTATGCCTTCTGGTGTGTGATTAGAACTCGACCTTCCTGCCGATTGATCGACGGATGTCGCGTTAGCTCAATTGGCAGAGCGTTGGGCATGTAACCCAGAGGTTGTGAGTTCGACTCTCTCGCGGGGAGGTGGAGTTTTTTCATTTTCCGTTGTCACTCGAAATTAGGGCTTTCCATTCATCTTCATTATTATATGTATCTTCTCGGTCGAGTAACCGACAAAAATTATCACTCACTTCTATTGTCATAATTGACATCAAATTATTTTGACAGTATTCAATACTTTGGTAACACCATTGATAAGTTTATTAATGATGAGTATGCATATGTATGGACTTTCAAGGTCAATAACTTCGTAACTATTTAATTGCGATAGAATTTTTTTATATGAAGTATCAGGATTTTTTTTTCTCACTCTATCAGCCTCATCATTCACGATATGACCTTTCTGGGCACCCTGTAATAAATACAAAACGAGTCATCGTTTGTTCATTAGTTTTCAAATATTGATAATGAAATACAGTGCTTTTCTTTGTCCCCCATCCTTTTCATTTTTTGATCGGGTCAACTGAAAACTTTGACACTTGGCATAATGGAATTGATGCATTAATACTGTATGTTGAAGTGAAATTGTCAGATAAAAATTTCAAAGTGGCGACTGGGCGCCATCTGAAAAAAATGGAAAGGGGGGGCTTGTGACATATTGTTTTGAAGCTCCTGACGAATATTCCACGACCCTAGAATGTACAGTCAATATTTGCACCTACTACAAAATGGCAGAATATTTAATGATGCCTGAATACAATACTGACGTTTAACATGATAATTTAATGAAATAAGCCGAGTTTAGTTCAGAGGATGCTTGAAACAGTTGCCTTGGACTTGTTGACATAAGAACAGGTTATCCGATATTTCACGCCTAACACAGTTACGTCGACATTTCTACAAATATTCATTATTCTCCGTCGTGTATCCAGTATTGAAGCAGGTTCAGGTGCACCTTTTACTTCAGATATCCCCATAAAAAAAGTCAAAAGGTGTCAAATTTGTCGAGCGGGCTAGCCATCCGTAGGACCTCGACGGCCAATCCAACGACCAGGAAAAGTATTATCCAAATAGTTTCTAACTTGTCTGGAGTAATGTGGTGGTGCTCCATCTTGTTGAATACAATATTAATATTGATGTGTTTGTATTCAGGTAACCATCAAATGTTCCCCCATTAGATAGTAGGTGGAGATATTGACTTCATATTCTATAGTTGTGAAGTATTCGTCAGGAGCTTCAAAAGGATGTGCCACAAGGCACCCCTTTCCATTTATATTTTTCCAAGATGGCGCCCAGTCGTCATTTTGAAATTCTCATCTGTCGATTTTACTCCAAAATATAGTATTCATGCATCAATTCAAGTTTCATTTTTTTAAGTTGACCCGTTCACAAAATATAGGGGGGGGGCGACATTGAAGAAAGCACTGTGTGTTTATCGAAAAATGGCCGAATCAACTCAAACATCATCAAGAAATAACTTATCGATGATCAAAGTATATTTTCACATTTTTTGTGCGCGAATAATTTTTTCAAAAATCATGTGACCTAGTTACTTCCTGCTTGGGAACAATGAGAATTTCATGAGCTCGTTTTGACATCTTCGCTTTATTGTCGGCGATTCTATCCTCGATTTAGGTAACGCAGTTGCTGCTGGCTGTGGGAGCTTATATTAACTTCATATCATGCGTACCTAACCTAATATACAGGGTACCCCGACTCTATTTTTCGAAATATCTTCTCGGAAAGGGGTGACACTTTCAACTTTCTGAAAAAATGTTATTAAATGAGATAGTGTGTTGTGCCAAAGCTGGTTATTTGAACAACTCCATGACAAACTACCTTTTAGAAGACACTGCTAATTTTTTTACGAATTGTACCTCTCATTATTTTGATGTATTTGAATAAACCAGTGGTGACTTCTTAGAGGAGTCTGAGTCTCTTCAAGAATTTCGATCCATCGAATAGTTCGATATACTTGTATAAAATATTACACCGAAGTAGCTAACAGCTACATTCGTTTTATCGGTTTCATTTCCTGATATCAAGTAGAATTCGAGAATTTGGCAGCAATGCTTTTACTTGAAAGTATTCAGAATAGAATACAAAGCGACTTGGCAACATCCAACGTAAAACAGCCTCTGACCAATGAAATTCGCCAAAATCGTGATTCGCAAGGGACCACGTGTGGCTGAGATGTTTATTAGTACAAACTTGACAACAATAAACAGCTGAAAATCGAAATATAAAGTTCTTGTTACATCCTATTCTCATAGAAATGGAAACTCAATTATCAGAATTCTATTAAACACTATCAAAAATGAACCGACTTACACGATTTCTGTTTTTTTTTTGTCTTAAGTATGATTGAATTTTATTATGCCTCTTACGGATTTTCTCTGAACAAGAACCTTATAAGTTCCGTCAGTTTCTTTCGTGGAATGTCACATTCACACTTTCCATTCAGCCTGCCCTGTTGAAAGGAGCACGAGCCGCCATTGTTGAAAACCCTGTATTTGTTGGGTATGTGATAACAGGTAGTTCGTCGGTTCTACTCACTAATTCATCTCATTCGAGGCAATTTTCCCAGAAAGTTGAAAGCATCACCCGTTTCCGAGCAGATACTCGCGAAAAATAGATTTGCCACCCCCGGTATACCGTATAGCATGCCAATTTCTCTCGAAAACTTCTGATCGATCATCTCCTCCTCTTCTTTTCATTAGGAACGCGAACGGCGTCGCCAGCACATGGCGCTGGTCAGGTCGTTGGAGAGCAGACGGAAGCTGGAGGAACGCGAGAAGAAAAAGCAGCAGCTGCTGGCCGAGAAGATGGCCAACAAGGAGAAGAAGCTGGAGCAGCGGCGCGTCGAGCTGGAAATCCTGACGGAGATAAGGAGGCCGTGCGAGGACTTGGAGCTGGATCAGAACGTGCTGCCCGACTACGAGAGAATACCAGGTTAGGTTTTTACTACTGTTTCTATGACTATTCCACGCTTTTTTACGGGGACCAATCAGTATCGATCGTTTTCACGGTTTCTCCTGTATTGCAGCAATAGGTTTTTTTTTTTTTTACTTGAAATTATCGTACTTGCTCTAACAATACAGAGGCCGAAGTGACCCACACGTTACCGACAAACTCATTTTTTCAGAGATGGAACTTTTGACGTTCATAACGTCAATTAAAATGGGCGAGTGGACTAATTCTTTTTTATTTCTCAAATAGAATTATCGGGGGTAATACCATGAGAGCTCGCAATACTATCGATAGAAATTCTGTCAGAAATCAACGAGATCAAATTGCTTGGTAACACCACGAGTCCGCGAGGACGAGTGGTGTTACCTCAAAGCAATTTGATCGAGTTTATGATTTCTGACAGAATTTGCGATAGTATTGTGAGCTCGAATTGTATTTAGTGGGATAATTTCACGAATCAAAAAAGTCATACATACAAATGTGTTCATCAAAATCACTTTTATAATTATTTTATTTTGAAGAAACTATCAAAATAATCATTTTTCTATTATTAAAGTTTTAAACAGATACATGACAGACAATTTATTTGTATTAATAATTATTTACCACTGAACAATTATTATAAGTTATATTTTGTTTTTCGGTCGATGTTATGATCTGTGAATTTGATGAGGTCGCTGGGTTCTCTTCATTTCGGAGTTTGTCCATTATATTTTGATGGTGCTCACTGTCCATTTGCAAATATAGCTTTATAAATTTGGCGCTAGCATGTCCCGTGATTTTTATAATTTCTTGTTCGTTCAGTCCCGCTTCAGCCAATTGGCTAACTGTTGAATGATTTTTAATTTTTAATTTGCCGGTTTTTAATCCGATGGATCTGCCGAATTTTTCGTCCATTTGGCGATCTCGTTGCAACCCATTGGACAATTTTTATACCATGAGCTATTCTTATTCTTGTTCCAAAATTGATTGACTGATAGAAATAACCTGTCAGTTTTAATGTTATCATTACGTTTTGATAACATTTTCTTAATCAATCTTACTGGACACATGTCTTCATTCCTGTTATTTTTTGCCAACCATTTATCATCTGAATAACGCTGAGATCCACCTTGGGTTGTTTTCGTGAAGATTGGGTTATAAATATATAATATTGAATGCCCAGTCCTTCAATATGAATGCTAAACTTTGAATACTTGTGTCTTCATTGATGACATACCCTTTTCCAACAGTGAAGTTCATAAATTGCTTCCACACATATTTTTTATTTTTCACGGTATTCTTAGGCTCATGTTCGTTCACTATTATATCTATTTCATTTACTGAAATATTGCCAAAGCTTTGTCTTATTTCGTTCATTATCGTGATTTCTAATAGACAATGACAATAATGTCTGTCTGACTGACATTTATGTCACACCGCTCAGATAACAAGAAATCTATTTTGAATTCGTGGTTGCCACGACGACGTGGTCTTACCGGCTCGAAAGGAAGGAACCGAGTACTATCGCGGCACACCGTTCTGCTTGGTGCTCACATCGCAGGAGATGCGCGTTTCATATGGCGAGTGAAATTATCACTCAAATACCTTTCGATTTCATATTTTTTAGAATTTTTCGGTCGATTTTTGGGTGCTAAATATTAGGATAGGGCATATAAATTCAAACTACGAGTTTGGGTAAGCTCACTGTATATTAATTTCGCTATACACGTTGACTGGCTCGAAAACTTATAACAACTAATCTGAATTACCGTTTCTTTCTCGAGTACGAGAAATGAGTCATCCAGTAACAATTTCAATTATATAATGGTAATATAATGAACGAACATATACAATACAGAGTCATTCCCTTTTGATTTTTGTTGATAAACCCAACACTAAAATCATCAATGATGCGACGGTAATTTCCAAACGGATAGAAATTTACCGCGAGTAAAAACTTACGTCACTATTTCGTAAGTAGGGGCAGACCATAGCATTAATGAAATACGATTGGGAACTTGGGAACACTGAGTGAGTAAGAAGTCTTTGTTGATAGATCACATACATTTATAAACTATCGAAGTTCCATCGACCTTGTATCATCCTGTGTGTAATGTCGAGGAGAATTCCTGTCATTCATTCTTGAACATTATTCAAGTAGATCAATGTGATCGATCTTTCTGTAATAATATCGATCTAATATTTTTGCAAATCACTGTAATAAAAATATATGTAAGGAGCAGGTAGTGAGGCGCACACACATAATCAATACAACACCACCTTTATTGACACCGACACCTTACAACCTTGTCACTCCACTGACTACAACTGACTGACCGCCTACTAATCTCATATCTTCTACCGTTCATTCCGTGATTCATCATACTCGTAATCACCAACGTAATCGAAATTGGGTCAGTGGCGTACCCCAAAAAAGTTGAATCAATTTTCATCAAAGAGAATGCGAAATACCTATTTCACAATTGTAAATTGCCCTTCGAATTTTAGGGCAGTACTTTTCAAGGATTTTGAAATATGCAAGAAAATATGGAAATAAAATTGTGCTACAACGCCTCAAACGACTCAACGGGACATTTTCGTATAGAGATAAGTTGATTTCAATCTGGCTATTTTGGCTTCTAGTACACCCTGTACAAATAATGGTACGTTGTTCTAAAATACCTTGTATAGGTCACAACAACCCATCAAATGAAAAATCTATGAAAATCCCTGAAATTAGCGGTGCAATACATTTTTTTTCTGTTCAAATGTACAAATTCTCTCATTTAAAAAAAATATTTTCATCAATACTTGAAGAGATGAGAGAAGCAATGTGCTTGAAAAGTATGATTGATAAAAGTCACAAAACATGTCCATCAGATTGGGAACATGGAGAATTTTTAAATATTTTGCAGAGGTTTGTTTCTCACCCGGTATAGCCAGATGTCACCATGTATTGTCATCATCGGTCTAGTACTCATATACACAATGGATTTATCTTCAAAATGCAGAAAACCGCATCCGAATATGTGCAGTTATCGCGAATTTACTCAATGTCGAATTTATATGTTTCAAGTAATGATTTTAAAAAGTTTCCAACTGTTCGAAATGATCAATTTTTAATGCAAATTCAAATTTGATTGGTGACGCCGCTGCATACGAGCACGATCAGATAATTGTCTAGGACATGTTGAAACCCCGATGAAAACCCATAAAAATCATGACTTGAAAGATGCCTACTTGAAAAAAAAACGTTATACCTAATCTGTCATTAATGGCCAGTATATTAGCGCAGAAATATGCTCATTGCTGTTCAATCGATCTACACATTTCACTGTTTGGGCAGGCTTGCGGTTGTCGGGCAAAGCGTTTTCCGACACACTGATGGTGTTCGAGTTCCTGCACAACTTCGGCGAGACGCTGGGCTTCGACATGGACTCGCTGCCGACGCTGGCGGCGCTGCAGCGCGCCCTGTTGCCGAGCGAGCACTCGCAGGAGGCCGAGGACGAGCTGTTCTCGGTGATGACGCATCTGCTGGTGTGCGCTATCGAGGATCCCGGCATACCCAATCCGGCGAGGTATGTACCGTCCTCGTGGACTTTATCCCGATCATGGTGGAAATGTACAAGGTTTGGCAACAGGATTGAACGGTTTTTAATAAGCCACTGATAAGAAACAATAGTTATTGGCCCTTGGGATGAATGCTGTCCGATGAGCGTTAGGAGCTAGTAGGGTCCCTTGATGCAAACTGACGTATTTTTCATCTACTAGGGTACGGACAGATCATAGCTCCTTTCTCTTTTGATCATCTAGTGACTTTGGTTTCGTGTATTGGCGTCCCTGACATGACATTGCTGTCACTTCACATTCATAGGCGTTAAAAGAGATCTCACAAAATTTTTATTTCATACTTCATTTTAATACGACATCATTCAATTCTGTTTTGGAAGGATGGTGAAATGTCCTGCGTTAGGCTGTATCAATAAATAATACGCATATTTTTATTTCATAGAAACGAGGAGAGAAAATCCCAAAAAATCAATTGAAATGAATGTATCAATCAGTTGAAAGGCAAATTTGAATTTGTCAGCTTTCCATTAAATGCACATGAACTTAGAACATAGAAAGTGAAGTGACCGAAAAATATTCGAGGTACAACTAATACGAAATCACATATTATGCTTTCTCATTGTGCCTATAATTAATTAACCACTCCACAAGTTTTTGAATGCATTTTAGTAGAAACAGTTTTGATTAAAACGGAGGATCAAAAGAAGAAAAAATTATACCTACATTCAGGAAATATTAAGTGTTCATGAAAAACTGCAAAAATTATTCCCACAATGAATATATAAAGCACACATGACATTTGAGCACATTAGTTTGAATACCTACAAACAATTTTTCACCATTTCTCAAGCATAAGGCTTAGTCTGAAAACAAAATTCATTTATTGATAGGTACTGCCTAAGAACAGTCCCATTTGGTAGAACGTATTAAACTTTCAGAAAAATTAGCTCACTGCCTCACAAAGATTATGCTGGAGTTGAAAAATCAAAAACTCGAAAATTATATCATCATTTGGATATAATATGATGAGTTGAATATAACCTAAAAAACAACAAATGTCAGAAATCTAGTGTTTATCCCCAGAAATGAATAAAGATGGAATTATATAACTGTTTTACAAACACTTTAGAGTGAGAGGAGACGAGGATCTGTCCGTACCTTGTTACGATGACAAATACGTCAATTTACATCAAGGGACCCTAGGAGCTACTGGAGGTAGTAACGCTCGTGGTGCATACAAGGTTTTATTTTTCACGAAACAATTATCTCAAATGACGTTGTTTACTGCCTAAATTTCTTCTCATAGTTTTTACTGCGTTCTGGCAGGCAACTGAGCACAAGTGAGCTTCTATGCAGTTGCTATGGAAACATTGAAGAGGTTGCTAAGGGTTGTTTATTCAATAAAACGACTGCATTTTTGTAAGAATTACAAGCTTGTTTGTGAAGGAAACTAATAACGGTTGTGTTCATTATAATTATGGAGATCCCACAGAATGTGACGCTCGAAGCTGAAAAAGCGTTAGGAAATTTACTGCCTGTGAATTCCAAATATTTATACGAGAAGGAGTATGTCCATTTTTGAAATGGAAAGATGTAAACAGAGTGAATACCGTAAATAAAACTGTCTTAATGGCATACTTCCATGAACTGATGAGTTTATCTTATGAAAAATATCAATATTTTTTATTTATTTTACATTATTTCAGTCTGAAAAATATAGTGCCAATACTCACAGCATTGTTGAAGAAAACATCAATATATCAGCACTCAGTCAACTGATGGCCTTTCTGAAAGTTAAATCAAAATGATACATTCCTAAAAAATCAAAGTATTACTTCTCATAAGAGAAGCTGCAGATGATATTTTTCTGCCACATAAAGTTGTTCTGGTAATGGGTGTATTTAGAGGCTTAAGACGTGATGAAATGATCAAGATGACAATTGATGACATTGAAGCCGTTTTACTGATCAAGGTACCAGAAACCAAGACCTGCACCTCAGAAAGTTTCACCATTGTTCGAGAAAACGAAATAGGAGCCTTGAACATAGTTATTCCACTATTGCACTTCGACTAAAAGGATGTAAACAAGGTATTTACAGAAGTAGTAAATGCATTGATTTACCTGTAGGTGAAAATACTATAGGGAGTGTTCCTTCTATCATAGCAAAACTCCTCATTTTGGAAAACCCGAAAGGTTACACCGGACATTGTCTACGCCGAACGTCGTCAACGCTTCTTGTTCAAGGTGGTGCTACCTTTGAATCACTAAAATTACATTTAAAATGGATGAGTAGTACGGTAGCAGAGAATTGTATTGAAGAAAGTATCTCCTCGAAGAACAAAATTGCTACAATGGTAGCCCATTCCGTATCCGAAAACGAAATGTTAACGTTCCGACCGAAATCGAATGCACATTGAGGAGTTCGTCATCGGTCAACTCACAGAACTTCACTGTCACTGTCATCATTATTTGAACTCTTCAAATTTTCTAATTCCATTGGCAGGAACTGGTGGAGTGTTTCTCCACTGAGTGTATACTTAGGTACCTCTGTTTAACACCTGCGAGTAAGAAGGAAACATATACAATGAGTGCAGAAGCACTCCACCAGTTCCTGCCAATGGAATTCGCTATAGAATTCATTCCAAAACAAATTGAAGCTTAGTTTAATTTTCAACATCATGAACTGGTAACAATGATAATTGTGCCATTTCTGGTTTATAAAATACAAATAGAAGCACTAATGGGACTAACATAATTTTTTCCGCTTCCCGAAAAAAGATAACTTGAATGCTTGCTGGATTACATCAATTAACAGAATGATTGGTATTATATATAATCTCTCCTACCATTTCAAAAGGTTCACTATCATAATGAATCCTTTATATTACAGCAACTATCTGTTGAAAACATTTCGTACCAAACTGTTCTCAAACGAGTTTGAAGTATCACTGCTAATTGACAACCGATTTTGAATACTTATATAAATAGAGAATTATAATAATCAGGATTCATTTTACTTGGTTCTTTGGGATTTTCTCTCCTCGTTTCTATAAAATGAAAGTATTCGTATTATTTCAATATATTTGTAGAGGGACAAATCAGATGATTTGCCCCAAAATGTCACTGCGTTTAACAAATTTTTCTATCAGGGAGTCTAAAAGAAAAAAAATCCAGTAGCTTGTCAGTGACAATTTGTTTGAAAAAATTTTTTGAAGGAAAGAAATATAGATATATTGAAAAAATATCGAATTTGTACTTATCTTTGGACGTTTCGGGACCGATTCTGCTCCCGTTCTCAACATGTAAATGCAAATTATTTTTCTTTGAAATTTTTGCTGCGTATAGTTTGACACTTTTCAATGTCATACTGATGTTGGCATATGAATGAGTGATTTTAGTCTACAAATGAGTTACAGGATGTTTTCATTAATTGATCTTGAATCTACCATTTTCATGTTCAGTTTTCAGTAGTGAATACCATGTTCTATCAATATCAACTGAACAGGAAGCAATGCTATTGTCTCCGTTTAGAAGAATGCAAGCGGATTCCTTTATTTTTCTTTTTTGTTTGTTATCTTCCTTTCCTATGATTTTGATATTATTCCACTGTGCCATATATAATAATCAGGAATTCCGAAATTCATGATCATCACACTAGACAATATAACTTGTTTCATCTTGAAGCTGCAAATTCTAAACTTGGGCAAAAAAAGTTTACACATGAGGCGATTTCGAAATTCAATAAATTACCAGATGATATCAAAAACAGCCTAAATATTATATAAAATTACGACAGTTATTGAGTTACAATTCAATCAATAATCATCACCTTGGTATTATCATAATACGGAGTGTAATGCAACATGCCTCCTCAAGATAATATGACATAAAATCAACAATTATATATCGAAGGTGGTTTGGTCATTCACCTTAAAGCTGATCGAACATTCTAAGACCTCGTAGCAGACTCTTCTGCTTGGAATCTTCTTTCTCCAATATCTTCTCTTCGATCTTCTGGTGCTCTTTCTTCAACTACTTCCTTCTTTCTCTCTCCTTCCTTCTTATTGACGATTCTCTTGTCCAGGGCGTAAATGTATCCTGTTTCGCCGATACAGTCCCCCGTTTTCTGTTTGAAAAATATAACTCTCCGGTTCATTACAGTCACTCAATAACTGTCGTAATTTTATATAATATAATATTATACTTTCTCTATACCGGGTGTCAACGAATCTATTAGACAAGTCATAACTTCTAGACCATTAGGTGTATCAAAATGAGATTTGGTGTAGATCAATAGTATGTGAAGAGGAGAGTTTTCACATATTTTTCACTTTCCGGTCACTTCCGGTTTCACCGGAAATGGCTCCGGTTCTAAATTTTTAAATGGAACACCCTGTATATTGTAACATTTTTGGATTCCTGAGACAATTCTAGATCAGAATGTGACATTTTTGAAAGTTTTTATGCCTATTTAGTTTTTTCGGAGTCACTTTTGAAATTACATCTAGGTGGCCATGATCGGAAGTAAACTAATCTAAGGACCTCAAGTGATATCAGAAAATTACAATCGCGTAGTTTTAGTGACAAGTATAATAGATATGAATAAGACAAGTTGGCAAAATTACATATTCGTGTCTAACTATTATTTTTCAAATGGCGACCATTTTTTGACAAGCACCTTCCGAAAAAAGGATATTTTGACGAATCTAAAGATACTAATTCATTTGCAATTGGATTACGAATAAGAACATAAATTAAATATTACTGACGAAAATACTTTATAATAATTTATTTACTTTTGTCAAGTTTGCCATGGATAATAATTCATTTACTTTTGTAAGCACTTCCCAAAAAAATATATTTTGACGAATCTAACGATACTAATTTATTTGCGATCGGATCAACAAATTTAACAAAATTAACAATAACTCCAGCGATGCACTTACATTTTTTTCAATTTCCTAATTTATTAAAGTTTTCACTATGGTAAATTTTCAAAGTGCATTCCTCCTAATTCAAGACACATTTCAGCTCGTTCAATTGTTTCTCTCAACACGTTTCGTAAGATTTGTGGCGTTATACTTCTAAATGCCTGTAGAATCCTTTCTTCTAAGATTTCGAGAGTGGTTGGGGCTGTTGCAGTGTAGACCCTTTCTTTAACATATCCCCAAATGAAAAAATCTAGCACAGTCAGATCCGGTGAGCAGGCAGGCCACCGTACCGGTCCATTGGTTGCAATAACTTGATTATTGAAATGCTCTATTAAGTAATCAAGAACGTATCTGGTATTATGAGGGGGTAGGTAGATAATTTTGACGGAAAATTGAACTAAAATTCAACGAAAATCAAGAAAATTTCACCTTCTGCTCTTGAAGCTTATGTCGCTGTCATAACCTAAGTGAGTGTTTTGTTCTCCCAAGAAGGCTTGATCGAAATAACTGCAAAATATTATGCATCATGCCTATCCTCGGCACACTTGACAAAAGTAAATAAATTATTATATTTTCGTCAGTAATATTTAATTCATGTTCTTATTTGTAATCCAATCGCAAACAAATTAGTATCGTTAGATTCGTCAAAATATCCTTTTTTCGGAAAGTGTTTGTCAAAAAATGGTCGCCATTTGAAAAATAATAGTTAGACACGAAAATGTAATTTTGCCAACAAGTCTTATTCATATCTATCATACTTGTCACTAAAACTTCGCGATTGTAATTTTCTGATATCACCTGAGGTCCTTAGATCAGTTTACTTCTGATCATGGCCACCTGGATGTAATTTCAAAAGTGACTCCCAAACAATTAAGAAGGCATAAAAACTTTCGAAAATGTCACATTCTGAAAAAAATTTTACAATATACAGGGTGTTCCATTTGAATATTTAGAACCGGAGCCATTTCCGGTAAAACCGGAAGTGACCGGAAAGTGAAAAATATATGAAAACTCTCCTCTTCAATACCATTAATCTATACCAAATCTCATTTTGATACACCTAATGGTCTAGAAGTTATGACTTGTCTAATAGATTCGTTGACACCCGGTATGTTCATCAATAAAGTTAACAAACAACGTGTATTCTGAACATATAACATGTTGCAGCTGCCCCTGACATGCTTTTCGAGAAACCGGCAGTCTCCCTTCCAGGTGTTTATATTGAGTTCATTGTAATTTGTCGTTCGCCAGGTACACGACGATGCTGGGCCAGAGCCTGCGCCAGGCGGACATCACCCCCACCAACATCTCGGAGATCCTGCGCATCTACCTGTACGCGAACGCGACCGGCGAGGTGAAAGCCTTGACGGGAGTGCACTTCGAGCGCGACAGGGAGAAAAGGGTGGCCGATCATCATCAGACCGACGACGAGATGTCGGTGACGCAGGCCGGCAAGAACGCCATGTACTACGAGGTGATTGAAAAGTGTTTTCCTGCAACCGACACAAAAGTCGCCCATTTTGATACCAAAATTAGCTCTTAAATTGACGTTTCCATTACTGACACAAAAATAGGTATGTTGCTAGGCAACATATCTAGTTCCTAGGAGCTAAAGTTGAATTTTAATTCCTAGGAGCTAAAGTTGAACTTTAGCTCCTAGGATCTAAAAAGGATGTACTGTACGTCATCAAGAATAAACAACATTGTAACGGTTGGTTATTTGGGTTGAGACGCATACCTGATTTGTTTCCGATTTCAGCAGATTTGGCATTTCATACCCATGCTGGAGATATAAATACACCCTATTATAGTTTAGTATTGGAATTATGAACATCTCAGTTAAGTATTTTTGTTTCGATCAGGGAAGCCTTCAAGATTCAAATACTACTTGCTTGATCTGTATTTCATTCGTTATTCTCGGGATGGATAACTTGTTTTTGAGTAATCTCGGCAAGCAATAGTTTTTTGTCTCAAACAACGATATTGTTTAGCTTCATTTGATTATCAAGTCAAACACAGTGTAGTATGGAGAGGAATAAATAATCACCATTATCATTGTTGATATGTTCACTAACCTAACATTTTCCACGATTCCACGTCTTGTTCCTGTAGGTGGCACTGACGCGGTATTTGCCATTAGAGCACCTGGTCTATACACAAATATGTCACTCTGTGGTTGTTTTTATATTGAAACTACAATTCGAACATCCTTGAAAACCTAACCTGCTGTTAATGCAGCTAGAATATTCTCACCACATGGATTATTTGTCAATATTTGTTGCATTGCATTCATATAGCACGGCATTGGTGGTTACTTCACATGTTTATTTGAGTTAATTGTTTCGGTTGCAGAAAAAATCGCATGTTCCATTCGGATCAAAAGTGACTTTGTTCGACTCGCAAATTTCGCTTTCGCTCGGCTTCGCTAAACGCTCCGCCTCGCAAATGCAAAATTCGCTTGTCAAACAAAGTGTCACTTTTGATCCTAATAAAACAATCTACTATTTTCCACCACTAGCTATTGATCTAGAGTGCATCGAACATCTCATTTCACGAACTTTAAAGAGTGTGGATACACTTGACATGATAGATTGCTTTATTCAAAGAAGTGTACTCATACATTTACAATATACAAAAACAATTAAATGAACTGGCGTCAAATGAACTTGTTAACAAACGAACATCTGAGAAATAAGGTGCTGAAAGCACTATTGAAACACAAACATGTTAAAAATCACATACTTAATTTGTGAAATAAAGATAATTGATTTTTCAGTTATTTCAGTTATTTCAGTTATTGCATTTCATTCTCTTCTTCATTGATAGGCCAAGCGCCAGAGACAAAAAATGAGTGTTTGGTGGAAATAATTAGAGGAAAGCTGTTTTTTTTTTCAAAAGCATCCTTTTGGGTTTCTGATTATCCTTGTAAGTTTTCCCCCTCCAAAGACCTCTGCGTTGGCCGCCATATTGGAAGAAAGGTGGAAGAAAGGTGCAAAAATTCAGTTTTTGGCTAATATCTCCGTATTCGTTAGTCCTACATCGAAAATAGCTATGATTGATATTCAAGATAACTCAATTCTCTATAAAAATGTTTTCTTATAATTCATCGCTACGACTTACCGTTTCGACGCTATAGCCGCGAGAAGTGCAAAGTTTCCGCGCGATCGTACAAAATATCGTTGCCCGGTCACCGTAATTGCAACCGCCTAAGAATTACCATCATTGCCAATGTTCAGCTTCACTACTCTTCACTAGAAATTCAATTTTGCCACTATAATCGAGAAATAAAAAAACTTTATTAGCATACGATGTATTTCTTAGGCTTCAAACAAACCCCCCACCTTCGCGTAGGATGTACCCGCGATTTATTATTGGTAGGGACTTTTTAGCAGGATCTGATCTAATCAGTATAGCCGAGACATTGATTATCGCTACATGAATTTTGTGCTCGTTTCATTCATTGTGCTTGTGATTTTTTCTGGAAATTATTGAAATGGCGGAGATAAATAATTGTTGTATTTGTGAGATGACTTTATCTGAAAGTGAAAGCATTGTAGTAAAAGAAAGAGGACTGAAAACTTTAAAAAAATGTAGCGAAATCAGGCGTGATAATAAAGCAATTCAGCTTGAAGGTTTGCAACGTGTAACTGTGCATGTGAAGTGTCAGAAATCATACAGTAAGGAAAAAAACATTGCTGCTGCTTTAAAAACTGTAAGATCTGAATACGATTGTACGAGACAATATTTTATTTTTACACGCGTTCAGTGGCTGCGACACAACTTTCTCATTTTTTAGGCAAGGAAAGATGAAATTTGTCAAACTAATAAAAAATGACGAGAAATTGCAGAACATTGTCAAAATCTTCAAGGATCCAGAAGCACATCCAAATGCGATTGATGCGGCTGGACAAACATTAATTGCAGCTCTATACGGAGAAAAAAACGAAGAGATCTCGTTGGATGAGTTGAGATTCCAGATATTTGCCAAATCATTATGCAAAAATTCTGTGAATCTTGCGTCCTTACCTCCAACAAAAGCCGCGGCACGGCAGCATTCTCTAAGAACGTATTACCAAGTTCAAAAATGGTATGGAATTGAAAAGAATCCGAAAGATTGGGGCTGGAAGACTACTAAGAACGGTCTGTTACCTATTACTTCTACCAAAGACGCTGCTCCGCAAACGTTACTCAAAACTATCTCATGCAAGTGTACAAAAGGATGCAAAGCAGCTTGTAGCTGTAGAAAAGTTGGTCTGCGGTGTACCACCATCTGCTACAATTGTCGAGGCCTATCTTGCACGAATGTAGATGACAGAATAGACAATGTAGATGATGATCTGGATATTGTCATTAATTCAGACCATTCCATAAACGAGGAGAATGAGGGATGTGCCCAGTATGACCACGACATTTATATTCAAGAGATTAGTGATGAATAACTTTGTCAACCTCCACGTCTTCAATATGAATAGACTTATCTTGGTGAGGTGGACTAGGCCTACAGGGGATACCACCTAAAAAAAACGCGCCGTATGCTCTACCGCAAGGTGGTGTGGAAATGGGTAGATATAGTTGAACATCGGTCAAAAACATTTGAATTCATCAATAAACACAATATTCACTTGAAAAAAATCAAAAGTGAGAATTATGTGATGCGAAAAGGGAGGTACGGCGACCGGACAACGATATTTCGTACGGACGCGCGGAATCTCTGTACTTTTCTTGGTGATAGAGTCGAAACGGTACGTCTCAGCTATAAAATGTATGGATACTTTTTTATAGAGAATTTGGTTCTCTTCAAAAACGATGAGATTCATTTTTCTTGTAGGACAAATGGATACGGAGATATTAGACAAACACTGAATTTTTGTACCTTTCTTCCAATATGGCGGCCAACGCAGAGGGTTTTGGAGGGGGAAAACTTAGCAGGGTAATTAGAACTCCAAAACGAAGCTTTAAATAAAAATTCAGCTTTCCTCTAATTATTTCCTCCAAAAATTCTCTACGGCTTGGCCTATGATACATTTTATACATATAATTTATAAAGTATAATTAATTTTCTAGTAGGAATGACATGAATGATCAGACAGTAATTCCTGGTATAAGATCATTCATGAAGTATTATCGACTGTTGTATAATTGAAATTACAAATAGTGAACAAAACTTACATATCATTAAGATACAGTCATATTATAGCAAACAAGAAGGGGAAAAATAAAAACATTGAAAAACAAAGAAAAAAGGAAATTCATAGTCTTTCAGCTTTGATCATTCCTTTGTATATAAATATTTTTCTTAACTTAATTTTTGAATTGCATAATATTTGGGCTGTTTTTGATATCATCTGGTAATTTATTGAATTTCGAAATCGCCTCATGTGTAAACTTTTTTTGCCCAAGTTTAGAATTTGCAGCTTCAAGATGAAATAAGTTATATTGTCTAGTGTGATGATCATGAATTTCTGAATTCCTGATTAATATAAAATTTGAGTGATATTCAAAATACTAAAATACACTAAAAAACGAACAGGTTGAAATTACATTTTTAGTGAGTAAAATAAAATCACAGAGTGAACAATTTGGGTAAATGTGTTGGTGGCTGTTTTTTTTGCCGGTGAGTGTATTTATATTATACTGACAGGGCTACGGCTTGTGTTCTTAGAATTCTTTCCTGAAGACTTCGTATGAGGGAATTATTAGGCCTATTTAATTGTTAACTCGAATTGCAAACCTTGTTTTTTTTCTCTGGTCACATTATGCGGTGAACAGAGATAACTATACAAAAATAAAACTTCAGCGGATTTGGTAACAAAAATGAACAAACCTTTTATAACAATTATGGAGATGACAGATGCCAACGACACATTGGATTGGGTAAGGTTAGGGTTCCAATAAAAAATGAAATTTTTAAAATTAAAACAAATCATCTGGACTGGAATACTGAATACTCATCATACCTAGAATCTTTGAAAGAATTGAGTTCAAAGTAAACGTAAAAAAAAAAAAGTGTTTAAAAGTGTTTTTAACCGCCAGCTTAGTTGCAAAGCAACCCTCGAAAGTCAGAGACTTGTGTGAGTTAAGAAACAAGTTACACTTTCAGCAGATTTGCCAAATTCACGCAGCGAGTACCATTGGGTGCCAATTCCTCATTTTTCATATAGAAGTGGAAGAAAATTGCCGGTATACAGATTTTTCAATGTGCTTTGAAGTAAGATACTATAGACAGTCGACGAGCGCAAAATATAAGATATACGCGATGGGTCATGAAGTATTCAACTGGACTAATGTTTCCTTCTCCTGCAGTATAGCCTGCAGAATATGTTTGTAATGGATGAAATTGAACTAATATAGAAGCCTAGAAACAGTTGAATGTAGTAGTGGTGTTATAAACAGATTAGGAATAAAATTAAATGAACTGGACTACTATACATTGTAGAGAGCGCCTGTTTTCACTCTTTAACAAGCTCAGCTGGATTGTGGACGTGGCATACAGTCTGCATTGTGAGGAATGATTTGGTCCAGCTGAATACTCAATTTTCCATTGCATATATCTGTTGAATTTTGTGCTGGTCGACTGACTACCGAAACGTTCGTCAAAATGCATTGAAAATCATTTCTTTTCAGTAAATCTGTAGATGGATTTAGTCATAACGGAGTATTTTGTTTTCAATTGAAACTTTAGAATAGACCAATTAGCTTCAATGTTCTTCCGAAGACGCTAACGAGATTAACAAATCACTTGTCAAAACATTGAAAACTGTTTTTTTAATTGAATCGGCCGTTACTTCTTGATGGAAATCCATGGCAAATGTAAAAACTTCACAAACGATAAGATTTCCACAAAATTCTCAAACACACGACATGTTTCGCTAACACAGTAGCTTCGTCAGGTGATATACTGGTACGATGAACTAAACTAACCTTGGCTTGCTTATATATCCTACTTTCCCAACCTGAAGGATTAGTTACCTGTGGACAGTTTCGATAAACCTCCATTTTCGAAAATGAGGCACAATATCTTCATTGAAATACGGTGTACCGGATTAACTTGAGAATCAGAAATATCAGGGGTATACAAACTCAA
Organism: Phaedon cochleariae; assembly: GCA_918026855.4. NCBI lineage: Eukaryota > Metazoa > Arthropoda > Insecta > Coleoptera > Chrysomelidae > Phaedon > Phaedon cochleariae. Next base: position 5,876,402 of record OU896710.1, on the reverse strand, counting down.
CTGTAGATCTTGTCCTAAGGTATATATCGGTCAGACAGGTCGTACGTTTAATCAGCGCATTCATGAACATAAAATGAATTTTTTGAAGAAGAAAACAAATTCAACATACGCCAACCATATATTAGAAGAAAACCATAGCTTTGATGATAATTTCGAAATTCTACACGTACAAAATGAAGGAATGAAACTCAATCATTTTGAAAAATTAGAAATCAACAAACTCAAAAATTCTGACATTTTATTTAACGATCAATTAGACCTCAATAGTTTACCACTGTTGAATTTGTTTTCTTAGTAAGTAATAATATGTAGTTGATATCAACCCTTTCAAGTTAATCGGGTACACCGTATTTTAATGTAGATATTGTGCCTAATTTCCGAAAATGGAGTTTCATCGTACCTGTCCACAGGTAACTAATCCTTCAGGTTGGGAAAGTAGGATATATAAGCAAGCCAAGGTTAGTTTAGTTCATCGTACCAGTATATCACCTGACAATGCTACTATGTTGGCGAAACATGTAGTGTGTTTGAAAATTTTGTGGAAATCTTATCGTTCGTGAAGTTTTTACATTGACTATTCCACTCTTGATCTCGAGAACCAATCAGAATCGACCATTTTCACGGTTTCTTCTGTATTCTAGCGATATTTTTTGTTTATTTAATTTTATCGGACTTGCTCTACCAATACAGAATCCGAATTGACCCACACGTGACCAACAAACCTCGTTTATCAGCGATAAAATTTTGACATCGTGTCTGGTCAAGATTGCTTTGTATTCAAATCTGACACAAGAGACAATAACCTAAGTACCTACTTCATTTTATTTACTTATAATTCGCGTTAGTGAGACATTTTGTACGAAAGGCGAGACAATTTCATTCTGGCTGGACGTTTCATGTGTAATTTAATAAGTTTGCATATTTGTTGACGGTCTGACAACAATACTAGAATTCAAATTCCCATTTGATGTAATCTTCTTCAGTGACTCAAGTTATTGTGACCAATAAAATCATGGTGATGTGGCTCAACTGATAGGGTTGTTGCGCGGTGATACGAAGGTCGGTGGTTCAAGCCCGTCGGCGACAATAATTTTTTTTTTAATTATTTCATGTCACATAAATTCAATTTATTTTGTTCGAATTAGATAGCAAATGTATACATTTTTTTGAGAGCAACCATCTCCAAGATAATAAACAAAATACTGTTCATCAAAATTGTACATTCCACTTTGTGAATTACTATAAGTAGGTAGTTAATTTCTAAAAAATTTAATTCTGTATTTCATTACTATCATTATGTTCTTCTTCGCAGTTTGAGTTGGAATATACTTAAATTATGTTTCCAATTTCTTATATATATTGTCTCATTCAATCATGAAATAGTCATACGAATACAACTCGTGATACTATTTTTCCTGGAAATATTCGTCGATTGACATACTCCAGCTTGCTGCTCTAATTTCGCTCATGACATTGATCCAAAACTACTCGCCTACGGCTCGTAGTTTTGATAACAATGTCGTTCACGAAATTACTAGGCAACAAGCTGTCGTAACAATCACCGAATATTTCCGGCAAAATATTATCACTTGTGGTATTATATATGAAAATATTGTTTGGGGAGTGGTGAAACAGTATAATGTTTTTTCAAGGTGCTACACAACAACCCCACATACAAACTGAGCGACCTGCTAAAGCACAAACCGTACATGTCGCTGTCACCCACCACGAAGGTGGAGATTTTGGCGTTCATCTGCAACGAGCTGTTGCAAAACAAGGCGGTCATCAGGCAGATCGAGAGCTCCTTGGAGAGTTGCGCCCAGCAGAAGAAGGAGAAATGGCTGTTGGACATGAAAATTAGGAAGTAAGTCCGTTCTGACGTTTATATGATATTTGACTTTATAACCGACCCTGTGTTTGTATTTTGTATGTTTATTCCGCAGTCATTTATGATGATTGTTCTGGTCGAATGTGGAGCGTCGATTGGTCGGATAGATTTGTTGGAGATTGATTAGGGTGCAAGATTGAAAGGGAATGTGATTCTGATGACATTCAATTTCAATCTTACATTCGGATTGGTTTTCACTAGTTGACGATATCGTGAGTGGTGAGATTATGGTTGGAATATGATAATGGGGGTAATTGTAATCATTTGGGCGTAGAAAAGTATCTTCATCATCTCAAGTACTTTATGACAATCGACCGTGTTACGATCCTCGCTCTCAAAAAAAAAATCAATTACATGTTTATTTCATCCTGAATACCACGTGTCTTGCAAATTTCTTTCTTTTCCTCCAAAACTTCTTTCTTTCATGCGCAATTTCTTCACTCCTTTAACTTTCTGCCACTCTTCCTTTTTGTACTATTCCTTTTGCTAGACTCTCTCTATCTCTCTTTATACATGGAGTTCAATTGCTTATTGGAACTATTTCAACTGTAGGATCTCAAGCTCAAAATATGAAGATTCAACCCAAATCACCTAGATAAAATGTATCTCCTGTCTGAGTTACAGGGTGTTTTATTTGAAAATTTATAAATTATTCGTGCCTAGAACTTTGAAACTAATTGAGGTATCATTGTCATATTCGGCGGGAAGTGTAGATACCATACACCCCACGAAAGTATGTGAAATAAACTTCTCTGGCTGCTACCACAGGCAAGCGACTGGTTGACCCTTCCCAATCTGACGCTACTGGCGGAATTGCCATTTTATAATAAATTTTCTACTTAAATATTGTACTCTTTCTTCATAGCGATAACATCATTATTTTTCGAAGTTGAACATTAAGCTACACAATTATTTTCATTTTGATCTGTATTAATTATGTCGATGTTGAGGCTTATTGGATTGCATTTATCATACAAATGAAACTACTATGCATATTAACAAAAAAAATATAATTAAAGTCCCTTGATGGAAATTGACGTTAAAGTCATCTTAACAGGGTACGGACAGATCCTCGTCTCCTCTCACTCTAAAGTGTTTGTGAAATAGTTATATAGTTCCATCCTTATTCAATTCTGGGGATAAACACTAGATTTTTGACATTTGTTGTTTTTTAGGTTATATTGAGGTCATTGGCGTATCATACGTAATTTCCATATGGAATTCCAAGATTCAACTATACCAAGATATAGTTGAACAATCCTCTAGTTTTAGAGTTTACTACTCCAGCATAATCTTTGCGAGGTAGGGAACATATAATTTGTACTAAAAAGCTTAATTTCACCAAAAGAGACTGTTCTTAGATTGTATACCAGGGTTGACTGAAGCTGAGCCTTATGATTGAGAAATGGTGAAAACCTCGATGTGGGTATCTGAACTACTGTACTCATGTCATGTGTGCTAAATATATTTTCGGAAATCCAACTCGGAGAAAAATTTATGGAGTGACTAACTCTAGGACGAAAAGTAGGCTTATAAAAAGTTATACGTGAAATTGCAGGAAAATGAAGAATAGAATATACTTTACCCATGATTTTTTCGTCTCCCTTGAATAAAAAGTCATTTCCAAATAATTTATTGATGAAAGTAACAAAGAAGCAGGTATACAGTATAACTTATGGGCACGTTATTTTCACTCTTGCATCCTACATATTTTCAATTTGTGGTGAAATAATAATTACATAAAATATTGTTAAAAGTGCAGTTTTGAGCAGTGGTTATTTGAATATCACTAGAAGAATGCAGTTTTCGTGATATTTTCATAAAAAACTTCAGAGACCTACAATTTGGTTCGAAATATTTGGCTATCTTGTGAGAGATTGCTGCACATACCCTTCAGCGATATTCGTAGACTTCCAAGCAAGAATGTCTCCTCCAGAATTTGCAAGTAAACTTGCCGAGGTTCTTCTGAAACTATGCCCGGTATAATTTATGACATCAGGCATTTTTGAAAATTCTGCAATTTGATGACAGATGACAGATGACCGATGACAGATGTCAGTTGATGACCGGTGACAGATGACCGATGACGTGTGACAGTTAACGTATGAGTTGGATGAAAAATGAATACATATACAGTGTATGTTCGTATGGACTGGATGGTTTTCTCCGATTGAGTGGCAAATATCAAATACTGCTTCTCTGATTTGCTACAGAATATCACATATCAATCGAAGTACATTAATATCAGAAAATAAATATCATGAGATGAATTACATGGATGTTGAATCTGAGACATATCTGAATAATATATTCTCGTCCGTAACTAGATTGCTACATATCCGCTTTCTTTCCGAATAGTGTTTTTTCCAGTAGGCATCTTCCACATTTTCAATTACGTACGTGGGTTATATTAAGGACCTTGAAGGCCAAACGATGTGCTGCTCTGATCTAAAACTAAGGATCAATTTCAATTTGTATCGTGAGACCTACATAGAATATTGGATATTGTTTTCAACATTCGTAACTGGAACGCGATATATTTTTGTAATTCATCAACTATCTCAATGAAGACGAGACAGGCAGATAAACAACAATTTTCTCTGCAATGAAAAACACTGTATATACCTAACCCACCATGCGTCTACCTCCTTTGCAGAGAGGGTTTATAAACGCTGAGTTGATACTCTCCCCTCGTAAGGGTACCTGTCGTGTTTCCATAGAGACATAATGCTGAATATCTGTCTATCTGTCTGCGTGAGAATCTGGAAAGGTAATCAATATATCGCCTTCCGTACGAATATAATGATCTGAATTCTGTAAAGTATACTCTGGTCAGTTCTCTTTGCGGATCTTCTGTTCGGTCCGTATTTACTGGATGGTTTTCTCCGATTGAGTGGCAAGTATCAAACGCTGCTTCTTGAATCTGCAACTGAACATCAGATTTAAATCGAAATACATTTGAATCAGAACATATCATTTGAGGAAATACATAGATGTTGAATCTGAGACATAACTGAATAATATTTTCGACGTCCGTAACTAGATTGCTACATATCCGCTTTCTTTTCGTATAGTTTTTCCAGTAGGCATCTTATACATGTTCGATTACGTGGGTTATATTAAGGACCTTGCATGCCAAACAATGTGCTGTTCGGATCTAAAACTAAGAATCAATTTCAAATATGAATCCTGAGACCAACATAGAATATAAATCTATGAAAAGTCTGGATATTGTTTACAACATTCGTAACTGAAACGCGATATATTTTTATAATCCATCCATGTCTGTCTATGACTGATTATGAGTATACGGGGGGAAAAGAGATATACAGGGTGTTTCTTAAGTACGTGTAGAAAATTCAGGATCATGTTGCTGACGTCAAAGTAAGAAGAAAAGTTCGTATGTTGGCCGAAAGTTATCCGTTTCTGAGATACAGAGTGTCAAAGTTAAATTCTTATTTTTGTTTTTCGTCAATAAACTTCATAAATAAATGTGATTTTGGAATAAAATTTGGTATGTAGGGGTATTTTTCGATGACAATATCAAATTTTATTTTAGTTTGTCTCTTTCATGGGGATGACGCCACCTACATTTCTTTAGAGTATTTTGAAAAGTCATAACTTTTTCGTGCGTATTTGTTTAACGTTTTATAGTAGCAAATAAGATTTCTAGAACACTTTTGTGTAAAAAATATACTCTTGGTAGAGGTCGCTGCGAGCAACTGTTTTCGAGTTATTGGGATTTGAAATAATCAATGCAAGTAATTTGGAATGACAAGAAGTTGGAATTCAAAATTGATTTATTAAGTAAGGGGAATTATTTCTCTTTAATTTCATTGAAAAATAGGAATCGGGTGTTATTACAATTTATTACTCATAATGATAACAGTAATTCAGTCCAAATTAATACTAAAACAGTTAGTAGAAAAAGTTTGGATCACAAGTACAGAAGACAACAAACTTCAAAAACAAGAACGGATTGATATAACATGACAAGTACTCACTTGATAGTTATTTTTTTAATTGAAAGAGTATAAAAGTAGGTACAAAGAAGTAAGAATCATATTTTGCCTACATTACAATGTTGAATGTAGGAAAATATTGAATGGAAGAAGAAAAATGCACTGGCGTATCTTTTCTAGAGGCGACTTACGAGCCACATGGAAATAATTCAAATGCATCGATTATTTCGAATCCCAATAACTCGAAAACAGTTGCTCGCAGCGACCTCTACCAGGAATATATTTCTTACACAAAAATGTTCTAGAAATATATTTGTCTACAATGAAACGTTATACAGGTACGCACAAAAAAGTTATGACTTTTTAAAAGACTCGAAAGACATGTAGGTGGCGCCACCCCCACGAAAGAGACAAACTAACATGATATTTGATTTTGACGTCAGCAACATGCTCCTGAATTGTCTGCACGTACTTATGAAACACCCTGTATAGTATACAAAATATGAGATGAAGTATTGAACACGGATATACTGACAGTATTATTTTCGAAAGTCTTAAAAAAAATTAACCTAGGCTGAAAATATAATACTTCCCAAAATATCTAGATATGTTTTGTTAACTGGAAATAAGAGGAAAATAATGAACAATGTGGTCTACTTTTTATAAGCGCGCATCCAAATTGACATTCGGTATAATAATTATAATAATATGTTTATTTCGACAGAATCAGAATACAATGGCAGAAATAATAGCAAGTTAACATTAGGTAAATAAACATTAGAAAACCCACAGAAGCAGCAAATACTGCTTATACGTGGTGAAAAAGTATGAATTTCGTTAGACGAGCTATTATTGAAAATACCAAGATTAATAATTTTGGAATATAAAACTAAGTAGGTACAAAAATTCAAGAGTGTGAAATATTTATGTACAAAATAATCAAAATGGATAGATATAAAAATAAATAAAATGAAAGAACTCCGGTGTTAAACAATCACAAAAACTTTGGAGACGTATAATATATACAGGGTGTTTCACAGGTAAAGGGAAATATTTCAATGGTAGATAGGGGTCACCAAGGTGATTATGAAAATACCATATTTGATAGGTCTTAGAGTTTTCATAACGGAGATACAGGGCGATTTATCGATTTCGAATAATTATTCATTCGTCTATAAGTATTGAACTACCCAGTATATTTTTCTAATATTTGATATGGAGCTTGAACTTGGGACGTTGAATGCATTCACCTATCGGGCGAAGTGAAGATCCAGGTTCGGCTTCAGGAAAAATTTACATTTATTCGAAATATTAAAATAACACTCTGTATGTAATAATTGAACCCTATGTGTTCCAGCATAAACGTTTTTTTGGTAAATCGAAAAAAACCGTATATGATCGACTGTTCCATCAAATGAAGTCAATATTTGCCTGACATGGCTAGCAAGGAAGAACTTGACTGGATGATAGGCACAATAGACTTGACCACATGCAGAATTATGATTTATGAGCATATTTTTCTTTTTTCAATCAAACAACGTTATATATCCACGTCGGTTACAACGTTATTCCAGGGAACTAAGGCGGTTACAACGTTGTTTCAAGATCAAAAATGAAGCCAAGTGATCAAAAGAAAAGAATTTTAATTATTATTTAGTTGTGTCATAACTGAGTCTGTCACAGAAACGTCAATTTCTGCTTATAACGACGATAAACTACAGACCCAACACATGTAAACAAAGAAAGGGCGCAGGAAACTAGAAGCCGTGATGCACATACAACGTTGTTCCACAGAATCTCCAAACTTGACTAACCGAAATGACACCAGAAATCACCATAAAAATTTCCTATGCCCCCACTATCATGACAGCGGATTGTATAGGTCGCATACAACCTTGTTCCATGAAAATACCGTTTTTATAGATCTTGGCGGTTACAACGTTGTTCCAGCATAGGGTTCAATTGACAAAGTTCATCAGAGGAATCGTGAAAAGGAGGAAAAATTGAACTGGATTTAATGCTTCTTGTTTTTCCGCCACCAATTCTCATCGTAACAATCATAAACAGGAAGCTAAAAAGTTTGTCAATTTCAAGAGTATTAAAATTATGGAACCACTTCCAATTAAAATTATTTGATATATTCTTTTCAAATGATCGTTCGAAAGAACAGACTTAATCTCACAGTCTTTATTACAGATATACAGGGTGAATTATCACTCGTCCATAAGTATTAAATTACCCATCGCAGTAATATTTTCTCAAATTTGGTATTGAGCTTACTTGGGACAATGGATTCATTGACCTATCAGGCAGAATTGAAATACAGGTTCAGCTTCAGGAAAACTCTCATAGTCTTCATAACAGAGATACAGGGTGAATTATCGAATTATAATTCCGCCTTTTAGGTTAATGAACCCATCGTCCCAAGTAAGCTACATACCATATTTGAGAAAATGTTACTGGGTAGTTTTATACTAACTTATGGACGAGTGAATAATTATTCAAAACCGATAATTCACCCTGTATCTCCGTTATAATAACTGTGAAAACTAGTAAGTTCTTTCGAGCGATTTTTTGACTAAAATATATCGAATAATCATAATTGACACTGGTTTCATGATTTCAATACTCTTCAAATTGACATACTTTCAGCTTTAAGTTTATGATTGTTACGATGAGAATTGGTGGCGGGAAAACAAAAAGCATCAAATCCAGTTCAGTTTTTCCTCCTCTTTACGATTCCTTTGATGAACTCTGTCAATGATTACATACAGTGTGTTATTTTAATATTTCGAATAAATGTGAATTTTTCCTGAAGCCGAACCTGGATTTTCTCTTCGCCCGATAGGTGAATGAATTCAACGTCCCAAGTTTAAGCGCCATACCAAATTTTAGAAAAATATACTGGGTAGTTTAATACTTATAGACGAATGAATAATTATTCGAAATCGATAAATCGCCCTGTATCTCCGTTATGAAAACTCTAAGACCTATCAAATATGGTATTTTAAGAACCACCCTGGTGACCCCTATCTACCATTGAAATATTTCTCTTTACCTGTGAAACACCCTGTATGTATATAAAATTACTGACATTACTGAAATAAATAATTTTTCCTCCGATTGGCAGCAAATATTAATTTTGCTGACACATATCAATCAGCAAAGTATTACTTTTCCTGCCTAGGCAGCAAAGTGGGTACTTTGCTGATTGATATGTATCAGCAAAATCAATAATCCATAAATCGTTCATAATTTCCTTCATATTTCATCCGAGACTTCTCCGGCAACAAATTCAACTCTATATTTTTTACCACCTCCCTTATTTCTGGAGGTTTAAGTACTTCCAGGTCGCTATCACTGTCCATTATATAATAATTTGAATATACCGATATTTTTTCGCACAACTGTCAGAAATTTCAGGAATTGTCAAACTATAATCATTATGGACATTTCCATAGCAACCAACCATTCCAACAACGATTTCTATCAAATTTTATTTTGATTGAACACTACAGGAGAAATAAAGAGATATATATCATTATGAACAATCGGAGAAAAAATTATATGTTCAACTCGGCAGCAACGTAGATTGACTGCCTTAGCTGGATTCCTAGCCTCGCTACGCTCGGCTATGAATTCAGCCTCAGCAGTCAATCTACTACTTTGCTGCCTAGTTAAACAAATAACTATTGGAATATGAATCTACGTACAAAAATTCAAGAGTGTAAAATACCTTATTAATTTGTGTGTGTGAAAATGTAATGAGCACATGAAAATATCTAAAATGATTGACAAATTGTTCTATGGAACGTAATCCATTGATATTTTACCTAATTCGGCTCTAATTAAGTTGAAATTTGAGAACTGGTAATTTTTTTGTAATAAATTTGGATCTCTTGAGTAACGCGTTCAATAAAGATTCTATTTTCAAATTGAATGTGCACTGTTAAAAAAAGAAGTTTTTTGTTCTGCCTGAAGACGGATCTGGATTCTAAATTCGATTCATATTTAGTTTTGATGAGAAATATGAGTTGAATATACCTACCAAGTATGAATCGATTATACACAGTGGTTCAAAAGTTATGACCAGACCATAGATGTAGATTTTGCCAAAATCAAGATTACTTTCTGTATCACAGTTATTGAAGATGGTAAATTCTTAAAAGATACAGTTTCGAACAGGGAGCACGAAAATCAGAAGAAAGTATTTCTTGATCGGAGAATATACAACAACGAAACATACAGGGTATGTCACGACGAATCAGTCGGGAGAAATCCATGAAAATATGCATGTGATCAGAATTCTGAATCTTGAACCACCCTGTATCTGTTCCGATTAAATATCAGCAAATAGTGAAACAAAAGTTGAGATAGGGACATGTGAGCCGTTTTGACCGATAATGAATATTTTCGACACAAAAAAATCCTAAAGTTGAAAAATATCGATTTTGAACACCCTATATATCTCTGTAATCATTTTCGATAGACCCCAAGTATGATATATCGATGAAATCAGCTCTTCAGGGAGAATCTTGAAATGCGATAAAATACAGGGTGTTCTGTTCGAAATATCAATGTTGCTACTACTTTCTAGTAGAAGCGGCAACACTGCATTGTCGAACATATCTTAAATGAAAAGAACGTATACCAAAATATAAGCATGCACAATTTCATAGATTTCTCGCGACTGATTCTCGATCTAAAGAAAGCTCGTCGTGACATACCCTGTATAGGGAAATGCAATTAAATGAATACAGAGAAATAGGAGGAAAAATTGAGAGAATTTTTCTGCACTCACCAGCGTGAAAAAAGTGCGGCTTTGATAAAACAACACGAAACACTAGAACAACACACGATCCCGATATTATTATTATTGAATCGAATGAGGAATACAAAAACACTATATACGAATCAATACGATCGCTCAGTTTTTAGGGAACACTCAGTTTGGAACGATACATAATTCCTTTCGCGTATTTTTCGATGTCGATCACAAAATTCGACTGTACGTGATGACATCTAATATAAGACTGTCTTGATTTACCACCTGGTCCCGAATGAATGACTAATAAGTTGAATCATACTGTTAACCGATTAATTTCCAAACAAATGATTTATCTATGACTAATGATGATAATGGAATTATACGGGGGGAAAAGATATATAATATACGAAATAAAAGAAGTATTGAACACGGATTCTGACAGTATTATTTTCGAAAGTCTAATGATTGAACACAGGCTGAAAATATAATCCTTCCCGAAATCTCGAGATATGTTTTGATAACTGGAAAGAGTAGGAAAATAATGAACAATGTGGCCTACTTTTTATATTTAATTATATTATATTATTATTTAAAAAATAACTAAAATAATTGACAAATTATTCTACGGAACAGAATCCATCGATAGTTCACCTAATTCAGCTCTAATTAAGTTGAAAATTGGGGACTGGTTAGTTTTCTTCAATAAAATTGAATTTTGAATTATGAGTTCGATAAAAATTCTATTCTTCAAATTGGATGCGCACTGTTAATAAGTAGACCAATTCATTGATTTTTCCTGCTCCTTGCAGATATGTCACGACAAGCTTACACTATGTCTATATCGAGAATCAGTCAGGAGAAATACATGAAAATATGCATGCTTATATTTCAGAATACGCGCTCTCTTCATTTATAGTTATTTGTTTAACTAGGCAGCAAAGTAGTAGATTGACTGCCGAGGCTGAATTCATAGCCGAGCGTAGCGAGGCTAGGAATCCAGCTAAGGCAGTCAATCTATTTTGCTGCCGAGTTGAACATATAATTTTTTCTCCGATTGTTCATAATGATATATTATATCTCTTTATTTTTCCTGTAGTGTTCAATTGAAATAAAATTTGATCGAAATCTCAATTATTGGAATGGTTGGATGCTATGGAAATGTCCATAATAATTATAGTTTGACAATTCATGAAATTTCTGGCAGTTGTGCGAAAAATATCGGTATATTCAAATTATTATATAATGGACAGTGATAGCGACCTGGAAGTACTTAAACCTCCAGAAATAAGGGAGGTGGCAAAAAATATAGAGTTGAATTTGTTGCCGGAGAAGTCTCGGATGAAATATGAAGGAAATTATAAACGATTTATGAATTATTAATTTTGCTGATACATATCAATCAGCAAAGTAACCATTTTGCTGCCTAGGCAGCAAAGTACCCACTTTGCTGCCTAGGCAGGAAAAGTAATACTTTGCTGATTGATATGTATCAGCAAAATTAATATTTGCTGCCAATCGGACGAAAAAGTTATTTCCGCACTAGTGCATCTAAAAATTTGTAGGGCGATGAGCACAATGGAAAAGTACTTGATTTTTTATCATTTTTACCTCGCATATTTTGCTTAATTTACCGATTTTACAGTTCGGTCTCTTCATGTTTACTTTCCATGTTTTGAGTTTATCTTCATCTGTTGGAAAGCTTACAAATTGAAAATTGCCATCTAACTGATTGGCACAGCCTAACACATCACATTTCGCCATTTTTTTCAAAAGATAATAGGAAAATATCGTATTCAGTAAATAATATCCTTATTTAATCGTAAAATGTTTTCATTTTCTTGAATTTTATAATCATTAACAATCAGAAATCATTTGACATTGTCAATATTTTTTTTTCAACAATATACAAAGAGTATTAGGAACGAATAATAAATATCATTACTAGATTACTAGCTGACTTGGCAAACGTTGTTTTGCTATGCACAATATTTCTAGAAAATATTCTTTCAGTTAAATATTTACCAGCACACTTTATTCATTTCATTTTCTACTTCACTTTTTCAAGATACTATTCATTTTATACTCGTTTTCAACTCGGCAATCTATCTCTTCAGTTTTTTCAACTACTATTCATGTTCTACTTCTTTTTAATTCGACTAAGTATCTACGAACGCGTGTTCAATAGATTTTTCAAACAACTATTTATTACAAAGCTCGTTCGCCATATTGGATCTGCCATCTTGAATATCCCTATTTTGATAAAAAATCATAAAGTTCGAACCTGAAACCCCCAGATACCAATTTTGAATAGAATCGGATCATAATTAAAAAACTCGATCCCCATGTGATCTTCCTCAACAAGTAAATACCCTGTACATACCTATTATTGAAATGTTGAATAATTTTCTGTAGCGCCCATGGACGTGACGTGACAGCAATGTCAGGGATGCCAGTAGACAAAACTAAAATCTCTAGATCATTAAAAAAGAATGCAGCTATGATCTGTCCGTACCCTGTTAAAATGACTTTAACGTCAATTTCCATCAAGGGACCCTAAACATAATAAATTCCTAATATAATGAATAATAATATATAATTAAAATTTCTCTTATTTATTATATTCTAAAAATTATTATTTCATTATGTTCTTTCATTGTTTGTAATATGGATTGAAGTTTCATTTGTGTTCATTTTATTTGATTTTTTGGGATTTTCTCTCTTCATTTCTATAAAAGAAAAATATGCGTATTATTTCAATAAATTTGTAGTGACAAAAAAGATGATTTGGTCATCAAAAGGTCACTGCGTTTAACAAATGTTTCTATCAGAGAGTCTAAAAGAAATATCCAGTAGCTTGTCAGTGACAATTTGTTTGAAAAATGTTTGAAGAAAAGAAATTTATAGATATATTGAAAAAATATCGGATTTTTGTTTATCTTCGAACGTTTCGGGACCGAATCTGCTCCCGTTCTCAACATAAAACTGCAAAATATTTATTTTTGGAAGTTGCTGCTTATAGTTTGACACCTTTCAGTGTCATACTGATGTTGGCATATGAATGAGTGATTTTAGTCTACAAATGAGTCACAGAATGTTTTTATCAATTGATCTTGAATCTACCATTTTCACGTTCAGTTTTCAGTTGTGAATACCATAACAGTAAGCAATGCTATTGTCTCCGTTCAGAAGAATGCAAGCGGATTCCTTGATTTTTATTTTTTGGTTGTTATCTTCCTTATGATTTTGATATTATTCCACTTTGCCATATGTTGTCCATCTTCAGTAAGGATATGTTCAGTTAGCTTCGATTTATCGATATGTATTTTATCGATATTGTACTCATGTTCTATAGTCCTTACTGAGAGAGGTCTCTTCGTTTCACCTGTATAATACTTTCCACAAACACAAGGTAGGTATACTATAAATACAATTTTTTGATGATTGTTCTTCATTTTTCGATTTGTTTGAGTTAGAATGGATCTCATTGTATTTTCAGTTTTGAACACAGTTTTCACTTGGAACTTATCACCAACATGTTTTATTTATCCAGATATGCCGGGAATGTACCGTATTATATTCGTCGTAATTGATGGTTGTTTTTGTTGTGGTGTATTTTGTTTGTTTTCAATTTGCTCAATCGTCCTATCAATGAAGTTCTTTGGATATGAGTTGAGTTGAAGAACATCTTTAATGTAGTGGATTTCGTTATTGAAAATTTGTTGGTTAGATTAGCTTGATTTGGCTCGATCATGAAGTGATTTGATTGCTTTTTTTTTATAGTATTCTGATGACTCGATTTAAAATTGAGGTATATGTTAGTATGAGTCTTTTTACGATATACACTTGTTAAGAAAACATTGTTTGATTTTTTGATAAGAACATCTAAAAATGGTAACTGATTGTCAGATTCGATTTCCAAAGTGAACTTTATAGTAGGTTCTGCATTGTTTACATGATCTAGAAAATTATCTAGTTCCATGAGGTTATGTTGCCAAATTATGAAGATGTCATCTATGTAGCGCCACCACGTTTTTGGTTGTTTTTCGTAATTTTTCGTTTTTTCCTTCGAAATTCCCCAGTGGTGAGCCCATAGCCATGCCAAAACTTTGTTGATGAAACTCATCATCCAATTGAAAATATGTAGTTTTTAGGCATAATTATAAAAATTCCAAAATGCCTTCTATACTCAGATTGGTTCTCTCAGTAAGAGTTTCATCATCTTCTAATTTATGTTTCACTATTCGTAAAGTTTTATCTATAGGAACATTTGTGAATAAACTTACTACATCAAAACTACAAATATATTGAAATAATACGCATATTTTTAGTTTATAGAAACGAGGAGATAAAATCCCAAAAATCAAGTAAAATGAATGTACCACCTCCTCGATTAACCTACAGACAGTATTTCATTTGCGTATCGAAGGTAATCCAATAACCCTAAACATCGACATAATTAATAAAATAATTATGCAGATTCATGTTTCATTTTAAAATTTCTCGAAAAATAATGATTTTAACGGTATGAAGAAGGAGTACAATATTTGCATTGAAAGTATTGGAGACTTGAATAATGATGATGAAATGGCAATTCCGCCAGTGGCGTAGAATCTGGGAAGGATCAACCAGTTACTTGTCTCTGCGTACGCCTCTGGTAGTAGCCAGAAACTGTTTTTTTACATAGTTTAGTGGGGTGTATAGTATCTACACTTCCCTACGAATATGACTATGATACATCGATTGATTTCAAAGTACTAGACAAAAATTATTGTTAAATTTTCAAATTAGTAAATATTCAAATTGTGAGCTCAGAATTTTATATCCAAAATATTCCCAATTAGTAATGAATCTCCGTAATATTCTTTTCTATTTCCCGTACCCTTTTCCAAAAAAAAATCCCTCTTTTTACTATCTTGTTTATTATTCTTTTTTTCATCCCCTTGACTACCCTGCATTTCCTTTTCAGAAAGGTCACTGCGTTCTTTTTTCGACTATTATACAAAATATTATTCTCCTTTTGATAACACTAACCCTTGCGTCCGAGTTGTGGGAATGTGGCATCAGTGTTCTTTCTTTTTTCAGGCTGAAGATGTTGCATAACAGGAAAGTGAGGACGGAGGCTATGGAAAAAGCCCAAGTCAAATTGGACGGTGACGAATCTGCCGTAGATTCTCCCTCCCTGCACAAGGACTATCTCTTGGATGAAGAGGAGAATGAAATGAGCGAAAATGAGAGCGTTGGAACTCAGCCGGAAGAAGTGAGTTCAAGTTTTTCAATACTGAATAGTTAGTTACATGATCACCATTTTCGATATTGGTATTTTCCCTCTCAGTTCGCATTTGCGGTGAAAAATATTAATACATTTGGTGAAGAAACTGGCGTTATATTTTTCAAAAACTGAACATCCTTGTTGATTTCTCTCGTTAAACATGTCTATCAGAGAACAATTCATGAACGTCTGAAACACATCACTCTTCATCCTCAGAAACACTCCACACTAGTCATTCAAATTCTATATTGTAGTAGTGTAAATAATATGTATACGGGAGGTCCACGAATTTTTGCAATATGTGCACATCCGTATCTGATTGGTTATTCATGAGTTCTCATTGAATTGTTCGAAAGGAGGAGGACAACAAACTGTCTGGCGAAGAACTCGGCAAGAAGCTGGAGAAGCTCGTCAAGACCTCCGAAACGCATCTGCAGACCCTCAACACAGCTTCTCTGCAGCTGAGAGCCATCTGCTTCGGCCAGGACAGGTAATTATAATAGTGAAGTGGTAAAAACCGAGAACAAGATACCTACCTAATAATTCCGTTCGAATGTCATACTTCATTTGGGATCCGGATACTGCTGACTTTTCATTCAAAACATCGAAACAGATTGGTGGACACTTTACCAAGAATGCAATGTGGAAACCGAAAGCTCAGTTTTGCTTGAAATATGTGTGGTCATTACGCCAAAACAGCTTTTTTGACATTTTAGCAGTCCTGTATGGTGAAACTCGTTTTTATCAGCGATGGTTGTCGGTAATCAGAAAACCTGCACTCATTGTGTCTTCAACCTTTAATACGTTTCGGCAAAATGACTCTCAGCAACTTGTCCACTGGTGTTTTTCGATGTAATTTGAGAATCATCATTGGAGGAATAACTATCAATCCGGCTCGAAGGACCACAAAGTTGAAGATTACCGTCGGGGGAATAAATTTTAATGCGGCTCGAATGACCAAATTTACGTTAAATTCTCATATATTCTGCAAATAATCCACAAAATTATCTTTGAGACTTTTATTTTCGAACTATTTTTTCTTTCTCTGCTCTATTATTTTTTCCCATAGCAATAGGGTTGACATAAAAATGATATGATGACATGACAACAAACTGCAAAATGCTATTATTTACAATATATTCTTCATTCAAATATGCAGCAACAATAATAACCACTTTCGGATTAATGACGACGTTTTTACCAAAAAATCGGTGTCATATGCGATATTTTGCACATGATGACCGAATGGGTTTCGAAATGACTTATAATCTCTCTAGCAGCAGAATTATCGGAAATTGATTCTGCTTCGTGGGAGATTCGGTAAGAAAATTTCATAATTTGGAGTTGCTTTTAGTATGATGAGAAGAAATACCCTACGATCTATTCTGCGTGAATGTCAAATAAAATTTGATACTTAGGTATAACCCATTTTTTCACTAACATGTGAGAAACTTCAAATAACTTTTTAAATGAAATCCAATATCTTTATAGTTCATCCTGAAGGTTTATCTAACCTTTCCACAGGTAATTTCAATTCCTTCAGGTTGGGAAAGTAGGATATATAAGTTAGGCAAGACAAGGTTAGATTAATTCATTGTACCAGTATTTCACCTGATGAAGCTACTGTGTTAGGAAACATGTCGTGTGATTAAGAATTTTGTGGAAATTCATCGTTTTTGAAGTTTTAACATTTGATATGGATTTCTATCAAGTAACGGCCGGGTGAAAAAAAAAATGATTGGATGGGGTGTTATGTACGCAACTCATCTAAAATCGTTATTAAGTATTCAAAAATATCAACTACTGACTTTGAGCTTTTTGTATTTATTCAAAAATATGCAATTATTCTATGAGGCGCCAATAATCTTTATTAAAAAGATATCCGGCAATAAGAAATAAAATCAATCATAGTTATGATACAAGAAACGAAATCAATTATTGACGATTTGAAAAACATAAGTTTAGAATTTCAGAAAAACATTCTAGTTTTATTGGATTTTAAAATTATAATGAAATACTGTTAAAATTAGATTGAAGACATTGAAAGTTGGCTTATAAAAAATCCAAAAAATGTAGATGATATTTTTTTATCAACTCTATTTTTCATTATTCCAATTTATTCCCAATATTCTGTTGATTGATCATTTGTTTTCAGTTTAAGTATTCATGGAGTGAAAACATAATTTTATACGTGAAATAATTCATCTCTTCCACACACAGGTCACTAACCTATGTGAAGGAGATAACAATATGAAAATACAGGCTGATTCACGGTGAATGGCACATTATACGTTTCTGGAAAACGCAACGTAGGGTTATTCTGAAAATTTGGTTTCTTGGATAATTAGTTGTGTTCTATCCACCTAAAATATTCTCAACACTACGACGTTGCCGCTCATACTAAAAAGTAGCAACATCTCTTATTTTTTGAATAGAATACCCTATAAATTATTCCATTCTCAGATTCTTCCTATAGAGCTGATTTCATCGATCTATTACACTTAGGGTCTAGCGTAAATGATAACAAAGATATAGGGTGTGAAAAATCGATATTCCTCAACTTCAAGAATTTCTTATGTGGAAACTATTCATAATTAGTCAAAACGGTTTTCATGTCCTTATCTCAACTTTCCATTGATATTCAATTGAAATAGATACAGGGTGGTTGAAAATCCTAATTCTGAACCACCCTGTATCTATTTCAATTAAATATAAATTGATAGTAAATGAAAAGTTGAGATCGTGACATGAAAACCGTTTTGACCAATTATAAATAGTTTCGACAAAAAATCTTGAAGTTGACAAATCTCGATTTTTCACACCCTATATCTATGTAATTGTCACTGCTTGACCCCAAGTGTTATGGGTCAATGAAATCAGCTCCTCAGGTAGAATCTGAAAATAGAATAATATACAGGGTGTCCCGTTCAAAAAAACAAAGTTGTTGCTACTTTTCAATATAAACGGCAACATCACAGCGCTGAGAATATTTTAGGTATGAAGCACAACTAATGAACCAAGGCACCAATTTCAGAATAATCCCAAGTTACGTTGGAATGCCTGATGTGCCTTCCATCGTGAATCAGCCTATACAGGGTGTTTCTCAAGTACGTGTAGAAAATTCAGGAGCATGTTGCTGACGTCTGAATAAGAAAAAAAGTTCGTATAAACATAGGTCCGAAAGTTATCCGTATCTTAGATACAGAGTGTCAAAGTTGAATTCTTCTTTTTGTTTTTTGTTAATAAATTTTCAAAATAGTTGTGATATTCGAATGAAATTTGGTATCTAGGGGTATCTTTAATAACAATATCAAAATTTAGGTTAGTTTGTCTCTGTCGTGGGGGTGGCACCACTTACATGTCTTTCGAGTCTTTGAAAAGTAATTTTTGTGCGTACCTGTATAACGTTTCATAGGAGAAAAATAGATTTATGTGAAAAATATATTCTTGGTAGAGGTCAATTATTTTGAAATAGCACGTCAGCAACATGTTCCTGAATTTTCTACACGTACTTGAGTACCACCTTCTATATACATGGAATTAAAGTTCAATGACAAAATGCAGATTTCACTTGATTCGATAAATAAATAAATACATGAATGAATCATCGGTAGGTACTTCCGTCGCTACTGGTCGCTGCCGAAGGCCGGCGGCGTTTTCGTCGAGGCGATGGAGAGCGCCGATCCCGAGGAGTTCGAAGAGCAACTGAGGTTGGACGGGCTCGAAACGTCGACGACGACGACGGCGACGAACGGCATTAGCTGCCTGAACGATCTCGACGAGATTCGCGACGGGCTGGAGGAGATCGACGACGCGAACGACGACAAGGAGGTCAGCCGTTTGGTGGGCACGGAGGAGAAGGTGAGTGCGAGAGAGAGAAAAAGAGAGTGAGAGAGGGTTGTTGATATGATAAGGTAGCTCCCATATACCTACTTATCATATATGGATAATAAGGATCTCCAAGTGATGCCAAAAAATTAAAATAAATGACAGTCTGCGAGCGCAACTTTATTACAGCGCATGCGTCATCTGAAAATAATAAAATTCCTTTCAGCAGGCGATTGTAATGAACATATGAGTATTATTAAAACTTTCGTGAAATGTTCAACATAACCTAAAATTCAATGTTTATATTTCGTTATCTGAATCTGAAGCCTCAGACAAGAAATCATGACCGAGACTTTACTGGAATTCATATTTGCGAAGTTTGGGTGTTTTTGATGAAGCAAACAGCTTCAATTCGCGGTTTTTGGAACGAGTTTGCTGAAGGTTTTTGTCTCAGAATACTTCCAATAATGGCCAACAAGTGCAAGACATTATAAACATACTGATGTACAGCTTCCTAACAGATGCAAAATTATACGAAATGTGGCAAAACATTACAAAATTTGGGAAGCCCATTTACAAATATATATGCCTGTCTTTAGGAGGCACTTCTTATAAACAGATTATGAAGGTAATTTCTTTCATTTTGAGAAAATATCTCTTCAGTGTTCTATGTAATGTGCTTTTCTTTCAAGTTTCAAGGGAATTCAAATACAATTGCAGAAATAGGTGCATTCTCTGTGAGGCAGATAAAATACCTTCACAGAATTCACCAATTACAATGCATCATAATGTGAAACTTGTGATCAATGGATATGAATGGGAAAGAGGAAGGTCACTTTGATACAAAACTCGAATATGTCTCTAATCATTCTTCAGCTATATCAACCAAATCATCCTCATTGAGAGGATCAAATGAATCTGATAATGACAAAGATGCTGGAAGGATAGAACTCGCTTACCGGAGTGCTGATGCAACTTCCACCAGGACTGATCATTTTTGTGAAAGTTCCTATGATGTTTCCATAGAAAAGACAAATGCAATTTTAGTAGCCAATCTAATGAATTTTTTTTTTCACTTTTTCTGAAATAATAAAAAATTCAATAAGTACCTACTCAATGTTGCACTATTTCAACTTATAAACCAGAATATGATATGATATGATCAACACTGTGAATAATTCAAAGCTTGTAATTCTATACAAGGAATAAGAATAAAATCATTATGAAATATCTCCATTATTCTCCATCTCAAGACCTTGCTCAAGTGTGATTTTGACAGTAATGGAATCTTTTGAAATGTTGTTCTTCCTGCTTCATTGTAGAAATGTATGTAGGGCAGTTGATTTGTTATCTGGAAAACAAATATCAGTTACCTATTAATGGAAGTTAGAAATTATATAAGACTTTCAATTTACCAAGAATTCAGAATTATTCTTTTTCACCAACAGCATAATTAATTTTGTAGGAAATGCAACAGTTTCTTCAATCTTCGTATTTCTTTGATTGTAAAAGCTAGTAAGTATAGTGTTGTAGGCTTTACTTCATACATCACATCTATGCCTGACTTTTTTCACCACTTGCTTGGGTGTGAGCTTCACAACTGAATTCTTCCAGTTCTGCAGTTCTTTATGCCTACCTAAAAATGTGGTTGAAATTTCAGTAAGCAAAAGGATCAATCAAGCATAATTGACTTCATGAGGCTTCAGCATAGACAAACCAAAGTTTCTCTATGAGCTTAGAGTTTCAAAGCAGCAGAAGTTTGTACAACCATCAGCTCAAAGATCTCAAGTTTCTGTATACTTTTCACTTCAACAAATTCACATTATTTCTTGCTTTGTATACCTGTTCGTCTTTCACCATCGGCCGATTTTCAAATGCACTCAAATCGCTGAAATTTCGAATTGTTTTGCCCATTTCACTGACAGCTTTGACATCAATATCAATGCTTTGACGTACTTTTCCTGCTATCGGGAAAATTTTCGCGGAGGAGTATCATTTTCAGAGGCATCGGTAGGAAACTTCAACAACATAATAATATATAAATAAAATTTAAATGAAATTCGTCCTCCATTTTGTTACCTTTCGGTAATTCTCAATCGCATATAGCAAATACATACGAAACATTATGCATTGTCAATCCCATCGGCTATCAATTTGCAGACTCGATAAAAAACTATTTCCTCCTTTTAAAACAGGCTGCCTCAAAGATGTTCATTACATGTTTCTGCTATACATATGCTACAAAAAAGGGCATGTCCAAGTACACCTAATCCTTGAAAACATGCTGTAACGCATGAAGAACCCAGGAGGATACTTTCATGTATCATTTTTCACCATCAAAATCTAGTTATTTATTGTACAAGGTAAAAAAGTAGTAGATTCTAGCTCCAGGTTGTGTTGTGACAGACAAAAACCGTGAGTTAAAATCTAATATTTTTCCCGTGCATAATACACTATTTTTTCTGTGATAGGAAAAAAGACGAATCAATATTGAGAAGATATTACATTATATTAAAATCAGACAATTATCGACGTGAAATTTCAAGTTTTAAACACTAATGACACCTGAGTTGCAGACATCTGTATCATTCTTGTGTGTGTATGGTAACCTGACAACAGAGATAGAATTTCAAAGTATTTTCCTGTCACAGAAAAAAATTCATAATGATACCCTCCCAAAGGCATACTGGGTGAAATCACGTCCATCCAAAATAGTCACCACCATGCTTTTCTGTCTCCTTCCAAAGGAAACCGAGAACAACCCCGACCGGTCGGACAACCACGCCACCGACCACCGCAAAACGCCCAACAGACTGTCGTGCTTCGAGAACGGCGAATCGGTCGACAAGAGCGAACACAACCTGGCCGAGCTGAAGCGTAGCGTCGACGACATCGTGCAGAATCTCGAACGCACCTTGGAAATGGACAAGGAGAAGAGGTATACTAGCTATTTTTCCACCTCTAGCCATAGAACCTACCATCATTTACTCATTTTCAAGGCGTCAAGTCTATTTTTTTTATACCAAGGTAGTTTTCGTCATTTTAAGAATTAATAGTCAATAAAGACATAGCCACCTCTGTTATAATCATTCACGGCTCTGGGACGAAATAGCGATGGTAAAAAAGTTTCCAGAAGTTCGGAGACAATAATATCAATAATTATAATAACATAATCACAGATTATCAAACCTTACAGATGTGCAGGATAGAAAAGGCAACGGAAATTAGAGAAACAAAGAAATGTATCAATTAAAGGTCCAATCAGCTGATATTTGTTTTCTTCTGTAGCGCTGTATTGGCGTTCTTTAGCAAAGCTACAAGGTATTCTACCTGTTAAGATCGGTACACAAGTCGTCAACTTAACTTTCGCGTTTCACGCATACCCAATTCTTATTGGCTACTGACTAGTGAACACTTTTAATTTATTTATTGAACAAATAACTCAGAAATAATCAATTTTTTCACTTCATTTTTTAATGTACCTATATTTCTGCAATTTTTTATATTGTCAGGTAGTTCATTGAATTCAGTTATATTGTCTTGTTTCATGATTATGAATTTCAGAATTCCGTACCAACATAGAATTCGATTTCAATTTTTTATTTATAATATATGATATTTTAAGAGTTTCAATTCTATATATTTCATTTAAAGAATACGTATTTGTTATTTCAAACAATTGATTGGTTGGTGTATCAAATTGGAGACGATACAATACTTTTAACGATTTTCTATACAATGTTGATATTTTATTGAAATTGTTTTTTGGTAGTAATTATTATTTGAACTGAAATCTCGTTTCAACGTTTGTTTTGAGCCCGTTTTAGTTGAATCGAACTTTAAAGAGTGTTCGAAATCGTGTGTTTACAGTCGAAGATGATGAAAGCCCTTTATATTGCTTGCGGACATTTTCGTATACAAGGAAAGAAAATACCAGAGGACGAACGAGGAAAAATGGAGACTGTATAGTACCATCCTGCCAGCGATACTTCATATAGTGTATGATTTCGAGTGACTTTGGGATTTGGAAGGATTCTGCCGCCTGGTGTGTGATGAGAACTCGACCTTCCTGCCGATTGATCTACGGATCGATGTCGCGTTAGCTCAATTGGCAGGCGTTGGGCATGTAACCCAGAGGTTGTGAGTTCGACTCTTGGAGATTTTTCATTTTCCATCGTCACTCGAAATTAGGGCTTTCATCATCTTCATTATTATATAATAGGACGAAAACTAGGTAGAAAAACCCACTTTACGCCTCGAAAAGGAGTAAACATGGTAGGTTCTATAGCTGGTGGTGAAAAAAATTGCTACCGACTTACTTACTTACTTACATACTTACTTACTCACTCACTTACCTACTTACTCACTTACTTACTTACTTACTTACTTACTTACTTACTTACTTACTTACTTACTTACTTACTTACTTACTTACTTACTTACTTACTTACTTACTTACTTACTTACTTACTTACTTACTTACTTACTTACTTACTTACTTACTTACTTACTTACTTACTTACTTACTTACTTACTTACTTACTCACTAGGTCGAGCGAGTCGCTGGTTAATCAGAGGTCGAGCGAGTCGCTGGTCAATCACGTCAAGGAGGAGAGGGTGGAGGAGGATGAGGAAGAGGAGGAGGAGGAGACGCCGTTCGGCAGCAAGAAGTTTAATTTGTTCGAGCGGTTGGGGCAGTGCATGGAGAGGGAGAACAAGTCAGAAGAGGATCTGAAGGCCGAGGTGGGGGCAGAGGTCAAGGTTAGTCGAACGTGCTTGAAGTATAATATCGCGCTGAGTATTTATTATTTCAAGCTCTTTGGGTATACGGGATGACTGATGAAAAACGCACCAAGCCATTGCGCAGCTATTCATTATCCGATTTCGAAGAACATAAAAGCAAATGAAATGACTCAACATATACTATGAGTACAATGATAATATTTTTTCAAATTCCAACTGTAAAGTCAGTGAAAGAAATACTAGTTGACAATCTTTTTACAGTTGAATTTTGAATTAAAGAATGTTCAGAACCCACTCATAGTATTAGATACAAATCATTTCATATGCTCATTTGTTTTTCAAAATAAAAAAAATACTAGTATCGCTATTGTTTAGGGGCGTTTTTTGTAAAGCAGTGATTTTCGATTCTCTGCATTCCATCCCTATATCTCGCGTATTTCTTGTAAACTGTGACAGGGAATTTTCAAAGCACAGAAACAAGCATCAGGAATGAAATATTCTAAATTCTCCTCACACTTTTACAGAATTTTTCAAAAAACTATAAATTATAAGCAAAAACGGAAGTTTGACAACAAATTATATTTATTCGAAAATAATTACTTCCCAATGCATAAATTTCACAAATAAAAGTAAGACTCACATTTTCAATGCTTCAGCCCAATGAAAATCAACATGTTCTTTCATTTCAAGATGTGCTGAAACCGCTGTACTTTGTATATGAAATATTGAAGATGGATATCTTGTCTAATAATAATAATTATGAGTGACCAAGTTTTTCACTTTTTTCTACCTCGTATATATGTATTATCACAGTGTATTATGAAGATACCTAAAGTCGTGTGTCAATCATGTCTCATGTCAGGTCCTTTCTTCAGCTCGTGTTGTTGGTTGCATATGTTCTGCTATGTATGTAAAGAATTTTATTTCTTTCAAAATAGCTGCTAGAGGTCGGGCAACCCACAATGCATTTGTCGTCGCGCGTTTTTTGCCGCGCTCCTTATCAAGTATAATTTTTTACAATCACGATGATTTTAAGCCTTGAAGCTCTTTTCGACATAGGTATCAGAATTCTGAAATTCATGATCATCACACTAGACAATATAACTTGTTTCATCTTGAAGCTGCAAATTCTAAACTTGGGCAAAAAAAGTTTACACATGAGGCGATTTCGAAATTCAATAAATTACCAGATGATATCAAAAACAGCCCAAATATTATGCAATTCAAAAATAAAGTTAAGAAATATATTTATATGCAAAGGAATGATCAAAGCTGAAAGACCATGAATTCCCTTTTTTCTTTTTTTTTTTTTTTTTTCTTCACTGTTTTTATTTTTCCCCTTATCGTTCACTATAATATGACTGTATCTTAATGATATGTAAGTTTTGTTCACTATTTGTAATTTCAATTATACAACAGTCGATAATACTTCATGAATGATCTTATACCAGGAATTACTGTCTGATCATTCATGTCATTCCTACTAGAAAATTAATTATACTTTATATATTATTTGTATGAAATGTATCAATGAAGAAAAGAATGTAATGCAATAACTGAAATAAATAAATAAATAACTGGTAGGATGGATTGATTTGGGAGGAAATGAATTGATGATCCATTAACAATTTTGCCAACAATTACATATATATTTGCTAAATATATATTTTAGATTGGTGTTTGGTCACTTTTAGGTAAGTGGTAAAATGTTAATAGTTGTTCTGAAAATTACTTAAATCAGTGAAAATCCACACGTGCTTCTAAGTGGACATTAATTTATAAAGTTGATTGTATGACATGCCGGAAAGTTGACACTCTTTCCTAATATATGCATGTGAACTTTTAGTTTCTCACACTCGACATCACGTTGGTATCTGCATATCTTGCTGCCGAGGAAATAAATCTTGCTCTTGGGACTTCTTGAATTTTTCCTACTGGCTAACCCTCAACCCCTGTATCAGTACAAAGTCCTAGATTTCGTCATTTCATTTTTTGTAGATCTTTCACAAATCAGTGAATGGGGTATCTGTTTGGATGTTAATGGAAAATGAAGGTTTTCTTACAATTATTTTCAGAAGCTATACTGACAAAGGCGGATAATAATTCTAGTACGGAATATAAGTGACCAAATTAACCGAATAAAACAAATCGAATTGATAAAACTGTGAATTGAAATCATAAAATTATTTATAGCGATGACCATCAACATTTTCACATATACCTCATCCACTGATTCGAAAAAGATCTACAGGGTGATTATTATCCTCCACAAATAATTGAATTACTAAATCCAGGCCTGAAAATGAAATAATGTGTTGATTTCCATTGAGCTGAAACATTGAAAATGTAAGTCTGATTATTCGTAAAATTTATGGGTTGCGAAGTATCATTATCATATAAAAGAGGAATCATCATAAATACGGTATGCAATATAAAAAAGGTTAAATACTACTTACAATAGATATAGAGCTATTTCGGAGGGAGTTGTCTTGTATAACGCAAAACACCTAACTTACTGATTAAGGCGACAGCCGTCAATATGAATCGATATTCATAATCAACTAATAATGTTATTGTTTAGGTTATTCTCGGCATGTTGCTGATAGAGGTTACTCAGTCATACAGTTTCTTAACCAGTCAATGTCAAAACGTGTTCGAAATGTTTATAAACTTGGTGCCTTGTAAGAATCACGATTTAGGATTTATGGAAATATTGAACTAATAATGATTTCGATAATGATTTTGAAATACTTACTTATCTGTGACAATATGAACAAACTCTTTGATTCAAGGAGGAACTGAAAAAGGAAATCCTCAACGAACTGAAATCGGAGATCAAGTCGGAGCTCATAAAACTCGAACCCAAGTACGAACAAGCGACGGACGCCTCTTCCGAGGACGCCGAGCACCGCTGGTTCGGCATCCTGCCGGCGGACGGCGCCACCTGCGATGGCGTCCATCTGACAGCCGGCAGTCGGTGGGAGAACGGCGGCGTAGGCGCCTGTACGAGGGACATCACCGAGCTGAAGATACCGGTGTTCCCGCCGCCCGGGGCAAATTCCACAGGTGCGTTATCAGAGTGGCTAGTTGAGAAGAACGATTTATTTTGCTTATTTCTTCCACGGGAAAGACATCACGTTCTAAGGACCTGTGTGAAACAGCTGCTAAATCTATAATTCGAGAGGATTTTTCAGACCTTCATTACCTTAACAATATCAATGATATTTGTTATTCTTGCAATCTGAACTGTCCGAAATATTCCACTAGAACTGAACTCGTCGTAGTAGACGAGCAGTGATCGTTGTAAAAAAGGTCATTTGTCATTTTCGTTGCAATAAAGTCATATATAACCTGTGTGTGAGAGATAATATTTCCCATATCACTGATATGAATGATTATTTTTGGAAGTCTTCAAGCTCATCAAGATCAGAGTTTATGCCAGTATACTTCTCCTATACAATCCAATTTTCATTTCAATGCTGAATATATTGGTAAGTTATATTTTTGTATCATTATACATCATATTATTCATCCGATTTGAGAAAGAATGTCAATTCTCAATTTCGGAAAATTTCATTTTTTATTTTTTATGTTCTCCTTTTGGATGTTCATCAGATATAATTCAATGTTCGACGTGGCAAATAGCCAGGAAATAAGTTGTTTTCTGTTGAATATTCAAAATGATGTATGCATATACATATTTTTGTCTGAAGGAGGATGCAAATTCTCAATTTAAGAAGATATCATATTTTATTTTCCAACTCTTATCATGTGTGTTCAATAAATATAATTCATTGTTCGTCGTGGCATATAGCCAGGAAAGTAGTTGTTTTCTGTTGAATAAACTGAAAAAGAGTTGACATTCTCATCGAGAATGCGAATTCTCAATGCTTTATATACAGTGTGATCCACTTCTAATGGAACCACCCATGTATCTTACGTAATCGTTGGGTAAGGATCCTGAAATTTGCTGGAGCGAGAGATATACCAAAAATGCACTCTATGACCAAGTGGAGGTCATCTTCAGTGATATACACTGCTCGCCAACAGCCATGAAACTACCCCAATTTCCGGAAAATGATGATTATTGAGGTAGGGTTCTGAAATTTGCCGGAGGAAGAGAAAGTCCAAAGATAAAGTCAATCACGTGAGATACGGGGGTGCTTCCAAAAAAAATGCGACAAAATTTCATTTTTCCAAACTGAAAATTTTTCAGGAAAAATTTGAATAGTAAATTGGGCGTCCTGATTCCAAATCTGAAGTGATTTTCGACCTATTTTGACTCATAATATCATTTTCCGGAAATTGGGGTAGTTTCATGGCTGTTGGCGAACAGTGTATATCACTGAAGATGACCCCACTTGGTCATAGAGTGCATTTTTGATATATCTCTCGCTCCAGCAAATTTCAGGATCCTTACCTAACGATTACTTAAGATACAGGGGTGGTTCCATTAGAAGTGGGTCACACTGTATATATATCCATTTTTTATGTTCATTTATCTGAGAATATTCCTTTTCAATATTTTCCAGCTATTGTGAGATTATTTTTCGGTGTTTCAGTAATTCATTTAGGAATATTAATCTGAAGCAGACTATTTTGTGAATAAATATAGTTCGTCAGTTACAAATATGTGAAGAATAGTTAGTTTCAAATATCCTAACTGCTTTTGTTGAAAAGCATGTTGAAAATATTGAAAATATCCAGTGACCTCAATTTTCTGGCTCTGTATCCGCCTAGTTATCCCCACCATTTGAGATTTCATTCATTTATATGTGTTTGGCGTCAAGGATTGTTGGCATATACTTTTCAATTGGGAAGTCTCCAGATGAATTTTCATAAAATAAGTTCGGAACTCTCTAGTTTTATGTCCACGCTGTACAGAATGACCACCGATAAAGTCCGAGTCGTTTTAATTATCAAATTAAAGCAATTTCCAATTTTCGTGGTGGCACACTGTGACGTATATTCTGAATCTAGTCTGAAAATAGCTGATGGTGAAGAATATAGCTAGCGAATCGCTAGCGAATGAAAAAAATTGAAGAAGTAAAACTGGTCAACAAAAACATACATAACCACAAATGCACTCGTTGCAGGAATGTAGAGGGTAGTTAGTTTCCTTCTGACAGGTTATGGTTTTTTTGTTTATGCATTAAAAAATCTCTCGATCCTATACAATCATATTGAATCAATGAATCATTATCGGTTACATTCGATGATACTATCCTTCCCAATTTACTGCTATCGGTCAGAACAGAATGAAGCCGGCACATATGGCTCCTTCCTCTTGTTGTGCCTGTCAGTATTTTTAGTGGTGTGGAGGGACTAGAAATATTAGGCGATAAGATATAATCTGCATTTTTTCCAGAAAATAGATCCTTTCTATTAAGGAACGAATTCATTAGCAGAAAATGACTGACAAGTTATGATTAACGTATTGTAATATAACGATAGTGAAAAATTATAGATACTATCGCAAAATATCATATTTTATCTTCATTAGTAATCAACTTCATTCAATGAGAGATTTATGAGAATTATTAATATTACTTGGTAAAGTAGGATTGAAGAACCTATTATATCGTATTGCTACTATGATATAGTTATTATGCATTCAAAGAACGATTTCCGGAAATCTAGACATATTGATGATGTCGGCAACGTCGTACTGGAACAGGGAATCGTATTTCAAGTCTGTGTGAATGTGAAATTTCAGAAAATAGGTGATAGGAATGGTGGCAGCCATGTTCCTCTTTAATTTTTTTTTTCTGAAGTGAAATTTAATCTTACGAAAAAAAGAAAAAATACGTATATATTTCCTTTTAGTTATGGATGAATCGCGCTGGCTATCAATTGTAATCTAGAGAAAACGTGCGATTTTCAAACGGTCAGTTATAGTTGGACAGGATCATGCACACAGGAGAATACCAAACAGATTCATAGTACACAAGAATATTTGAACTATAGGAACTTTGATATAAATTCAAAAGCAAGCCATCAAACAAGACCGCCACTGAACCAAATTTCCACGTACTTGTGAAATATCAGGTTAGGATATTTGTAACTAACTTTTGTTTCGCAGATTTGACACGGTCGAACCATATTCATTTACGAAAAAGTCTGCTTATTGCTTATAATACTAAATGAGTTACTTGAACACCCAGAACTAATCAGACGAAAGCCGGAAATCATTCATACCAACAAACGGCAAATGAAGTTACTTACTACTACGGAACTTTTCGGTGCCGCCACGTTCATGTTTGAATGATTTTTTTTTTAAATCTGTTATGTACCTTACAATAACTAATAAGTTCATAAATATTTGTTACTATGGGTTTATTATTCCTTAGTTCCATTTTGTCTCATAATCTATTTATGCCGAGTCGAATTAGATGTTTTATTCGAAAAATACTCTCAAATTATCGATTTGGCAGTGGTTCCGCAGAGGTTCTTGAAATAAAGTGTTCTCCGCAGGAGAAATGAGCAAAATTGATCATTTATTTCAACGATCATTCAGTTATTCGCCGTTTTGACAGTAAATTTCTTTGTTGTCAAGGCAACTACCACAATTCTTGCGACAGTCCTGCTCCGCTACAGATGACGGCAGACGAGAGCGCTCAATTAGAGCACATCAAGAAGCACGGGATGCCGAGGCCGAGCGAGAAGAAGAGGGTGCCCAAGGATAAGAGGTGAGTGTGTGGTTGATTTTTCGGTCGTTGAGATGGAATTTTTCAATTCACAGAAGTTTGATAATGTCACTTTAGTAACCAGAATTCTCTTATTTTTAGATTCCTGTTTCCATTAAAAAACGTTTTTTATTAATGAGTGTTAACATTATTTATTGTCCACTACATTGCGCCACTAAAACGTGAGGTCAAAGCTGGTAGAACTGATGAATATACTTCTTCGATATCTTCTTCTCTGTCAATGTAAGAATTGGTCGTGAAGTTCCACATTGAGAGTAAAAGAACGTAAGTCTGCTCAAGTCTTTCCCTAACTTGAGGTTTTCTATTTGTTCAAATATTTTACCTCATGTTTTCCAAATATTCTCGATAAAACAGCCCACAGCCTTCAGGGTTATCTGGTCAAATTTTGAGTGTTTTGACTTCGACATTGACCTCGCGTTTTAGTAGCTCGCCCTCACGACTCAAATCTTTTGTTGCATAATCAAGATGATTTTACCTAAAAATGGCTTGTCTTGGATATCAGTGGAATCTAATTTCCATGTTTCTATAATAAAATCTGAAATCAATTTCAGTGTTTGAGAATAAACAAATTTAATAAATTTTTAAACCCATGAGTTATTAAGAACGAATCAATGAACATTGAGAAATAATTAATTTTATCATTAAAACATAACCAAATTAAAACTCGAGTGAAAAATCTATGTCCTTGGTCTTTCTATTCACTTTTTTGTATAATCCATAAGTTTTTTTTCCTTGTCAGTATATTTTTTTTTGTTCAGATTAATAGTTCATGAAATTATATTCCATTTCGGACGTTCATAAAATGTATTGTCAAATTCAAACAATTTTGAATAAAAAAGCGCGGAACGACTATGGTGCTCTTGTCACAATGCAAGGTGTATAGCTTAATAAATCTAAACATTTGCGATGTCTTATAAACATTCCATCAGAATGTTTGTGAGATGATACGGGATGTACCAGAGACATTCAGGCTTGATATGGAACATCTTAAAGAAACTTCTACGATGTTTTTTGTTTGATGACAGTAATGGATGACACGGTATGAATTATTTTCAATCTGAAATCCTGAAAATGGACGACCCATTTCCAGATATAAAGTAACAATCCGAAAATATAAGGTCGGTGCGGTCCAATAACTAATGGAAGATGATAACAGTTGTTTGAGGGTCATATTTAATGGCGCTGGGCCGACGGCTGTTAGTAACTCTTAGCAACTTAGTTGTACCGCCATCTATCGGCTCGTATAACAAATAAATTCAGCAATAAATATGCTGGAGAGATATATTTCAATTTAGTCGTTTATTACATGGTTCATGAAGTTAAGCAGGTACTTTGGTGATCCTATTGAGAAATATTTAGTATAATTATTTCAATTTGTTATCGATGAAATTAGCTGGCTTTGGTATAGGTATAAGTATATATGAGTACGAATACAGTTTTGATTTCCATTTTTTACCAACTCTTCAATGTTTCAAATGACACAGTTGTTTGAACTATTCAATCATGTCAATCATCATTAGCGAATATGGAACCATGATATTGTTTAAAAAAATAGATCAAATGGGATGTTTCTAGAACATCCAATGAAAACATCTGATGGATGTCCCAAGAGGAACATCTCTGGGATATCGTACCTAAGTCTGAAACATTGAGACATTTGTAGGACCTTAGCGGGATGTACCAGCAAGATCCCGTGTTGTTAGGGCGCACTTTTTCGTTCAAAATTGTCTGAATTTGACAATACATTTAATGAACGTTAGAATTGAAATATAATTTCATAAACTATTGAGAAGAAAGCAAGCATAAATGTAAATGTCCTGCTGTGTAATGAATTGTGAGAATTCTGAAGAGAATGGATTTCATTTATTTGATTTTCCGAAGGACACGGCCTGGATGGAACATTAATTTGAAGACAAGCAGAATTTGTGAGATACAAACATTAAAATTCACTTCTTATAACAGCAGATTAGAAAGAAACTATATTTAAGGCCTATTTTTGAACAAAAGATTTCAAGATCCGTTAGAGAGAATCTGCTGATGTTCCATCCATTTCCAAAACAGACTATTTGAAAAAATCTATTATTTTCACACAAAATGCAAAACAAAATTTTCATGGACAAATAGGAATTGATTGCAAAACTAAGTGATGAAATTGAATATTAATTTGTGAACGAAACTAAGGGAATCGAGTAAACTGCAACGTGATATGCACTGTGTCCAAGATGAGGATGTCTATCATGGAAATCGTTCTCATTTTCTCCTGACGTTAATTAAAGAGATATAGGAAAACAGAAGACACTTTCGCGTTGAGACATTTTTCGTACGACGTTTCGTTTCGGATAAACCATCATCAACTATACCCCATGATAGACATCCTCATCTTGGACTTGTAGCGAAACTGATATAGAGTAGCATACAACCTTCCAATTTCATCCTTTTCATTTCTGGATTTGGCTTATCACCACCCCACGAGTACTGCACTGGAGCTAAATATTTCGGATTACTATTTGGCGTGTGGTACCTACGCCAGTTATTATTTAGAGCGTCGAAAAAGTCTGTTCACTTTTTCACGAAATTGTCGTTCTTCGTGGTCCTAGTGAATCTTGATTCATTGCGTATCAGAGAGTGTCACCTACGATTATTAATTCCAGCGAAGTGTCTGATATTGAATAGAATTTTGTGGTTTCCAACTGCGCTGAAATACGTTTATTTGAGTAGCAGTGTGCCTGATCTGTCAGGTGAGTTGATGCTAATAACATCTTTATAACAATTAAGTACTGGACTCCGCTAAGTTCCTATTTTTCTTTCATTTAATTGTGAATCAGTAACGCGGCAAAAATTAAAGTTTGAACTGTCAGTTTGCAGATACCTAGCAAGTTTGGGAAAAATAAAACTGGTTTGTCTGACTCGGCTCGTTTCTTTGCCGCAAATATATACAGTGTGAACCCTAACCCAAAAACCCTGAGATTTAAAGAGTTTCGCCGCAGACTCGTATGCCAAAATATTGTGAAAAACTATTTCAATCCTTTGATTCTTCTGTAAACAAATAAAAAAGTGAGGTTTTGTTTTAGTGTTTTACAGAAAAGTGAGGTTGTGTTTCAATATTTTACCTCCAGGGTCGGTCATCGTGCACGCGACCTATTAGGGAAATTGAAAAGACAAATAGCAGAATTAACATAACATCAAAGTTATTGTGGCATCAGTTGATTGTATGATTAATTTTTCTTTTCCGTCGACCTCGTAATAACGAGTAAGTTTTATGTTTATGAAATCGTTCATTAATGACCCCTATCAATGTTCAATTTGTTTATTAATGCACGATTGTTTTATAGGCAATCAAACATACACTGCGTGCATTCATTGTTTATGCTATAACTTACGGAATCTGCATTTAAATCAAAAATATGGATATCATCGAAGATTTTCCGTTAACGGGTTCCCCTTTCCAAGTTTCTGAAACGATTTCAATCCCTGTTCTCTAACACAAGGAATTTATTTTCTATGGCTATATTCCGAATTCAACTGGTCAGTACTGTCAGTTGATCCACTGACTCTGCTGAAAATCTGTGTTCCGAAATATAAAATAAAAAATTCACTACTGTAATTCGGGACACGTTCTCATGGTTTTCATCAGTAGTAGTTTCTCGTTTATCTGAACTAAATGTTTAGCCTCCTACTTGTTATAAATTTTGGAAATTTAATATTTAACATGGAAGAGAAATCGATTCTTGTATCCTCTATAGTTTCTACGATTGTTGACGATGGCGATTCAAGCTCGAGTGATGAAGAATACTTGGACATTTTGTTGCCATAAATTTCTCATGATGCACCAGTTTGAGAATTGAGATTCATGAAAATCACAATATGCCTTGATAATGATGAATTTTAGGAGACATTCCAGGTTTATTTAGTTTATTTAGCCAATGCTGCTTCTTTCCTTACCTGCTCTACTACTTCATACTCCAGGTATTTTCTGATATATAGAATCATTTCATTAACAACGGAAATGAATGTTACAATCCTTCCCCCTCTAAAATATGACAGTTCACTGAAGCCACACTACCTTTTGATACTCAGCAATTCCAGCAGAATGTTGAGTCGAAATATTTGGAATGAATAGTATGTCTGCTGACAAGCATCTGTCACTTCCAGTGAATTTTTTGATTTCGGAATGGAAAATCAGCAGATTCAGTACTGTCAGTTGAATTCGGAATATAGCCTATGTTGATCATTTCGACAAATGTCAAATGTCACTAATGTCAGTAACAAGGCTACTGGGTGATTCTTAGCAGTTTCCGGATGAATGATGAATTCGCGAACCAAGTTTTCTTTATTGCAGGAGTAATGAGAAATATGGTCGACGGAAAAATTTTGTAACCAACTCGTATATTAAAGGGCGATTAATACACTAGTTGGTTAAATAACTATTATGCAACCCGCCCCTTATCCACTAAGTCGTTCTGCAGGTACGGCTGGTGGCGCATCATCGACCCCGCCCACCTACGCCGCGTCCTGGACGCGCTGCAGTCGCGCGGGGCACGCGAACGCGAACTCAAACGCGCCATCGTCGGCGTACAACAATCCATGTACGAGGGCGGCGGCGGCAACAAGGGGCGGCTGTTCGTCGAGCCGGGGCGGCCGGATCTGGTCGACTTGGTCGCCGGTGACGACGAGGAGGAGGAAGAGGAGGGGGAGGGTGAGAGAGGGGAGGTGAGGATGGAGGGGGACGCGCCGCGGCCGGACGGAGCGGCCGAGTGGCGGCCTGGGGTGGCGAGGCGTGTGGATTTGTTCTTGTTGGAGCAGGTGAGTGAGGTGGGGTTGGTAGGTTAACGGAGTTGGTTGCGACGCTATAGGTTGCCCGTACCGGGTGACAACGAACTCATTGGCCAGGACTTTTTTCAGGTGTTTTTCATATTAAGACTCTTGACATTCGAATCGGAGATATCATTCATTTATTTATCCATTTTTTAAAACAATAACTTCCAGACAGAATGGGCTCTGGTATAAGGAAGTACATAATTATATACCTATAGGTAAACATTTCATCATTCAAAATATATCAATAACTTTAAATTGGCAAACAAAGAATAATATTCGTAGAAAAAACATAATAAAATAACATGACTAATTTTATTCAGTTCGATCAGAAATAATCATTTTTTTTTCACTTTATTTTTCAATGTACCTATATTTCTGCAGTTTTTGATATTGGCAAGTAGTTCTCAAAATCCATATTTTCCATGAAAAAATAATTGAATACCTATCACTTCAATCAATCAATCTTCATCAAGCAACCTTTTTGGATGAAACATCAGACAATTTTTAATATTTGCCAATCAGGATTTCTTTCATTAATTCTTTCATATTGTTATTCTTAAAATTGTTCTTATCCATCATTCGGTTGCCCCCTTACGAGCAACCCTCAGAAGTCTTCAAGAGACTTGTGCGAGCAAGGAATGACGGGGGGTCCTTACCTTTCAACGTGTGATCCCAAAGTCTTTCTTAGGCCATCAGAAAAATTTCTGTGGCCGTGGTGGGAATCGAACCCACTACCGGTAATCATGATGGCAAAATTTAGTCTGGTTGGTTACTGAAAAAGTCAAAATTTCAGAATAATACTAATTGAGGTTATTGGGAAATCTGAATGGGTGTTTTGAGGGCACCTACATTAAAATTTGGAATCAAATCAATTTTTCATTATTTCCGCAGAGACTAAGTGATAAACAAAAACTTGATTAAGGACGATAAAGTTGTATTTTCAATTGTTCAATCCAATAGAATTATCGAACTTTAAAATTATGACGTAGGTACCTTCCTTACCATAAATATCGAAAAGATAACCCACTGCGACACCTCATTATTCCTAATCTTATTACACCAAAGGAAGCTTCTTCATACTGTTGACAAATTCACCAACTTACATTGAAATTGGAAATCAAAATTATGAGTAATCAATGAATGACTTTTTATTGAGAACGAAGCATTTCTGGGGCTGATATCAAGTTTTAGTCTTAGAATCGCCCCCTTGGAGCTCGGCAATATACTTAAATAACACCTTGTATTTTGCTTTCGAAGGTGGAAGCTCTGGAGGACAAAGTTGCCAGTGCCAGCATGCAGGTGAAAGGTTGGAAAATTCCCAGCAGGGACCTCGGAGAGATCCCCTACAAGCAGATTGTGAGTGTCGCTAAGGAAAGGTTAGCCTTTCTGGAACTCAACATCGAAAGGAGGTACCTGAAACCGCCATTAGGAATAAAGTGAGTTGAATGAAAATTGCAAAATACTCACATACACGAATACTAAATAATTGTTCTTCCATCATTAAAATGTAAAACAGACAAATTGTTGATTTTGTGTATCGACTCTGCCTTTACTTGATGCAAACCTAAGTAAATGTAAAAAAAAATTACAAACGATAAGATTTCCACATAATTCTTGGAAAAATACATGTTTTTTCAACACAGTACAGGAACCCATATACAATCAGAAACTTAGGCACTCATTATCAACATATACAATAGGCCTTTTATAGTATCATAAAATGTTCATCCTTCCTTGTCATAATAATACGAAGAAAGTCAAAAACGTTATCCTGACCACATATTTATCCAAAATTTCGTACAACGACTGAATTATTTCATATTGAAAATGCGATTTCAATACCTGTGAATTCTAACTCTACTGAGCTGTGACGTCAATGTCTTCTTGCTGATTGGTTGAAATTTATGACGGATGAAAAGCACGCCACTATTACCAGGTCTGTACAATCCTTGAATTGGCCATGTGTGCAACATGGTACAAGGAATGCCATGATTCGACATTATTATGTAGTAGGATATTGGTTAATTGGTATTTCACTTCTGATTAGAGTCACTGGATGGTATTAGTTTGATAAGAGTTCGGACACAGCTGAACTTCTGTCCTTTTCTATCTTCTATAATACAATGGTTTAAGTGAATAAAAGAATAAGACATATAATATTCTGCTCTCTGTCTTTTCAATTTCCCTAGTAGCGCCTGATTGTCAGATACGATTTTAGAGGTTATATTTTCTGTCAAATCAATCATAGCCGTAGATGGACAATGGGTATAGGGTACAAACAATCACTTCAATTTATACACTTCTAGCAGAGCAACTGTTATATAAATGAAAAGAATGCATGTAACAACATTTTAATATTAGAAAATATACACATATGGATAAACTTATAGCTTTATTTCCTTATTGTATGTCAAACTGTATAAAACATGAAGTTATTTATATTGAATTAAAGGTAGGTATTCTCAATATACAGGAAGTAACAGCTTTTGCTTTTGTGTTCGGAAATGCTTCATTTCGGAGATATAGAGTGTTGAAATACAGGGAACAAATCATTTTTCGATAAACATTTGATAGAAAAAAAGTAGTTTATTTTGACTAGACCTACCAAATACTTGGTTTTGTAAAGTTCTCAGCAACTCCACTTAGCGCCCTAGGAGCAAAGTAACATGGCTCGATATAGAAAATATCTCCAAAACGATAACGGAATTTTAAATTTGGTCGGCACCAAAAACGCCATTCAATAATATATCACTTTTTAGTTTACTTGCTTTTCTTAGTTTCGTTTGCAAATTCTCAATTTCATTATGTAATTTTGTGATAATTTCCTCTTTTCCATGATAATTTTGTTTTGTATTTTGTGTGATGATAATAATGGAATTTTGTTCTCGAAATCGCCTGCTTTGAAATCGACAAACAGATTTGGAAATCTTCTGTTCGAAAATAGGCCTGAAATATAGTAGTATTCTAATCAGATGCTGTTATAAAAAGTGAATTTCAATAAGTACCTCACAAATTTCGCTCGTCTTCAAACTGATTTTGCACCCAGGCCATTTCATATCTTCCTTCCATAAGCGAATAGTTGATATTTGTTTCGGAAAATTGAATAAATGATATCCATTCTTTTCAGAATTGGCACAATTTATTACACAGCAAGTGATTTCCATAGCTGCTTTTATCTCGAATGTATAATTATGAATTTCAATTCTGACGTTTATAAAATGTATTGTCAAATTCAAACAATTTTGAATGAAAAAGCGCGGGACGACTATCGTGCTCTTGTCACAATGCAAGGTGTGAAACTCAATAAATCTAAACATTCAAAAACCCTAACCGTTGTCATTTCTGTGTCCGAACTCTTATCAAACTAATAACATCCAGTGACTCTACTTCTGATCACTTTCAATATGCTCTGAACCCCGAAATATTTCATAAGTGTCATGATTAGCTAGGATAAAATGTGATACAGACATGTAATAATGATACGTTTTTCATATGGATTCCCCATCCTGCTCAGTTTGCTCGAGTTATGGTGTTACGATTTCGTTGACTAATTATTATAATCAACAAATTTATCAGTGTTCCTATATCAGTAGGCATCCCCGGAAAATATAATCGCCAATGTGGCAACCATGTCTACAAGATAAAAAGATTAAGCAACTGGCGGTAACAGCATATTGCCAAGCTAAGATA
The DNA here is from genome assembly GCA_918026855.4 of Phaedon cochleariae. Taxonomy (NCBI): domain Eukaryota; kingdom Metazoa; phylum Arthropoda; class Insecta; order Coleoptera; family Chrysomelidae; genus Phaedon; species Phaedon cochleariae. The sequence goes on along the minus strand of OU896710.1, from coordinate 5,836,729 downwards.
TCTCATTATCCGTATAACTCCTCATTTTCTCAATATTACTGGCAAAATGTTTGGCAGAAGTAGAGTCACTAGATGGTATTAGTTAGATAAGACAACTGTTATTGAATGTTTAGATTTATTAAGTTACACACCTTGCATTGTGACTACAGCATCATAGCCGTACCGCGCTTTTTCATTCAAAATTAATCGAATTTGACAATGAATGGGCTTATATCACAAAAAAATTTTATTCCATAATTCGATAGAACTCACCCAAACTAGCTCACCACCGGAAACCGTTTATCGCTGTGAGCTCCCTACGTTTTATAAAAAATTATTGAAATCCCCGATTTTTCGGACCTCTGAAAATGAGGCGATGATGTGACGTCAAAACCCTAATACTGAAACAGGACTATTCCAGACAGAGATGAATGATACATGATTTCTGGCAGAGTGAATTAGCGCGAGAACACAGTTGAAAGAATTAATATATCAGTTGCCTCAGTCTCCGTCCGGCGTTTGGTATTTTCTTTTAACTATGGCGAGATGAGGTTTCTACGTCATAAGAGGGTCCGTTTTCAGATGGTACTATTATTTATGTCCAAAAATTGAACATTCCAGTACATTTTTCGATCGAATTATGTCGTCAATCATTATTTATGTATGAAAGGATCATTTCAAACATGGTTTGAGTTGAAAGTTCTACCAAGGTGTACACGCCCATTTTATGAACGTCAGCATTGAAATATAATTTTATAAACTATTGAGAATTGCGGGAATTCTGGAGGGAATGACGATTTCATTTCTTCAATCTTCCAAAGGAAATATCAACCATTCTATTATGAAAGGAATGTATTAAACGGATTGGATGAACAATCAATTTGAAGGCAGGCAAAATTTGTGAAGTAAGTACATACGTTAAAATAAACTTTTTATAACAGCAGATTGGAATGAAACTATCTTTAAGGCCCATTTTCCAACGAATTCATTGCAAAACTACGTAAAGAAATTGATGATTTGAGCACGAAACCGAAGAAATCAAGTAAACTGCAACGTGATATAGTATCATTGAATGCCGTTTTCTATACCGACCGAATTCAAAATTTATCAGTAAAAATTGAATGCAACAAAAGGTGGAAAATCAAAACAATTTTCATGTTTTAAACTTTATCACTCGTGTACAGTTTTACATTCAATAAGGAATCAAAAAAATTTTCATGTTTTAAACTTTATCACTCATGTACAGTTTTACATTCAATAAGGACTAGCTATGAGTATATTCATATGTGTCTATTTTGTTATATCAAAATGTTGTTATGTGAATTCTTCTGATTTTTATAACTATTGTTCTACGAAAAGGGTATCGCTGTACCAATTTAAATGCGTGTTTATACCCTATTTCTATTTTCCATCCACGACAATGATTGATTTTGACAGAAAATCGAACCGCTTTAATCGTATCAATCTGGCGCTACTAGGGAAATTGAATAGACAAAGAGCAGAATATATGTCAAACCATTGTAATATAGAAAATAGAAAAGGACAGAAATTCATCTGTGTCCGAACTCTCATCTAACTAATACCATCCAGTGACCCTAGGCAGAAGGATTTCGGAATATAGCCATTTGAATATTGTTGTTGAATAAAATACTTTCACTATTATTATGGCAAGAAGGTAGTGATGCTTGTAATAGAATATAGGACCAAGTGAGCAATTCAGTATCCATTGATTCAAAGTTTGTTTCTCTTCCTGTGATAAATAGATATGAGGTAGGTAGATCTATCTAAACCTAGTGAACAATTGATGAATATATTTCTTGTCCATATACCAAAATATTTACTGCCCTAATGTAGAACGACCTACATCCTGAGTGCATTCATTCTCATTGTAATTGAGTCTCCGCGTTCATTACATTCTTTTCCTGATGAATATATTTCTAGCTCATATACCGAAATGTCTTCCATCCTATTTTGAAACGACCTTCTACTTCCTAAGTGCATTCGTTTTCGTAATAACAAATTTGGTGTGAGTCCCCGCGTTCATCACATTGTTTCCCCTTTCAGCACCGGTGACCCGAACCTGGCGGCCATGTCGCAAGAATCCTGCGCCGTCTCGAGCGCCAGCAGCGCCACCTGCGGCGCTGCCGGCCAATCGTCGCCGGGCGGCCTCGCTGGCACCGACCTCGACGTGCCCAAAGGTCTGGCAACGTGGCGCGAGGCGATCAACAGGTGCTCGACGTCCGCCCAGCTGGCGATGTGCCTGTACGCGCTCGAAGGGTCGATCGCCTGGGACAAGAGCATCATGAAAGCTGTGAGCACTACGTCAAATCAAGTTTCGTTTAATGCTCGAAAATATAACAGCAAGCTGAGTGTGGGTGGTGATCGTTTTGCTTTCCTTCTGCTTTCTCTAATGATCTTCCTCTTGCGATATTGCTGTTTTATTGGCTGCTAGCTCAGGGCATCGATAACATACAACCCATAGACATATAAAAAGGGGGGAGAAGAATTTGTTTATATTTCGTCCTGATCCAACAACGTTTTCAGCAGAAAACGATGATGACCGCCACTGTTTGAAAACGAGGGAAGCATTATTCATACATTGATTAAAAGCCCGATACATGTGTCTAAGGTCAATTTTTTATGAGGGCTTTGTCCACTATTCTCTTCTCCGTTGTTTACTTATGTAATATAGATTCTTTATGTATATTTTTTCTGTATGTTCCTTAATCGAAATATGTCAATTCTGCTATTGAAATCATTTAAATTCTCCTAATTTCATCATTACATAAAATCATAAAGTATACTATGAAAATAACCGTGGCAACGCTGAATTGGTCTGTTCACTATGAGTAACCCATATTTTTTCCTATGTCATTCACGTATGTCAGATGCCGACGTTTCAGTGTTGTTGTGCTGTGTTTGTTACCATTTTAGGACTTTCTGGGTTTTAATTGATTTCCTTCGTTTAATATTTTTTAATTATTAATAATCTATTATGGTTCGCCAGTGCGTGGATTGTGAAAAAGTTTCCCGTCAAGCTCAGCTTTGCTGTTACTATAAACAAATCACAAGGGCAGATATTACAGGTAGCAGGGCTGCACTGAAATTGACACATTTTTGCACCAGACGGAAAAACTTACAACATAGTATACAAAAATATTCTTATAAGTGGCAGAACAAAATAACGTTGAATATAGAAAAAATCTAAACAGTCGAAGCTATAGTCTTGATATTTATTCAAGGGCTTCAACGCGAGCAAAGCCGCAAGTAAAAACTAGTAAATAATTAAGACTCGATGCATCCAGTACTAGTAGCCAATCGAACGAGGGTTAGTCAATCATTTGAAATCAAATGTGACCTTAAACGTTATAACACCTCTACTAATTTTCTTTTTTTCTTTCATTGCATGCATACATTAATCAACACACCATATTTAGTTGAGTGCCCGGTTACGATCATCATTGTTTTTTTCAGAACTGTCAGTTCTGTCATAGCGGAGATAACGAAGACAAGCTGTTGCTCTGTGACGGGTGTGATAAAGGTTACCACACGTACTGCTTCAAACCTAAGATGGACAATATTCCTGAAGGAGATTGGTAAGTTCAGTTTCATTTCTCTATTTCCATCAAGCAGAGCATTGTTAAAGGAATAACTATTCACTGAGAACCCAACGACGGGGCCACCATTTTCTGAAACACCCTGTATAACTAATCAAATTCATTTCATTACATTTTTGAGAGAGAAACATTTCACATAAATAAAGAAATATAGTTTCCATAACTTGTTGGAATTAATTTTATATATTAATCACATTTTTTCTTGTAGGTTAGGTAAATCACGTTATACTATTTCAGCATCACCCATACAGTTCAGTGCTTTTTTTATGGCTTGTTCTGTGCATCGATGCTGATAAATAAATGCCCTGTTTATCCTTTCGTTAACTCGGTTCTGAGTTTTGGAAATGGAAACGCAGGAAACATTGATACATAATCCCAATTGGATAGGGAATAATAATTATTATATCCAGGGAATTTTTATACTAAACAGATGTGTTACTTTGACGTCTGACAAATATCTTGTTTACTCAAGTCACTTATTGTGTACCAGTGGCGTATTTAAAGGAAGGGAGGCAGAACTGACAGCAAATGAATTTTCTCAGTGCCCAAAACACGAAACTTACTTGTGGAATGTAAGACGGGAAGAACGTGCAGTGGGACTTTTATTTCATTTTCAGTTATTTTATGTATATGTTTTGTAATTTCCACCTGTATTAGTCGTATCAATTTTTTTTGTGATGATAATGTTTATGATCCTTGAAAAGCATCTAAATATGCATCTAACATTCAATTATTTCAAAACTCGACTAGCGTCTGGACCAGGGATGCGCAAACCGAGGCACACCAACGGATCCCTATAAGTCTGTGCATCCCTGGTCTAGATCAACGAAAAACGAAGTCTACATGCTTCATTATCAACTGGAACGAAGCACGGAACCGCCATCGCTCGAACGCCCCTCTTCCTCTCTCAGGTACTGCCATGAGTACATGAACAAGGCGACCGGCCACTCTCCATCTTATTTCATACTATTATCTGACCGGTAAACCAACCACTCACGTGCATTGTTCATGATCAATGACGATATCGCTAGTGTAAACTCGCCTGGCATCTAGACCTATGAAAAACATTCTACATGCCTCATTCTTAACTGGAACGTAGTACAGAACCACCCTATCACCTCTTCGACTTCCTCTCGCAGGTACTGCCACGAGTGCATGAATTGGCGACCGGCGAGCGCAACTGCATTGTGTGCGGCAAAAAGTCCTCGGTGACCTTGGCCAAACTGGTATCATGCGACCTCTGTCCACGGCCACCGAAATTATATATTTCACCTTTTTTGTGTTTCTTCAATTTTGCGTCACAAAATTTCGTTAGCAAACCTCAGATTCGGATTCAGTACCTCGGATTACATATGGAAGGAAAAAAGTCAAAATCTCTCCATATTTTTCCTGGTCAAAATACAATTCAACTGGACTATTCATGTTATTTGAGTTGTGTGTTAGAACTATCTTAACATAGCCCGGCTTTCTCTGGCGGGTACTGCCACAAGTGCATGTTTATTGAAAAACTAGCTTCCAGTCAGAAATTAAATTCTGGTATGAGGAAGTTGATTACAAACAACAATAATAAAATGATATAAGGTGACAACAACAATAAAAATCTAAAAATGCTAAATCGATCAAGTCATAAAAATAGCCACAGGGACTAATCAGTAGATGGCAAAGTATCAATTTTATCCATTTCGTAATGAAATCATGTGTTTTTTTAATTCAATTTTAAATTTCGAAATATGTCTCCTATTTTTTATATTATGTGGTAAGCTAGAGCAGCGTGGGTAAATTTTTTTTGGCCAATTATAGAAGTAGCAGAATCAAGATGAAATAAGTTTAATTGAAATTGATTTCAGATTATTGTTCATTATATTATATGAAACTTTGAGAGAATCTATTTTATATAATTCATCCAATGAAAATTTTTCTGTTATCGCATACAGATCATTTGTTGGAATATCAAATGAGAGGCGATACAATACTTTCAGTGCTTTCTTATAAAGTGCAGATATTTTACTGAAATAATTTTTTGAACAAGATCCCCAAACGTTTATCATATAGGTAATACGACTGAGTATATGAGAATGAAGTACTATGTTTATGACTTTTTTGTCAAGTTTAGGACATCTTCGCAAAGCTCCAATGATTGGAGATATTTTTTGTATAAGAACCTCTATATGCTTGTCCCATTTCAATTTTTCATCAATCCACAAACCAAGATACTTTATTTGTGTAATTCTTTTCAATATTTTATTTTTAATTTTGAGATTGAGACTAATATTCTGTTTATTTTTTTGATGGAATATTATATATTCAGTTTTATTGGTGTTAATAGTTAAAATGTTTGAATAAAGCCATTTTTCAAATTTTTTCAAATCTTCGCTAATAATATTTTCTAGAATGATGGGGTTTTTGTTTTCGTATAGAAGTACAGTATCATCTGCATATATAGTATAATTACCTGACAATCCAATTTTAGAAATATTTTGAATATATAATAAATACAAGATGGGCCCTAAAATAGATTCCTGTGGAACACCTTTTCTTATTGGAAATTCATTAGACTCTGACATATTACATTTAGTGCTGATTGTTCTATTCGCAAGATTAGATTCTAAAAGATTTTTAACAATGCCTCTGAGTCCCATCGATTCCAAGTATTCTAGTGTAAACTCGCCTGGCATCTAGACCTATGAAAAAACAAATTCTACACGCTTTATTCTTAACTGGAACGTAGCACAGAACCACGCGTCACGAAATTTCGTTAGTAATCCTCAGATTCGTATTCAGTACCCCGAAATACGTAAGGAATGGAAGGAATCAAAATTACCTTTCCTGGTAAAAATATAATTCAACTGGACTATTCCAGTTCTTTGAATTGTATGCTGCATGATCAAAGCGACCGGCGACTCTTCAACTTATTTTAGCCTATCATCCGACCGGTGAACCAACCACTTACTTTCATTGTTCATAATCAATAACGATAACGCCAGTGTGAAATCGTCAAGCGTCTAGACCAATGAAAAACGAAGTCTACATGCTTTATCCTCAACTGGAACGTAGCTTAGAACCGCTCTCGCTCGAACAACTGATCACCGCCCCGATTTATCTCGCAGGTACTGCCACGAGTGCATGAACAAGGCGACCGGCGAGCGCAACTGCATCGTCTGCGGCAAAAAGTCCTCGTCGACCTCGGCCAAACTGGTACCTTGTGACCTCTGTCCCCGAGCCTACCACACCGACTGCCACCGACCGCCGTTGCCGAAGTCGCCGCGCGGCAAGTGGTACTGCTCGAACTGCGTGGGCCGCAAACCGCACAAGAAGACGCCTGTCAAAAAGAACCACAAGGCTGCGGGGACGAGGGAGGGGGAGCAGTCTGGCGAACTTACGCCTTCCAGGTAAGAGGGAGTTCGTCTCTCGGGTGGTTAGGTTAATTTTTCAAGTGAAACAGCATTCCAATGTGTTCTGGATCACTGGAAAAAAGTTTAGGGTCAAATGAAATGACAGGTGCTGTATTTCTTAACCTTCAATGGGCTTTTGAGAGTTTGAATCGAGATAGATTGATTGAAAAACTAAAATGTGTTGGTACTTTGTGTCGAAGATGATGCATTGGAATGGCTAGCTAATTATTTGGATAACAGAAAAGAAGGCTCAATACATTCTCTGAAGAAATAGTAAATGGTCATGGCATTCCACAGGGAAGTGTCTTTGACTCGGGAATAATTTCAAAATCTGTGTTCTCGAAAAAATGTACGGTTTTTAATTGGAGCTAGAGTGGTATTCGGTGAGAAAAGTTCACACTGTTAATTAAAGAATACTAGGATAGGAGTACGCCGAATAAAATACAAAATACCGAATTAAGTTACGCCAAATATCAATGAAGCAGCTGGTGATAGTTCAAACTATTCCCAGCGAGCACAAAAACATCTCAGATATGTTAAAAGTACGACATGTCGAGAAATTGAACCTCCACTGCGATGTCATGTTCACACATGAATAGAACTTTCATTGAACTGTCAATGTCCGTCGCAGACAGCGTTTATACAGATATCCTTGGGATGTCACAAAAATACATTCTCCTGGTTTTCTTGATAACCTTTTCATGGACACAACATAACCTTTCTAAAGCGTTTTGCGCACATTAAATCGCTGCAAATAAACCATTCCCTGTATGTATATTATAGAATAAAAAAGGAAATTAAAAAATAACTTTTTCTGCAACCGACACAAAAGTCGTTCATTTTGATACCAAAATTAGCTCTCAAATTGACGTTTCTATTACTGACACAAAAATAGGGATGTTGCTAGGCAGCATATTTAGTTCCTAGGAGCTAAAGTTGAACTTTAGTTCCTAGTTATTCTGAAATAAGTACGAATGTTAATAATAATAATAATTACATTTATTTCATTCTTTGCGATAAACATTACATTGCATCTCATATAAATATAAATATATTTCAACATATACAGTGAAATAACATGAATAAACAACCGATTCAAAAATAATAATAATAATAATTCAAAAAGCTCATGAAAAGTATATTATGACATGATGAAATAAATTAGTGAATGAGAAATCATTCACTCAGGTTTGATATTCTTTTCGCAAGAGGGTATGTTGCTTGACTTTAATTTCAAATTGGGTGATATTTGTGCAACTCTTGATATCATCAATTGAATTTTGAGATAGCTTCGTGAGTGGACATTTTTGGCCAAGTGTAGAATGTTAGTTTTGAGGTGTTTGTTGGTAATATCGAAAGATAGTGCTCTTCCAAAGAAAATGTATTTGTTTCTTCCTAAAGTTGATTTGATGGGGTGTCATATGGATGACGACACAGTACTGAACGTTTTCTGAATATTTGTAATATATTCTGTGCTGTTTGGGTTATTATTACGGATTATGGATGATGCTTGCATGGTCATTTGTAATCAGAATGAATAATGAGGTCGTTGTTATTATAATTATGGATTCGCAAACTTCCAGGACTCGCCTACGGCTCGGCCAAGTATTTTGTTTACTCGTCCAAAAAAACAGTATTTTCCGGACTTGTTACTTACGTAAATATTACTATTCTCACAAGGAACTTATCAATAGAATGAATTCGACGTAATCTGGAGTTGAATGTAAATGTCATTTTACCTATTAACGTCAAAAAATTTGCAGTATAATTTCATGCCTCTCTTCCAAGGAGGAGGAGAAGAATTTCAGAAATTCGTTCAGTTGCTATGGAAGCGATACAAAATACAGTCTTTTAATGGTCGAAATGTTAGGAGTGAAATTGTCATTGTAAGCGTATGCGCCTTAGCAATAGATGCGAATATTTTTTATCCATTTTCATACTATTGGCGTTCCAGTCCCGCGCCGTCCCACTGCTCGACCGCCACCAACGAAGACCTGCCGCCTCCTGTCGGCGGCGACCCGTTCAACTCCAGCATGGCCAACGCGTGCTCGCCCTCTGCCGTCTCGACGGCTCCCTGCCCCCCGTCCGCCGCATCAGCTGCAGCCTCCTCCTCCCCCTCTGCCTCCGTCAGCTACGCTCCGTCGGCAGCGGCCGCGTTGGCGGCTAGCGCTGCGGCAGCGGCGACTGCCAGCGCTAACCTCAAAAAGGTGAGATCCGGTTGATTTGAACATCCAAGGTTAGGTTAGTTAATTAATTTTTTGCAGATGATACTACATTAATCTTTTCCTCTAAAGAATTTAATGCTATATTTGATTGAATGATTTATCGACTGTATTATATTTTTTGGCATGTAGATTTTCACTATTGTATATTTTGTCTGATTCTATACTATTCTTTACTGCTGAGCACATCTGACAGGTTATCTTGTCACAATAACATGGTTAACATTTTTCAATAACATACGTTGATATCTCTTGCTATATCTGCTTTGTTGTGATCCAGGTAGAAGGATCATTCGGATGGTTTTTACAGGAACTTATCTGAAAGAGATGAATAATATTAAGTAATATGAAATACCATTTCAGTGACATTGTCACACTCACTTTCACAATGCTATTTCCACTTGAAACTCCATCACAGTAAGACATTAGGTATTGGATTTTCCAGGAATGCTGAGGCGGATGGTTACACTAGGAATTGAACATTGTGAATCAATTAACTTCGTTTGGCATTATTTTTGCGATTAATGCATTTGATAAATTCAGGTTGATGTTTTGATTTTGTTGATCAGTTATTTCGCTTTACGTCAATTAGCTGTCGGTCATGACACCATGTCAACAGTGTCAAACTTGTTATGCGTCAAACGCCGATTCGGATTGATTAATCGCCGAATGTTGCCGAACCAACTTAGCCGAGTATTCGTGAAGAAAACGGACCAAAGGTATGACGTCATTTTAGTAATAAATTCTGATTGGTTCAGATAGACATCTGGAAAGAATCAAGTCTCTGGAGGGAGTAGCGATAACATCTTTTATTTTGGATATTCAAATTTTCCGCTAATTTGAAAAGCGAAAACTGTTAGTTTGTTCTCGAAGTTTCTGGAAATTTGGAGGAGGGATTTCTCTTCCGGTCATGAGACAAGAGCTCACTTAAGAAAATTCTTCGTGGTGGTCAAGTGCCATTTTTGTGGTGTGAACCGGCTTCTGAAGTCTTGTACCGCCTGGCGTTCTGGTTCAAATCAGGATATCCTGGATTTGTTGCTGATCTATAAGAACTGCTGGACTCTACAGATTTTTCTGGTTTTGGTTTAAGAGGCAGGATCTTCATGGTTCATCACCCAGGCAGCCACGTGCCTACCTTCATCGTCATTACGGCCATTTCAATCCCCAACTCTTCATATGAGGTGAGTCTCGCATTATTTCCATGTTTTTTCTCTGTGCAGTCCAGAAATTCAGAACCTCATTGTCGTGAAATATTTAAGGGTTTCTACCGGGAGTTTTACCGGGAGTTCTACAAACGGGAGTTTGTCCCAGGAGTATAATTGCTCGACCAGGATCTGTTAATTCTACAATGCCTTTGGTGGCCATATAGTAGTCCGGAATCTGGACTCTGGATATCGTTCCCTGCTTGTTCCTGATATGATGGATTTTCAAGGTGGAAATATGACACCTCTGTCAATGTCATCTGACATCCATGGATGTGAAGTCAGCACCACGCTCTCCGCCAACCTTCCTGTCAGCAGTTTCATCTGGTGGCACTGAACCCCTTTATTAAGGATAAATGGTGTAGGACACACCATACAGGTTTTTGACATGAAAATATATTTTTATTTTTCATTTTTATTCACTCATGATGCCCATTGCTAGTGTGTATAATGGACCATTTTTAAATCATAGCCAGGTCAAAAAATGATGAAATCACATATGAAAGGTACATTCTTCCCCTCCACATAGTATACTATGCGCTGGTAGAATTCTTCCATATTCAATTTTTTTATCTGCTATGACTATAAAACGTCCTTACAGGAGCTCTTGAGTTTTCAGTACAATATAAGGTTGATTTATATATATTTTCATCCACATAATAGCAGGCAACAACAGTGTAGTTTGATAACAGGAATTAGGTTGTATCTTATATTTTTTTATTATGCATATTTGTCAATCCTATCATCATAATTGAATGTTTTGGGTATTTTATATGACTGTTTTATTTGTTTATTGACATGACACTCCAACTCACAACATCTCTAAGGTAAATTTAGGTCTTTTAGTCTGGGAGAACAACTAATATTATTCATTATCTGGTTGCTCAACTTTCCAGGTAACATTTCATATGAATTAAAAGTTGCAGTGGCGCCCCATCCTTTTTGTTTAACCTTATGATTGCTATTTTAACTCATTTTGATAACTCGATCCCATAGTGCCTACTGACGAGTTGCTGCCGTTCGCAATTGCACCTATTTTTCATAAAAGTAGGGCTGCAATATTATGATACAATAGGAAATATCGGGGAGTTCAGTCAATCGGGCTACAAGCAAACTATTTTATTACTATGCCAAGCTTTCGAAAATTTTTATTTTCTTCAAGGCTGAAACAATATTGTATATGAAACAATTTGTTACAAGTGAATGCAACAAAAACAAGAACTTACTTGCAATGCGAGTTAAAAGGTGTAAATTGGAATAATAATGAGTTTAAAAAAATATAAATGATGTAGACATAAAAATTGATAGGACAGTGATAAGAGTACATTTTTTCTGTAAAGAGGTGCGAAATTTCATAATCCGAGATTAAATTGTCGACAAATATGAATACAAATTTTTTTTAGCAATATTTAATGTAGTCCCACCCTGTATTATACACTCCTGATTGAAATCTTGAAATGATTTTATTTTTACTGCATTATGCATGGAAAGATCAGTTCTTGTACCAAATTGCATCTTTTTATCACATGGAGTTTCGGAAATACTCCCTCAGGAGACATTTCTCGACTCATGTTCATTGAAAGTTTTCTTTCTATTTTTGGTCCTAAAAGCCGCTGGTGAAGTTTGGCAGGCTAATTTTGAGACACCCTGTATATATCATGTTTATATATCCCCATTATGAACAAATATGTTTCTTGGGGTAATAAAGACCAACAACAAATTTGTAGCATGTATTTTGTATGGAAAGATAGCTTACTACATTTCCCATCAATTTCCAACACAAACATTCACATTCAATCCGTCCGGAAATTGTCCGGGTGAACAAGTTACGCAATCAAAATTTCATATTTCATACCGTCCGACCGCGACATTTTCACTGAAAACGAGTGTACTACTGAACAACTTGCCGTTAATAGTGTGTGTCGTGATTCCCAACCAACCAATCCCATCCCTGTGTATTAGTATAAAATTTTAAAAAAATTCATAAACGATAAGATAACGATATAACAACCAATCCCTGTGTATTCGTTTCAGGAGAAGGCGAACCACAAGCGACTGATGCGCGAGCTGGCCCCCTGTCGGGCGCTGCTGGAAGACCTCGAGTGCCACGACGACGCGTGGCCCTTCCTGTTGCCGGTGAACACGAAACAGTTCCCCACCTACAAAAAGATCATCAAGGTGCCGATGGACCTGTCGACGATCAAGAAACGGTTGCTCGACATGCAGTGAGTTGGTGTTTTATTTTTTCAGACATATTGGTTTCACGTTTCCATTTAAAATTGTTCTTATCCATCATTCGGTGGCCCCCTTACGAGCAACCCTCCGAAGTCTAAAAGAGACTTGTGCGAGTAAGGAATGACGGGGGTCTTACCGTTACCACCGATACAACAAGGCCTGCATGCTTCGTGGGTGACGTCACTTAGTGAGGCCTAACAAGCGGCTAGAAACGACAAGCGCTTATAGCGCTATAAGGCGACCGCGTATTTCGATTTTAGTTTTAGATCATCATTGAGCCGATTTTGCTGTTTTTTGAAGGGCTTCCGGTTAAAAAAGGATGCCAGTCGTCAACTGAGCCCTTCTTCGCACCCCATTCGATTTTATTATGGAAAAACGAAGTTTCAAAGCAAAAACCAGGATAAAACACAAATATCCACCTACAGAAACCCATTCGAATTGAATATATTGGCAAAAATTGTGGTGAAGGTAAACTTCACACCTACTTGTACAGGGCCCGCAGAACATAAACTTATCGTGAGATTGATCGAAAGAAAATTGTGGAAAATGTATTTTATTTTGATTGACATGCCGTTTGTTACAATTACCTATATTTATCTTGGAGAATTCCTATTACCTGAAAAAATAACCAGTGAGTGTTTTCAATTTTCTGTTGTTGGATTTTTCACCCAAGTGAATCGTTACACTTGAAACTGTAATTTTTAAGGGTAAAACTGCATTTATCATGCGATGGTTTTTTTTTTGAAAATTTTTTTCTTTCTCCCCTTGTGTTGGGGGCATTTGAAGCTACTTGCTCTTATTTTGTCATTGGACACTTGATATACTCATGATGTACTTCTATGGCACATTTTTATATAGAAAATTCAACAGGAAATATGATTTTTATGGCGAGTTTTCCATATTTAGTGAACAAGCATTCCAGATGACGACCATTTAATCAATAGTCAATCAAAATACGAGATGTCAAATGTCAATAGATTGCTTTCGAATGACATTACACACGCCATTATTTTGAATGATATTCTTCCTTCTTTTCACTAAATATGGATTAATCTCCAGAAAATTATATTTATAGTTGAATTATATATAAATTGTCCAATATGATGAAAAAAGAAGGGAAATTTGTTCTAAATGCCATCCAGAAGACAGGTGAAAAAGAAGGTGAAATTTGGAACTTTTTAGTCAAATATCTTTATGATAAATATGATAAATGCAGTTTCACCGTTTTCAGAAAGAAATTTGAGAATGAGAATTAAAAATGCCCGTTTATTATGAACATTCAAGAAAATTTCCTCGAATTCAGAGATGATTTTGTTGACTATAATATACGAATACAAAACTAACTGCACAATCGAAGCTTTTCTATTTTTCCTCTACTTATACTTTTTATGAGAGAGTAATTGTCTTCTATTATTAATTCATCATTATAAATTAAGCTCTGTTTACTACTGAACTTAGATGGAGTAAAATCCTCGCGGTGAATTGCATATACCCACATTTTCGATAGCTCCTCGTCCAACGGGAAACTAAAAGCATGAACTTTTGAACCACCCACATAATTCCCCCGACAAAAGGGAACACAACACTTGGAAGGCATTGTTATTTCGCCTATCACAACACAAAATATTTCACAAAACAGTAATTTTTCCGCCAATTATTTTGATGAATAAACAACAAAAGAATTCGGGACCGTTTCAAAAACATACGTGAATCACCGATGAATTAACACGAACTGACGCGTTAGTCGACAAGCGGTAAAACACTGGCCTCTCTTAGGTGACGTCACGAGCTGTTTATTTAAGAGTCCGTTGGCCTTGTTGTATCGCTGGTAACGGTCTTACCACTTAGCCCTTCAGGCTCGTGCCACAAACTTTCGCACTCGTGAGAAAAGTTTAACTTTTCCCACTTGTTGCACAATGTACTATAGAGTGAGAGGAGACGAAGATCTGTCCGTACCCGTCAATTTACATCAAGGGACCCTACTTAAGGCTATGACAAAACTTTGGTATTTTTGACTATGACATGCTCCTGAAATTATCGCTAACCGGACTCGAACCCGTTTCCCCTCTTTCAGGTACAAATCTCGCGACGACTTCTGCACCGACGTTCGACAGATATTCAACAACTGCGAGACGTTCAACGAGGACGACAGTCCCGTGGGCAAGGCGGGACACTGTATGCGGCAGTTCTTCGAGCAGCGGTGGACCGAGCTGTGCTGCGCGCAGCAACCGCAGCTGCCCAGTTGAAGGTCGCCGCAAGGGGGCCGGCGCAGGTCGAGTGCTCGCTGAACGATGCGATTTTTCTGTCGATGACGATACAGGTATTTTCGGTGTGTGATATGGGACGCGCGGGACTATGTGAGAGGGTTGTGTGTGTGTTTTGGGGAAGGGGTGCGTCGTGAGTACGGGGTCGGGGGAGGGGGTTCCGGAATACCTGTGCTCTGCAGCTTATTTTTCAGCTCCCTAATGGGAATAATCTGTGTCAAACCTATCAAACCATAGGCATATAAAAAGAGGGGAGACTAACATGTCATTCATAGACCACTAGTTGTTTACAATCATACATACTCCCAGAGTTTCAGATGAGTTAGAAAGATGGCAACGCTGTAAACTGTGCGTCAATGTTCACACTTTTCTTAACCAGTCGCGTAGGTTAAGCGAGGGGCAAGACAATTGTACTATAATGACAACACAATAAATACCAATTGAAAAATTTTTGGGTCTCATCTTTCAATTTTAATATCAAATATTCATAGTTTTAGGTACGTACCTAATTTTGAATCATCATTCAGTGGAATTTGAACAGAAGAAACGAGGTTTCTTGCAATAACTCAGTTAAATAACCTGCGATAACTACACCACTACTCAAGTTAAAAAAACATAACCTTACTTACCGTCGAACAACAAATTTGGGGTTTGAATGGTGAACTCTTCCACAATCAATGAACTGGCGAACCATAATTGACTTTTAATAATTGTTTCCATATAGTTTTATAACAAGAAGAATCTAAAACTCAATTGAAAAAAAGTCCTAAAATGGTAACAAACACCAACACAACAACACTGTAACGTCGGATTTTGACATATGTGAATGACTTCAGGAAAAATATGCGTAAGGTGTAATAAACACGCCAATACAGCGTTTCCGAACTCATTTCCATAATATATTACAATTTTATGCAATGATGAAATTATGTAAATTCAAATTATTCCGATGAAATAATATGCGTAGTAAACACATCAATGCAGCGTTGCCAAACTTTATTCCATAATACATTATAATTTTATACAATAATGAAATTATGAGAATTCAAGTTATTTCAATATCAGAATCCACATATTTTAATTAAGGAACAAACATACAGGATAAATATTCATGAAAAATCTATATTTTTATAATTAATGTATGATAAATGCTTCCCTAGTTTTCAAACACGGCGGTTGATATAGGGCAACCCATAGAAATCTGTCTTTTCTCTTTTCATATGTCTATGTATTAAATACATTCGTATTGAGAATAAGCGATGTCCAATTTGAACTAAGGAATGTTGAATGAATACAAATTGATAATAAACATTCAAATTGAGATAAATCAATTCCTGAAGAGGTAAAAATGCTGTTGATGATCTCTAACACAGGTGTCTACATTATGTATGTTATCCACTGAATCTCAACCAGAAATTTTGACGATGTGATCTGTTCTTTCTGAAATGTTTCCAAATGGAACACCCTGTATATTATTGCGCATTTGAAAGGCAGATGATCTGGAGAGTTCAAAGCAGATGGAACTGGTGAGGTTGAATAGGTCGTAGTTGCTTGTTTTCGCAATCTAGAATGCCCTTTGAAATGATTCAAATCGGTTCTATTTTCGAACTGGAGCAATAATTTTCGGGTGGTAAGCAATGACGATATCGATGAATCGAGTATGGATATAGGTATGTTGAGTCTTGTTGTCAATAGTTTAACATTATAGAACCCCGAACTGGAAATGAAGCGAAAATCAGTAAAAAAATGTAGGTTTGTTCATGTCTCGAATTGTTCAAACGATCCTCGCACTGCGCATCAAATTCAATCCAAGATGAGTGGGATTCTTTAGAAGGCAAATAATTGAATACTCGTATTCCCTTTTCTTTTTTTCTTTCGGAAATAAAGTGACAAATGTCATGCGTCTCGTGGATCAAGGTCATTTTTAGACGTATGCATGTCGAAATTAAATCAACCTAGAAAAAACCTGAAAACTTGGACCTAAATCAGGTGACCAGAATATAAATTATCTCCACCAAAATAAACGTACTTACACCTATCCACTTTCTTGAAATGATTCCAGAATACATTATTCAAGTACAGATTTATGGTGTCCTCTATAAATAATCATGTTCAAGAGCATTTGTTCATCATCTGAACGCTCGATATGTCCATTGTTTGATATTGTTGGTGGATTCATCAAATAATTAGATCCTTCATTTTGTTTGAAAGTGTTTCTCAAAACTCAAAAAGCTTAGAGATTGGAAATCTGGGGCATATACGCATGCGCATCCAAATTATAAGTCATAAACATTTCATGTCCATATGCTCGTACTGCTTTGGACGGATTCGAAACTGTCCCAAACTAGTTCATATGAAACGAAAACACGGAACCTGTGGAATACAAAACAGTCCTGGAAAAACCCGAACACTTTTGTGACACTGCGCATGCTTGTGATGGTTTCGGACTGTTGATTTTGTGATAGCGAACAAACCTTGCATAATCTTCTGAGTGAAAGACATAGAAAATCAAATCACATTATCTATATCAATCACAATCAACAACTGAATCAGCGAATACAACGAAAACAGCGCGTATATTCTAGACCATGGATAAATAAATAAACAAATAACAATGAGAACATAATAACCACAATAAAAAAGCAGCAATAAGTAAGGTTTGGTATCTTATTCATCATTTATTGATTCATGCTAGACAATGATTCATTCACAAAAATGTGCACGTGGTGCAAGGTTTAATTTACCTGTCTTGAGAACAAGGAAAATGACTCAACTTTGAACATTGAAGCTATTCAGATTATAATTGGAATAAATATATTTTTATCGTAATTTCATCAGGCATCTGGTTTAACTATTTAATAATTATTATTTCGTGAATAATTTGGTTCATACTCCCCGAAAAATCAGTAAATCAGGATCACAAAGCACATCTTTCTACATATGAAAGTATTCAGCCAATATTACAACAGGTTTGAAGTATGTGTGAACGTGGCAGTTCCCTAGGGACATCAGCAGAATGGTGAAGGTGACAGAAATTATTTTTCGAATCTATTTTCTACAGTGGTTTTCATAAACTTTACGGATAAATTGAAATCTGAACACATTTACAAAATTATTGATGAGCAAACTTCATATCTGTTTCAAGTGGATCAATTTTGAAGTATGAAATTTCATTATGGAAGTGATATTCTCAATTTGAATGCGTCTTATCAATTTGAACGAGTATATTGAGGGATGGAATTGATAGGTCTTTCAGTTTTTGATCAAGAAAAAGAAAATTCATTATCGAATGTGAGTAATTTCATTAGGTTTGAGGAAAATCCATAATTTCATCAGACTTATTCACTAAATATGTATAATATAATTTCAGCAATCGTTTTCCTTGAAAAAAAATCATATTATGTTGCTTTGTGGCGGTGTTGAAGAGTAATTTGGAGCTCCTACCGACCCCGTATAAATTAATAAGAATTGTTGCATCACTAATCATTCATAATTGAATTTTATTTTTCTCTGACGATTATCTCATTGTACGTATCGAATATAGTATTTTTGATAATTTGTAATTTTCATGTTATTTAAAAAATATATTTATTTAGGTTTAGAATTGTCGCTTGTGTTGATAAATGCATTTTTTTATACTTAATTTATTTGTAACTCGACGGCATTTAAGAGGGTGTCCCAAATGTTTCCGAGGGTCTGTCCTATCTGGAGGCAATTCATCTCCATGACTGAATTTTTGTTGGGGATTCTGTTGGCGAATAAGTGTAGATGCGCACATGATTTTGTTAATTTTTTCTGGTTTCTGATACCTAGATGTGTCTGGCTATATTTTTTTTGTGGAAAACTCCTGAATGAAATACGGAATCTGGTTGAAAAATGCATGGATTGTATAAAAATTACAGGGATTCTTGTTGGATATCTGTCAACCTGCAGAATATTGCAAGGTTAATGGTTTTCAAATTTTGAATTGATGAAAATCCATAGTAAATGTAAAACACCTCACCTCAAATCTTTATTCTTCCAGTTGAGTTGTATTATAATTTTGAGTAGCACGGGAAAATTTGAAATAATATCACATAATCATTTAGTACTCTTTGACACAATACGATACTTTCCCAAAAATAACGAAATGATTTCGTGAAATATGGTTTTAATATTAATATTTCATTTTTGACAATAGAAATAAATAAATAAAAAACAACCTCAGAGGAGATTCTTTAATTATATGATACATTTTCCCCATCTGGGAAGCTATAAAGGGACAGCAAAACATGAATAAAATTTTGAATAGAACACCACATTTTTTCATCATTGGAAATACCTTTCGAAAAACTTTCCGAAAATACTTCACCCAATATAAGTATCTTCCTTATTTCTTGATTTATGAGCATTCAAAACTAACAGTATTGGATTTATTTTTGAATGATTCTAGAGAGAAGGTTATGACAGTGATATTCGCTCTTTATCGCTTCCTATGAGTGTGATCACTAAAAATCAATATTGTAATCATTGTCATGGCCTATATTCGAAAATCCTTCAAAATCGATCAAACTGTTGATTTTGAAAGCCAATATTTTGAGAAATACAGTAGATAAATATATTGAGTGCGGTATTTTCGAAAAGTTTTTCAAAAGGTCTTCTCAATGATGAGGAGATATGTAGGGTGCTCAATTCGAAATTCATGAATGTTCCACTGCTCCCTGTATTTCTTTTCAGATACTGAAAATGTTTTCGTTGATTCAAGAAGCGAACAAAATCCCCTGTGAGGCTCTCTTTTAATAATATAATGTGTCACCCGGTAGCATTTCTGTATCCAGCACCCAGTACACCGCATTCGGGTATCATCGCATCATTTTGAGCTCTATTTCAAAACGAGCATCCGATATCCCCATCGATTGTTAAGCTGCCAGACGCTTGATACTACTGTCATAGACCTTCCCTGCGAAATTTTCAAATAGCAAATGAAATGATTTATGCGAATATAAGGAAGGGAAATATACTTCCTCGACAAGAACAAGAGACTACTATTTCTAAACAAACAAACCTAACTCGGCCTAAATTAACCTTCTTCCCAAGAAGTATTTATTGTTCGGAAAATTACTAGAGAGAAGAATGGAGACAACTTTTTTCAAACAATATAACCTGACACGGCCTAAATGAACCTTCTTTCTATAAAGTATATCTTTCAAAATTACTGGAGACAACAAAAAAAATAAAAAAAGTTGAATTTCCTGAGGATTGAACTCGGGACCCCAGGCATGGCAGACGGAAACTTAGTAGCTGTGCGAATCGCTAACTTTGAAATTTTTTAGTGAAATGAGAAATGCAAGAGAGACTTCAGCCAATCGAGCGTACGGTAGGTATTCCGAGCGTTGTCGTACTCATGAACGTTCGTAAATGCCGAGATCTAGCGTTCTTAGTGCGATATCCTGGTTGCTCGATACAAAAATTCCACCCGGTACAGTTCTTTTCGTGATTCGAATGTAATCTGCCAACGGAAATAATCATTTCGGAACTGAAACGAAACTTGGAATGGTTGTGTTATGCACATAAAAATTAGAGCAAAACTTTGTTTTTACGACAATCTAAAAAAAAAACATCGAATATGATAATGTCATCATGGAAATTTTAGTTGAGAGGAAAAAGCACAGGTATTGAAGCACACATATCGAGAATAGGAATAAAATCACACACTCGCATGTTTGGAATGATAATTGAATTAGTTGCTACACTATCACGTGTTTTGCACACTGCATTCATCCTCATAGGATTTTTCTTCCTGTTTTTTTTTGATAAGGAGGAAAATTCGAATCTAATTTGAATGTGCATGTGATCACCTGCAAAACATAACTTCTAAATTCACTAAGCTTCGACAAAAATTATAACGTTCTACAGTCAATGCATTATTTGTTTAAACAAGAAAGAATTTTGTCTTTGTTTTTAAATAGGATAGGCGGATTATATTCAAACATTTCGTCAAAATATTATTTTGTCTGATCAAATATGACTAGGAATATAATTGGTGTATATCTACTGAGGTCTCATATTAACACCCAAATATTGATGTTCATTCTCCTAGAAAAAACAGTGTATAAAACCCGTTGGATAGTGAATATCCTTGGCTGTATAAAAACTTTCTAATTGTCGACCAGTTTTGCATCAAAAGCCGTCCTAAATCCATGCATTTTTCCTGCCATTCCGTTTTTATGAAGAAAATAGTTATTTTGCAATAAGTTTGCAGCTCGAAGACGATGTTAAGAGCTGCAATCATGCTGAGTGCAACAAATATTCTTTTCACACATTTTGCACACATTTTTTCTACGATCGAATTGAATTGATTTTCATTTCAAATGTCATTGGAGAATATTTCATATTACTAGAAATACTACTGATTCTTAAAATGGTTCTACAAATCCTGATCAGTTTAAATTAACGTAATATTTATAAAACTATACTTATTTACTTCTTTGAATTTCAATTTCAATATCGCAACTAGAGCAATTTACTAAGGTTATTGATAGACACACTTCATATTCAGTAATTTATCTCATACAGGGTGTTCTCAAGAGTGAGACATTTTTTTAACAGGATGTAGAATTCATTAAAATAGACAAAATCACCAAACATTGTCCATATAAAAGTTGTAAAATAACGTGCAAAAACACCAATAGAATTGGTCCTATTACAGTCCAAGAGTATTTACCATTTCGGGTGATCAGAATTCTGCATCTTGAACCACCCTGTATTATTTCTAATTAAATATCAGTCGTAGCCGAGTTTGTCTATGCGCTGAAATTCGCTAGATAGCCGTTCACGATGCGAAGGTACTGTCGGTTTGAATCCTGCTATCGGCTGAGCATTATTCTTCGAAATGTGTGATTCATGGTTGTAATCCTGGCAGCACATCCATGTCCTAGAAGTGGTTCGCATTCCACTATAAGCTGTAGGTCCCGCTCTTCCTAAGCCCGCACAAGTTTCGACTTCTGGAGAGTTGGTTCCCAACTTTGAAGTAGCGATACACAAATAAAAAAGAATGAAATGAAGAGTTAAGATAGGGATAAGTAAGCCATTTCGACCAATAATGAATAGTTTCAATACAAAAGATTCCTAAAGTTGAAAAATCTTTGAACACCCTATATCTCTGTAAACCGCTAGACCTCAAGTGTGATATATTGATGAAATCAGCTCTGCAAGGAGAATCTAAAAATGCAATGAAGTATTGGGTGTTCCATTTGAAATAGCATAGTTGTTGCTTTTTGGAAGCGGCAACACTGCATTGTCGAAATTAGCGTAATCTCAATTATAAGCATGGACATTTTCATAAATTTCTTGCTACTGATTCCCGATATAAAGATAGTGTAAGGTCGTGGTGTACCCAGTATTTCAATGAATTCTACATCTTCTTAAAAAAATTCCTCAGTTTTGTGAATAACACTATGTATCAGAGATGTTTGAGGAATAATAATCAATGATATATAAAGTACCTTTAGTTAACATGTTCTTATGTTTACTCGAATTAAAAAATATATGGTTGAGTTTGTGATCAATAGAGAAATAAATTAGTTTTTTGCACTTGGGCACACTAAATAGTGCTTAAAGTAGTAACATTTTGCACGATCGTAGAAAAATGCTATTTTCTCAATCTCGTTTGTGATTCTGCATAATTTCATTCAAGTTGACCTGAAATTATGTGAAAAGAGTGATATGAATTGAATGTAACGATTACTGCTAGTGTTGGGAAATACCTATATTATATAACTATTGGAAAATTTTGATTTCACGTTTTGATGACCGATAAAGTAATAAAAAACTCCAGTTGAAATGTAAAGACAGCGGGACAACTCTGAACGAAGTTTCTCTAACCTCAGCTAATTGTACTTTTCTCTAGCAAATTTGTATAAATTGTAAAGAAGAATATTATGACGTTTACATCGCTCAACTCGTAGGCTACTTGAGATACTGTATTATTTATAAGCTGAACAAAGTTCGAATATACAAAAAAGCTGTATCGAATTAAATGGATGTTTTTGGTAGGCTAGTTCTTTGCAAGTCGTTTGCAGTACATAGAACTAGGCATGTAATTGAGTGTAAGATATTTATAAATATATTTGCTTATAAATGTAATTATTGTAGTTTTTCTCATTTCTTCATTATTTCATTTTATATTGAAGGTACCGCAAGGAAATGAAAAAATTGCTACTCTATCAAATCTGGAGAGTTGTGCTTCTACCTGTCACTAAGGCATTCCCTGAATATCGTGTATACCAAAATTAAAGGCTCTACGACAAAGTTGATTTTTGAGTCTAAAAAAGAAACCGTTTGAAATTTTTTCATCCAATTCGAGTCGTCAGAATGGCTGAAACTTGCATACAGTATGTTCTCGATGTGCTGAACAAGAATCTGAAGTCCGTTTTCATGTATCTCTCTTATTTTCCGAGATATTTGCGATCAAATACTAAGAAATTGTCTGAAAGTGCATTGAAATAATAACAAGAATTTTTTTCGTGAGCAAATTATACTTCAAATAACTCAGTTCTGCCAAGAATTCAGTAGTTCTCATGACATCAATCTCCAGTCAATTAAGGTAGGTACTGTTATGTTGGTTAATGTAAATTTTTAATCATATACGAATTGAAGTTTATTGACTGATCGTGTTACGTGTGACATAGTGGAAGAAAATGGTGTGCCTACGCGCATATTATGTGACGTCATCTGGGATACCAATATCAGCTGCTAGTCACAGACAGATACCGTTACCATTGGCGTGCTTAATGAATTCAATCATGTTCATTGAAATTTCTATAAATTTTTCGATCTGCTTAGAAATAATTCAATTTATATAAACAGGTACCTATTTCTTCCATTTTACTATTCCATTGATTCTGGAAATTGTGATCTTGAGGTAATTCGCAATCGCAAATAGCAAATACATACGAATTATCATGCATTGCCAATCCCATCTGAATGATCCACTACTGTGTCGATTCTGACAGATTAAAATTCAGCAGTTAACGACGTTGACGTTGCTTCTGCTCCGACATCGACAACAGGAGTATCAATTTTTGTCGTTTTTGTTATTCAAATCTTTGCTGCAATTTATATTTTGTGAGAAATCAAGTTTTGAATTCATTTTCTATTATTTCTGACTTGATATTCGGAAGATGTTCTGTAGGAATGGCATCTTGTTTCAAATATTTGTGATTTTTTGGAGGTGTGTAATTCAAGAACCGTACTTTTGCACTTGTTTGGGAACATTTTGCATGGAAATGTTTTGAAGAAATACGTGCTGTAATATGAATGTGATGATTATATATATACTTTGGGATGAGGATATAAGGAATAAAAGGTAGGTACCGTAATTTGAGTTTATATTCTGTCGGCAGCAAGCTCCCATCGTTTCATCAGGTCTCCTAGTTGGAATTTCCATAATCAGAAACGAAACAAGTAGGCATTTCGAAATTATTTCATTCAATTTCAGTACTTATATAATATCTGAAGTTCGAGACATCAATCACGAAAACAAATAAGGTGACTAACCTATTCTATTCTTTGTAATAACAATGACAGTTATATCCCAGCTGACGTCATGCGCAGAACAAGACGAGTTTGAGCTTTCTGTTGAGCACAACATCTTTTCCTTCCACCATGACTACTGACAATTTCCTGTCTTTCTAGCAATATATGATGAATACAAGGAATATACAAAGTCTTGATACCTATTATCATACCAGGTACTAGATCGAGACAATTTTTATCAAGGTACCGCAAAGAAAAAAAGCAGGTCAACAATTGATATATGCTAAAACCCTTTTTTCTGCAACCGACACAAAAGTCGTCCATTTTAATATCAAAATTAGCTATTGAATTGACGTTTCTATTACTGACACAAACAGGTATTCAATCTTTGGTAGAAGTCCATATTGCTCAAAGTGGAGTGAAATATTTCACAGGAAGGAAGGAATGCTCGAAGTCATCTCCACAAATTTGTGGAGATGACTTCGAGCATTCCTTCCTTGCTGTGACAAACAGGTATGTTACTTGGCAACACATTCACTTTCTAGAAGGTAAAGTTGGACTTCAGCTCCTAGGAACTAAAAAGGATGTACTAATAGAGGTCATCAAGAACAAATAACAATGTTATGGTTGGTTATTCGGGTTGGGACGCTCGTTATTCTCGGGATGGATAACTTGCTTCTGAATAATCACGGCCAGCAATAGTTTTTTTGTCTCGCAGAACGATATTGTTTACCTTCATTTGATAACCGAGTCAAACACAGTGGAGTATGGAGAGAAATGCATTACCGCCATTATTGTTCTTATTTCTTTAACGTCGGCCTTTTTCTGCTACTGAGGCTAATCACCGACACTGGTGAGCACACTATGCTCACTGACCTAACATTTTCCACGACTTTTTCCTTTACCTGGCCATCGAACAACAACTTTCAGACTTGTTGTTTGATGACCTGGCACTGGCGCGGTAGTTGCTATCAAGGCTGACCTGACACCTAGTCCATACACAAATGGGTCACTCTGTGTTTGTATTTATATTAAAACAATTCGAACATCCTTGAAAATTTAATAAACCTGATATGTTAATGCAGGTGGAATATTCTCACCACACGGATTATTTGTTGCATTGCATACATATGGCACGGCATTGGTGGTTACTTATATTTCTTTCAGTTAATTCTTTCGGTTGCAGAAAAAATAGTATGTTTCATTCGGATCAAAAGTGACTTTGAAAGTGTCACCTTTGATCCTAATGAAACAATCTACTATTATACCATATTTAAAAGCTCTACGACAAATCCGACGGTTTCGTGTTCAGAATATAGGTCAATCCTCTCATTTGAGTTTCAGCATATTTTTTCAGTTATCAAGGTCCTATAATATGATGCACTGACATATAATCGCATTATGGCCTTACTTGTCAAAATTGAATTATTTATGAGCTTCTTGAGTCATATGGGCGAAAATGTGAAGAGCTTATATATAATTACCCCTGCGAAATTACTATATTTCTTAGAAAAAAGTCATATATACCTACAGTATGTTATCGATTTATTTCTTAAGTGGATGATATCGATGATACTTCAGTTTCTCCTCTATTAAGGGGTAGAAGACGAGGTAAATATTTGAAATTCCAGAACGGACTCCGTCCTTCTCACCAAATATCTCCGCCTCGCTCGTTCGATAGGCGCATGTTATTACCGCGAAGAAGACATACGAGGGGATATCCAAGATAATTCGAGAGCGAAATATAGAAAAGTGAAGGGTTTTTAGATGCTGTGAGATAAGTTGTCGTGAATTTTCGAAGCTGCTCTTCTGTATGATAGTTAGAAGGGTAATTTTGTAGCATGAATGCGAAACTGCTGTTTTTTTTTCTCACGATGATTTCATCAAAATTCTCTCGATCAATTCACCATATTTATCGACTTTTGAGTGAAATAGGAATTTCCACAAGGATACAAGGATTATATTGTTATTGAATATATTCATCAGTTTGTTGTATATTGACCGATATGGGGAAGATGCTATCAGAAACTATAGGACGAATTCGATATACAGGGCGATTCATGAAGAGACTCACATAGCCAAATGGTGAATAGGGGAAAACATAACAAGTTGAGATTCCATGTATGAAAGATTCTGTTGGCCTTCAATTACGAAGATATTATGTGAAATTGCCATATTATAATTTCAATGGCCGACATTTCAGATATGATTCATCCCAATTAGGCAGCGACGTTTCTTTATTCAAGATGGCATATTACAAAAAATCAGATCCGAAAAATTCATGTTCTCTTGTTATAAGTATAAAAAAAGCTCATTTTATGATCAGTTTTCTAGAAACATTTCATCAGATTCAGGAAGATCAGACATAATGCCATAAGAACTGCTCTTCAATTTGCACGATACACTTTGATCGGTTCATTAAAAAATATGAAACAAAAACGTTCGAATGAATTTTCAATTTGAACCTAGCTGATAACTCTCTCATTTCAACTGGATTCATGTGAATTTACGATAGGAATCGACAGATATAAGTAGTTGATAAGAAACCACAGAACTGCTTTTTTGGTGATTTGAAATGTTCGTTTATTTTGATCGACATCGTGACTTGTTTCTATTTACAAATATCAATGAAGTAATAATGAAATAGTATAGGCGGTGTTTTTCATCATTTGACGTGACGTGACATCTGTTGATAATCCGAAAATATGGGTACTGGTGGAATTATGGCATGAAGATTTCACGAAAGTGTGCTGCTGGACGAGTGGTATTTCAACACAATTGAGTTAACAATGAAAGACAGAATCATGAGAACATATTCAGAATGGAGTTGTTATTTGCTAGAGAGAGAGAATTTCTTATAAATGAGCGATTCGTATTCTGACGACAGATATAATTATTTTATGCCAAACTGACAGACTTTGCTCCGCTATCCATGGTTACATCTTCGAAAACACCAACGCTGATGATAGACCAATCAGAATTGAAAGACCGCTTGTGTTTTCGCGATTACACACGTTGTGATGTTATTGATCAGATTATGTAATAAATGAAATCAGTATATTGTTTAACGAGCACGGAAAGATAGTGATTTCCTACGAGAAAGAAGTTTGCAGCATGAGCCGTATTGGCGAATGCTGTCATAATTTTTCTACGGCTATAATAGATAACAGCGACATTTTCGATTTCTTTGTCTGCCAAGTAATGCTCATCTATTAGACAGCGATGTCATTACTTCACATTTGACATTCCATGAGCGATGAGATTTTTTTGAAATAATAACACGATGGAGTCATTGTGATATCAGATACGGAAATAATATTGATGATATACAAAGCACCTCATTGACGTATCGAACACAGTAAAACAAGAGCAATTGTGGGTTATAGCCGTAGAAAGGTTTTACCCCTATACATATTCTTGGGTCTGTAAATCTTCTATGGTATTGAACATTGCAAACATTCGAACTTTTTCCATGTTCAGCATTTGAAAAATAAAGTGACATCTTGAGTGCAAGAATCACAGGTCACATCATGAAATAAAAAATAGGGCACTACAATTTCGATCAAGAACTAACATTTCAAATCATCAAATAAATCAGTGTTATAGTGGTACTGTGCTTTTTCTCGTTCGCTCTTTTTCTGTAAATTTTTACTCAACAAAAATGTACAAAAAATCGATTTACATGAATACAGTTGGAAGTACTGTTTACTTCATCAGTCAGGTCGAAATTGAAAATTCATTCGAACGTTTTTGTTTCATATTTCTTCATTGAACCCGTCAAAGTGTCGGGCCCTGAAAATGAAGAGCAGTCCTTATGGCATTTCGTCAGATCTTTCTGAATCTGATAAAAATTCTCGCGAACAGTGATCACAAAGTGAACTCTTTAGAGTAAAACATGAATTTTTCCTATGTCCAGATCTGGATTTTTTCCATGAGGTGCCATCTGGAACAGTTTCGATAGAGAAACGTAGCTGCAAAATTTCAGCAAATCACGATGAGTCATTTCTGAACTACATCGTAGTAGATGGATTTTTTTTTCATATACAGCGTCCCACACTTGGAAAAACGCGTTTCTCTTTCTATATCTTAGTTGTTGGTCGTGCGATTTTTACCAAATTCGGACTGGTATTCTGTATCTGGGGTTCTATTAAAATAAAACGGGGTCGATTTTTCATGAAAAGGCTTCTTTCAACAGGAAAACGAACCTCATAATATTGTTCTTCATCGTTATAAGAATTTTCACATGAATTCTATGGAGGGTATCAGCATCAGCATGTTTGCGAACGTAAATTAGTATTCTATGCAACGATCACGAGTAGTGATTCACACGAGACCAACGAGACGAGACTTTCATAAAGTCTCGTCTCGTCTCGCCAATAAAATATGAAGTCTTGTCTCGAGTCTCGTCTCGCAGCCCCGAGTCTCGTCTTGTCTCGAGTCTCGTACGAGAGTCTCGCAAAAGTATCGCAATTTCGTCATGCATAATCTTGTTCCAGTCTAGTACGGGATATTTACCTTTACCTACTTTTTAGGTATAATGTAGAAGTAGGAAGAGAAAATTTCAACAAAAATAACATTATTTATTGAAAAGTAAGTACCTAATAGGTACATACTTACATCATACATCTGAACAAGAAGAAAAAACATAGCATTATATTTTCGAAAGTGATGAGAATAAAATAAAAAGTAACACGTATGTTCTAAACAAATAAACAAAACAAAAACTTTAATCCAACATTATTTTACTTATTTGAGAAATGGGTATCTAAGAAAATAGTAATTTGTTTTACTAGGCAGAAAAGTAGTCAACCTACATTTGCTGCCGTGTGAAACATAGAATTTCTTCTCCAAATGATATAAAACCATTTTTGTGTATTTTTTTTTATTGAAAACTCCATCATTTTGTGTTCACCCAATGTCAGTGTCGATATTGATTACTAATTTCATTAGAATTTCTTGGAACGTTGCATAGCAAGAAACTTTTTCTGCTAAGGCAGTAAAAGTACACCTTTTCTGCCTGTTAAGCGGCAGGAAAAAGCCACTTTCCCTGCCGATTGGAGAAAAAAACCTTCATCAGTCAGATCAGCCTTCACGATCGCAATTGTTTTTGTTTCTCACCCAGTCGTTAAGACATAACAAACATCATGCAGATTCATTATTAAGGCGATTCCGATGTTTTCTTATAGAATTCTTTCTAAATATGTTTTATTATGAATGAAATTCTCAAGTCTGCAGTCGGCATGCAGAAATATTTACCTGCGAGACTCTCGCACGAGACACGAGAAGTCTTGCACGAGACTCGAGACAAGACCAATAAAAGTCTCGTCTCGTCTTGTCCGAGTCTCGTCTCGAGTCTTGTCTCGAAAACGAGACGAGACCATGCGAGACTCTCGAAAACGAGACTCTCGCGGGCACCACTAATCACGAGGAAACCATGTATATGTTCAATATCATGATAGTTTCATGCACTATTTTTTGTAGGACCACAAGTCGGAAGTGACAACTTCGATGGCCCGTATAGTATTTCCAATTTTTTTTAGACAATACGGGGAAATCTGAATGAAGTTATATCAATATAAAAATATTGATAGAGAAATTTGACATTTGCGACTAAGAACTTCCAAATTGCATCTCATCAAAAGTATTCATTACTCAACCTGTGTATCATAAATGATGTGAATGATTTTCGTAATCCGAGCGAGAACACAATATGATCAGATCGACTATCGGTGACTTCGATGCATGTATTACGCTATTCAAAACTCGAGAACATATTATATAACCGCCATCGCATATCAACATAAATAGATATTTTGAATTGACTCGGCCGTACCAGTATACCACCTGACGAAGCTACTGTATTAGCGAGACATATCGTGTGTTTGAGAATTTTGTGGAAATCTCATCGTTTGTGGTTTTCACATAAATAGATATACCTACACTGGTACGCGTGCTTCCATGACGCCAGTCTGCCGGTTTACTCTCATCCCAGAAAGTGCCTAACTGGCCTATAGAAATTATCGCTCCAAAAATCAATTAATATCTCACTATTCATATTTCAGCATTCTCCAACATCATAAGTACATGAATTGCATGAATTTTTGACGCATTCACGTTGTCATTATGTTTCATTTGGAATTAAATGTCAAACAACTCAAGCAAGTGAGATAGAAACATATATACCCACTTGATTATACCCAAGTACTACGTGTTTTTATGGGCCAAAAATGTGTTATCATGATGAAAAGAACGTGTCTTCATTGGTTTAGATCTGTATCATGATAGAAATCCGAGATAATTAATTCGCTTCTTATAAAATGGGAGTAGGAAAAATTATTCATTCGGAAAAGATGAGTTCAACAAAAAAAGTGTTATGTAAACCATAATTTTCTACCTATACTGGTTCTATTGAACGTTCCAGAATTTGCGGTTAATAATTATAATTCCTTATTTATTCGGGGCTGATAATGAAGAAAGAAATTTGACCCATTCTATAGTATTTTGAAATTATTGAATTTTTGCACATGGAGGTTCGAAAACATGAGTAACATACTGTAGCTCCTACAAAAAATCCTGATTCATGAAACCCATTTCAATTTCAATAAAAACGCACGGTACTGTCCATAATGATGTTTCTTTTCCTAAAAACTAATCATATCAATGGAAATTCATACTAGTCCAAATTTGGTAAGAATCGCACGATTGATAGCAATAATAGCTGAGATATAGAGGAGGGGGGGTGTTTGAAGTGAGACACGCTGTATATAATTATATACATACATATATCAATTCGTCTTTTCCCCGTTCTGCTGTTCACCATTTGGCTATCTGAGTCTCCCCATGAATCACAAAAACCTGAACTTCGAAGTATATAAACACTCGAAACACTCGCGAAGTCTACCGCTACCGCAATTGGTCAAAAAGTTTATTTCACGAATCCCATTATAGGCGATATTTTCTATATAATACAAAATATCTTCTCTACCCTTGAAAGTCTCTACTTATGTGGAATTCGCCGCTTCAAAAAAAGTCTCTATATCGTCAACCGAAATGCGGCTCGCCCTTTTGCCGACAAACGTTTCACCTCGCACCTATGACATCATCTGATGTTTTTATTTATCATTTCGGAGAGCAGGATTCACGGACATCGACATCGTGCTATACTTCCTTACTGGAATGCTAAAATTATCTTATATAATCCCCATTCGATAATATAAAATAATGTATGGATAATGTGGACAGTATAAAAGTTCCCAAGGAATAGGATGAAGAAACAGAAATGATGAAAAATGATATAGATAGCTGGAGTACAAACGTAAATGTATCCTACTTTTTGAATCACACTGGTAAAATCTCAAAAACGCAAAATAAGCCTGTATTCCAATATTGAAACACAGTTTGCAGCATTCTCCGGTGAGGACGCTAGGAATCGGTGTCGAAATGTTGGAAAACATGGGACCGCGCGCCCCCACTTTTCTCCCTCTAAAAAATTTTTTTTCCCGAAACAAAAAATACTGGGCTCTTCACGAAGGATGAACGGATGTTTCTCTGGAAGCGGATTTTGAGTTTTTGTCTTAGTTTTTTTCAAAAAAAAATTCTGAATATACTCGAAAAATGCAATGTTCATGATTTTTTTGCAGAATATCGGTGAATTTTTTCAAAATTCTGCTTCCAGAGAAACCTAGATATTTCAATTCTTCATCTCACCATATTTTTTGTTTTCCGAAAAAATCAATATTGAACAATGAAAAGTGGGGGCGGAGAAAACATGTTTTCATTGCACTGATGCATGGTGTATCCTCCTCTTAAGCAAATATGCAAGGCAATAAAATTCCTCCATGATTCATAAAATTTTAATTTCCAACAATATGATATAGTTTTCTGTAAAAAGGTAACTATGAATATAAACAATATTCAAATTCAACAATTTCAACAAAACGTTAATGAAGAAAGTATGGCACTAAAGGATTGTACCAAAAATATACAAAATGTTCACTTATATAAATATTGAAAAATTGGAATGTTATTTGAATGGATGTAAAATGACAAGAATTAAGGTAAGACTGATTCACCTGTACATTGATAATATGATTATTATTATTTTTGTTTTTGTATAGATATAGAATTTGTTAGTAATTTCCAACTACCTACTTTGATAATATTACATAACAATTACCTACATCACAATCTATCAAACAATTTTGCTAAAAACAGTAATAATAAATAATAAATAATTACTGAATATACATAAGTATATGGAACCAAAAAATATCACAAGTTGCATGAAAGTACATTTTTCTCTACATTCGGTCCTTATTCAATCTATTAGAAACTAGTTTTTACAACTATATACAAAAAAATCAGATAATTCAATTGATATAACTCTGGTTAATTTGAAAAGGCGCCCAATTTTTTGATATATTTATAAACATCTCGTGGTTGACATTTAGCAAACAATCAATAATTCAATAATTTGAATATCAGTATATACTTGTGGAGATGAAGAAAAATCAACTAGTATACTTACAGATAGGAGCCCATGTTTTCATCTATAGCCAAAATAGTATAAATAAATTTTTTTAAAGTTTTTCGAGCATAGGTAGACCAAGCGATTCGGGAATATCAATGTCTTCTAAGCATATAACGGAAGGATTGAAAGGAAAACGTACAGGAAATTTGTATTTGACATCCATCAGCAAAGCCTGAAACAAAACAATACATTATTGACATTCAGTATGTTTTTTTTTTATAAAATCGATCAAATATTGGTTGAAAACATTAACAAACAGTGATGTGTAAAACTTGAGATAATGGAGAAGTTTCCATTATTGTGGTTTTTATCTCACTGCGAAGTACCGTATATTAATTTTACATTACATTTCACATTATTGACATTCAGTATGTTTTTTTTTTATAAAATTGATCAGATATTAGTTGAAAACATTAACAAACAGTGATGTGTAAAACTTGAGATAATTGAGAAGTTTCCATAATTGTGGTTTTTATCTCACTGCGAAATCTGTACCGTATATTTAAAAAAAAATGAAAAAGGAACTTGGCCCCTTCACCATTCCTTCAACGTACTTATAACGTAATGAAGAGCCACATTCACACAGAATTAAAATAGTGTAACAAGACGAAAAGTAACCATTTTGAGTTGAATATACGTTATCTGATTCATCATTTTGTTAGCTTTCACGTGCTATACTGTAACAACTGAAAGTTTCAGTACTGATCAAGAGATGGTGCTAGTTACTCTACAAAACTGAAGAAAACTTCATTTCCATATAATTTCATACTGTAATAACTCGATACAAGAATAAAGATTTGTTACAGTTTTGAACTGTGAAATATTTTCAACACTCAAATAGTTATTTATGTAATAAGGATCATAAAGACGATCATTATGGTACAAGTCGTGAATGTTATCGGGCGAGGCGTAGCCGAGTCCGATAACACGGCGTGTGCCATAATGATTGTTTATGATTCGTATTACATACAAAATTTTATCTGATGGCATTTATATCAATACATTTTCGAAAAATTAAGAACTGCATTTTCGACATGTCACAATGACAACTATTTTTAAAGGAGTAAGTATTGTGTAGTTTCAAATATTAGTAGGTGAGTGAGCTGTGCTTTGCCATTATATTAATATTACAAATTGTAGTAATTGTTCTTTTACCATTTATAATAAATAGTTTTGTACATAGTTATGCATTTTGAATAAACTTTTTTGATCAAACCATTACATGTTTTCCTTATAGAATTTCATTATGGTACTTATAGTCCCATAATGAGCTTCCTTATGTCATCAAAATTGAGTGACATAACGTTGTCATTATGACATGCCATCAGATAAACAAACTTATGTTACTATGGCATATCATTGTTACTGTAGTGATTGTAGTTATAGTACTTACCTACTCCTCTAATAAGAATGATGAGTTTTAATCACAGCGCTTAATACTATCAATTATTATATAATTTAGATGAATAGTGTAACAAGTTCTAACAAAATAATTTGTTCAACAAGTTTTTTTTCTAAATTTGTTGATTTCACGAAGTGAATAGAAAACTACTGTGGCAGGGCTGATATTGTATATTTATACACAATGTGTGCGATTTCAACCCGCAACATCCTCCTAATTTGGAACATGTCGATGACTGATTTTCAAAAACAAAAATTCCATAATACATATAGCACTCAACGAGCTCTATTCGAAAAACTCTAGAGAGATCTTCCTTTAGAAGTTATGGAACTTATGTATTGGATGTGTTCCTCTTCACCGGTTATATCAACTCCTTAGATTTTGATACAGGATATATCGAAAAATAAAAAATATAAACATTTGCCATTGAATAACTAATACCCTATATGAGATATTGCGTCCAAATTTCGTATGGGTGTATTTCAGCTATGCTTGAATCAAATAGGAAAGTCACTGTTCCGAAAAAAAATTCATAATAATAGTCGTTTTTGAAATTGCGACCCCTTCAACAAACAAGTTGAAAATCTGAATATTTCCACATTTGTCCACATTTTCGAATAGAGCACGTTGAGTAGCATATCATGGAATTTTTGTTTCTGAAAATCGGTCGACGGGTTCCGAATTAGGAGGGTGTTGCGAGCTGAGATCGCACACACTGTATATACAGGGTGATCCACGGTGGCTGGCCTGTTAGAAGTATCTGGCGAACGAAGAGACAGAACATTCTGAAAATTGGGATGCTTCGATAATTGAACATTATCTATCCGTCTAAAATACTTTCATCGATACAGTGTTGCCACTTCTATCAGAAACAACTAGTAACTTATTTGTTATTTCAAATAGAACAGCCTGTATTCTATTGCATTTTTAGATTCTTCCTGAAGAGCTGATTCAATCAATGAATCACACTTGGGGTCTAGCAGGAATGATTACAGAGATATTATAGGGTATTGAAAATCGGGATTTTTCAATTTTAGGATTTTTTGTGTCGGAACTATTCATTATCAATCAAAACGGCTCACAGGTCCGTATCTCAACTTCTGATTCAATATCTATTGGAATTTAGTTGGAAAAAATACAAGGTGCTTCAAGAGTCAGAATTCCGATCACCCTGTATCTGCTCCAATTAAATGTCAGTAGATACTGAATCGAAAGTCAAGATAGGGACATGTAAGCCGTTTTGATCGATAATGAATAGTTTCGACACAAAAAATCCTAAAATTGAAAAATCTAGATTGTGAACACCCTATATCTCTGAAATCAATCCTGCTAGACCCCAAGTGTGAAGCATTGATGAAATCAGCTATTCAGGAAGAAGCTAAAAATGCAATAAAATACAGGCTGCTCTATTTAAAATAACGAAGTTGCTAGTTATTTCTGATAGAAGTGGCAACACTGTATCGATGAAAATATCTTAGACGGATAGAGAATATTCAATTATCGAAGCATCGCCCAATTTTCAGAATGTTCTGTCTTTTCGTTCTCCAGATACTTCTAACAGGCCAGCCACCGTGGATCACCCTGTATTATACAAATTTAGATTCAAATATTATTATGACTTGAATTTTCAATTGCGATTTTCTCGAAACTACGATTTTTGAGATGTTACAGGGTGTTCCCAAAAGGTCTGTATGGAATCTCAGCACATATTATTGAGGTAAAAATAAACCGATTTAAAGCAACTTACCTCAGTCCAAAATTGCTCCGTTTCCGAGATACAGGGTGGTGAATATAAAAAATAAAAAGTACCTACACTCCAAGAAAGTATTTTTTTAAATCCATTTTTCAACTGCTAACTCTGGCCAAATCACATTCAAAAAAATAGATAACAGCAAACATTTTTTATTCAAAATAATTTAAATATTCCGGTGGTGCTTCAAACATTAAAAACCGAAATATCTTGAAATCGGCTTACTTTAGCGGATTACCACAATAGTATCTTTTTTCATAACAATATTCAGAAAAATATTTCCTCAACCAATAAAGTAAGAAACTACTCTGATAAAAAAGTTATGGCCATTCTAAACCATAAGAGGTAAGGTAAGCGCCCTCTATTGGCCACAGTGAAAAGATGCTTGTATTCGTGTTTCGCATTCTGAAAAAAAACCCAAATATCAATTTTTCAAGGAATACGTTGAAAAATGTTCATAAATTCTGAGAAATTCGATTTTTATCCTCTTAATTTTTCCATCCTGTGTCTCTGAAACGAAGCAGCTTCGGAATGGGGTAAGTCGCTACGCGGCATCGTGCTTAATATCACACGTGCGAAATGTGTCACTTTCCACACTAGTTATGTAATATACTGTCACCACTATGTATATCTCAAAAGAATCTATTAAAAACCATGCTTGGGAAAAAAGAACATTTCCTTCAGAACAACTATTCTATGAAGCGGAAGTCCTGGCAATTAAGCAGTTATTCGTAAAAGCAACTATAAGATTTATGTTGAAAAATACTCAATATAAAAAAATCATTTCACACAATACCACTAGAGCAGCACAGAATAAAAATGTGACAATACCAATTAATAGATTCTCGGCCACCCAAAAACATATCTCCTATATTGGTCCAAAACTATTCAACCATTAGAAATCAAAGGTAAACCATATAAAAATGTAAAAAAAAAGATTCACCAATGGATAGTCTTGAATAATATAACATATAATATATTATAATAGAACATATAATTGACAAATGGCAGATTTTGTATGCTAAGGCATTGCAAACACAAGTTCCATACCACTTGGGTCATCTGGTCATCTCACTATTTATCATTCACTTATTGTACTGTTCATCATATCTTTGTAATTCACTATGAAAGTCAATTTTTTCTTCTTCCCTCTAAGACTAGGCATGAATACCAAATCTCGTTTTTTCCATATTTTTAAGTATTCTTTTTTAAATTTTTATTCAGCCTAAGAACTTGAGAAATTCATTGTATTTTATATGTAAAATTGTAAAAACACTAGCTGTTTTGTGAACCAACTATTGGTACACACACAAATTAAAAAAAGTATAGTGTTACACCATGGAAATGTAAAACGAACTGTTTTTAACTTGGTAATATATAAATTTTTAGTGATAATATTTTGCCGGAAATAAAAACAAAAAATATCGCTAGAATACAAAAGAAACCGTCAAAATGGTCTATTCTGATTGGTTCTCGAGATCAATAGTGGAATAGTCAATTAAAAAAAATTCAATACCATTTCGCGCATCCGTATATATTGTCCTTCTAGGCGAGCGTATAAATTCTGTGCCTCGCACCCCGTCTGACACTTACCTGTTGCGCCTGCGCGTCCGGCCGCCCCTTCAGCCGCTCCTGCACCGCCCTTATAAAGGACGCCGGCACCCTTTGCTCGAACTCGTCGACAGGCGTATACAGATTGAGCACCTTGCAGATCTGCAGGGGCGTTAGAGCGTCGCACATCTCGCACACGCTCTCCACGTCCTCATCGGTCTTTCTGGCCTGCAGGAGGTGGGCAGCTTGCACGATGGGCCGCAACGTCGACCGGATCGATTCCTCCTGATAGGAAAAATGTGAGGAAATCATTAAACATTGATTCGTTTGTAGATTGTAGATGGGTCGTATAGGCTTAGAGACCTCTGGATCACTGCGACCTAGAAGATCTATTGATCTAGTTTTGGTCCTCTAACCCTAGACTTCTAATGAAGCCTAGAATTTTCCTGGCGGTTGAATTTTCCACCTCAGCAGGTGTGAGATAGACCTGTTCTAGGTGATTCAGCCTTTGGCAGACTAATACTTTACATGAGCAAAGTATTTGTTCCGCGGTTTCTGTCGCATTGTTGCAAAAGCGGCAAGTGTCAGTCTCCGCCAGGCCCATCTTCTGTGGTATTAGCCAAGGAACCCAGCGAGCACAAACATCCCTGGGATGTTTTGAAAATGTTGGCATGAAGATGTTATTTTGAGACGTAATATGCACTGACCAAAGAGGTCTTTGAAGGATATTGAAGTATTGTTTTTGTTCTTCTGAGGCATTTCTTTGTTTGCCTACTGAGAGGTATCCCTGGGATGTTTTGAGATGTTTTAGAAATGTAGGCATGAGGATGTTTTTTTGAGGCGTTATATGCACTTCCCAAAGAGGTCTTAGAAGGATATTGAAAGTATTGTGTTTGTTCTTTTGTGCCCTTTCTTTGTTTGCCCCACCACAACGTCTCATGCTTACGTCACAATACGATGAATTCTGATTTGTTTTCGATTTTGTTCTTCTTGTTCGCAATTGGCATTCGCGTTTGCAGCGTGTCACGCTTACATCACGCTGCTGACGAACAGAAAGGAATTTGGTGAAGGTTATTGTGTTAGAAGACTTATTTAGTTTGTAATAATGACCATCAGATGCAAGATGTGTTGTTCGGTGCCTCAGTGTGATCAATATATAAAAGTACGAATTCATCAATACACAGCTTCTCCGCAGTTGCAAAATTATGCATTGTGGAGAACATTTCAAAAATTGGGAAACCTCTATTTCCAATTATATGTCTGTGTGTAGTAAGCACTACTCAGAAATCGATTAAGAAGGTAATTTCTATCCAGAAAATATTTTTATGTTCAATCTATTTTTAATGCATTTTTTCATTCAAGGGGAATGGAATCCTGACAAAAGGCTTCAGAAAAGTACCTCGAAAATGGTTTTTTCACAGCGATTTAATGTGCGCAAGACGCGTTGAAAATGTTCTGTTGTGTCCATGAAAAGGCTTTGAAAAGAACTAGGGAGAAGGTAGTTTTGTGACATATCAAGGACATCTCGATAATTGCCGCCTGCGGCGGACATTGGCTGTTCTATAATAGTTCTATTCATGTGTGAACAGAACATCGCAGTGGAGGTTCAATGTCTCGAAATCTCGTACTTTTAACATCTCTGAGATTTTTTTGTGCTCGCTGGGAACTAGTTGATTTCTGTCAGATATTTTAACAATGTTTTTTTATCTCTCAAAAAAAGTAGATATATGTCTAAAAATGTTGATCGATGAAATACTCACATCTAAATTGTTCTCTCTGGTCCACATTTCGAAATGTGACAGATTGTGCCTGATCTGGCAGCCCTTGGACCAATGGCAGAGCTCTTTCCTCAGCAACAGATTGTTCAAACTCGATGCGCATATGAAATAGAACACCTGCTTGAAGACCAACGATATCACCTCCGGATCAACCCCGTAGAACGTCAGAATCTGCAGAAAGTACACAAGAAATAAAAATATTATATTCGATAGCTCAACTGAGTAATTTATATTATATGCTCTTAAATTTCAACTATCAACTTATATCCTCATTATAAACAATTTATATTGTCAAGAAGTACAAATGCCTATGGAATAACATCACTCAACCTCGCGTTCATTTCAAAATCTTCAATTATAAATCACCTTTTCCAAATTAGAACATCTAATACAATGTAGTTTCGATCAGGTCAGCGGAGTTCATAGAGGTCAGTTCCTGTAGAATTTGCAAAAACCGCTCACCGTGCGATAATACCTAGGTAAGCAATATCGAAAGGTATTGGCCATTCCAATTGCAGAAAATTGCAAACCAAGCATCGATTCCGAATATAAATAGTACCCGAGTCGATAAGGCATCATTATTATCAATACAAGTCATAAGTAATTATCAATTAAAAATGTTCTCCGTCTCCTCGACTTCAATCCTGCTGGTCAACCCCATGCTAGACGTTGTAATGTAAGTACAGTTTTTTTTCAAGTGTTGTTTTGCGTTGTGTTCCATTTGGCAAGCCATTATGTTCTTTTTCTTTGGTAACCTGCTATTTTATGAAAGTCTCGTCTCGTTGGTCTCGTGTGAATCACTATAAATATGATGATCTAGGAAGTAACAACCTCACCAAATTTCAAATTGATAACTCCATATTGTAGCTCCGCTATCATACATTCTAGTTTGTGCCTTCAAAACCTGAATCACCCTGTATACAGAGTGTCCTGAAATTAGCCTGCCAAACTTCATCAGCTGCTTCTACGATCAAACATAGGACGAACAATTTCAACTAATTTAAGTCGATAAATGTCTCCAAAGGGAGCTACGGCCCCCTGAAAGGGGACTCCTGAAGATGATATTTTCGAAACGCCATGTGATAAAATGATGCGTTTCGGTACAAGAACTAAACCTTTCCATGCCCACTGTATTGAAAATAAAATCATTCCAAAATTTCATTCAGGAGTGTATAATACTGTCAAGAATGGATCGAAACTATGATTTTATTGGGAATATTTGAAATTCTCATTTCTGTAAGGAAGTTACTATAAATAGGTTTTCGTCTACCCACAAATTACATAATTTTTGATACAAATACAAGTAACTGATTTCATTCTGATGGAAATGCGTACTGAGAGATTGCGCTGCTGAATAGACGATTGAATAGACATGACACCGAATAAGAGACCACCAAGCAAATTCAACAATGCCTAATCAATAGTATATGTCATCAGACGTCAGTGGTGATTATCACATCATGTTCGAGGAAACTTTTTCACGTGTCATCACCAAATTTGAACGTAATTTTGACATTTCGACGTCACAGTCGCTCCACTCGCTGTTGGAGAATCTGCGATTTTGGCGATCATTTTCATGAGTGATGCGATGTTTATTATCATAAAGTCTGTAACCCTGATTAAAATCCCTGCAGTGTGGTCCAAGTGGTCGCAACCGGTCGGCAATCAAAAACTCTCTCATAGTTCCGTTCTCACCTTGTGATGGTTGGTGAGCTCCTGCAGCAGCGCCGCGGTCGGTTTGGCGCCGCCCGGACTGTCCAGGCTGCCCGAGGTGCTGCCCGCGCGGCCCCTGAGGCCGGCCGGGCGGTTGCCCGTCGTGCCGGGGATCTCTTCGTGCTCCAAGATGGCGGGCACGATCCACGGCTGGATCTTCTCCTCGATCAGGGTCATCAGCGCTGGAGGAAAGAGAGGCGAGAGGTAAGAATCTGAGACTAAATGGCATGGCGCATACATCTGTGTCTTGTGCCATTTTATTGTCTAAATTATGAATTTGTCAACTTTTTCATTTTCATGTAAGTAAGTATTCTTTGTATCTACAGTGTGACCCACTTCTAATGGAACCACCCCTGTATCTTACGTAATCGTTGGGTAAGGATCCTGAAATTTGCTGGAGCGAGAGATATACCAAAAATGCACTCTATGACCAAGTGGGGTCATCTTCAGTGATATACACTGCTCGCCAACAGCCATGAAACCACCCCAATTTCCGGAAAATGATATTAGGAGTCAAAATAGGTTGCAAATCACTCCTGATTCGGAATCAGGACGCCCAAGTTACCAACTATTCAAAGTTTTCCTAGAAGATTTTCAGTTCAGAAAAATTAAATTTTGTCTCACTTCTCATGGAAGAACCCCCGTATCTCACGTAATTATTGAGGTAGGGTTCTGAAATTTTCAGGAGGAAGAGGAAGTCCAAAGATAAAGTCAATTACGTGAGATACGGGGGTGCTTCCATAAAAAATGCGACAAAATTTCATTTTTCCGAACTGAAAATTTTCCAGAAAGAATTTGAATAGTTAGTAAATTGGGCGTCCTGATTCCAAATCTGAAGTGATTTTCGACCTATTTTGACTCCTAATATCATTTTC
Organism: Phaedon cochleariae; assembly: GCA_918026855.4. Taxonomy (NCBI): domain Eukaryota; kingdom Metazoa; phylum Arthropoda; class Insecta; order Coleoptera; family Chrysomelidae; genus Phaedon; species Phaedon cochleariae. Next base: position 5,794,703 of record OU896710.1, on the reverse strand, counting down.
CGGAAATTGAGATACTTTCATGGCTGTTGGCGAGCAGTGTATATCACTGAAGATGGCCCCACTTGCTCATAGAGTGCATTTTCAGTATATCTCTCGCTTCCAGCGAATTTCAGGATCCTTACCCAACGAAATATTTTTCAGTAGATCAATATGCAAATCAGGAAGTGATTTTCGACCTATTTTGACTCCTAATATCATTTTCCGGAAATTGAGATACTTTCATGGCTGTTGGCGAGCAGTGTATATCACTGAAGATGACCCCACTTGGTCATAGAGTGCATCTTTGGTATATCTCTCGCTCCAGCAAATTTCAGGATCCTTATTACCCAACGATTACGTAAGATACAGGGGTGCATGGTTTCATTAGAAGTGGGTCACACTGTATATCCTATGTTATTGTTGGTTTTTCTAGAACTAAATTGTTGTATTCGGCTGATGATGGGCTTATACACTCACCGGCAAAATAAACCGGCCTTCATGAAATTTGCCCAAATTGTTCACACTATAAGTTTTTTAATCCTTGTCGGATTTTTGTGAAATTCAGATCAAATCGTAGATTCATGTCTCGGAATGTTAGCCTAAATATTAGTTTTCCTGAAAAGCTGAAGACATGATCATTATACAGGGAAAAACCGAAGTTACCCCATCATCCTATACTTCTCAACGCCCTGTGGAAAAATTGCGTGATTGAACATGGCTTCATTATGCTTCGAATTGAAGTGAGATCCCTTCTTAACACAAAAGTTTTCGATTCACGTCAATATCTTATTTTAAAAGAAGATACGACTGTTTTAATAAATCATGGTGTTTTTCAACTTTTTTTACCAATAATCAGAACCTACTTACATGAACTTATTGATTAACAACTTCAAGGATTAATATCACATATTTCTACCTCTTAGCACTTACCGGAAAATCAATTACAGAAAACAAACAAGAAGCAGACCTGTAGTCAATAACGAGTATGCTCTCCGCGATATTGAATTACGGCATTCAACCGCAGTGGCATCGAATTGATCAAATTACTCAAGTAGCCTTGAAGAATTGCCTGAAATCCTCCTTGAAGGGCGAAGCGTAGCTCTTGAAGAGTATCTGACAGGGCTGGGCGAAGGCGAATGAGCCTCTAGAGGTCACCCCTAAGATAGGTAGATAGGTTCTGAATAATTGTTATTGAAAATTAAAAAAATCTATACTTTCTTGAAACACTTGTATCTTCTCGCAAAAAGGAAATATTTACGTTATTCAAGAACCATTGTATGAAGAAGGAACAAAAGAGGATCACGCTCCAATTTAAAACATGATTGTTTAATTGTAAAATTGTAAAAAAAATGTTGGAGAATGGTTTTTGAATTATTGTAAAAAAAAAATTGAAAATCCATACTCTCTTGAAACACTTGTATCTCCCTTCAAAAAGTGGTTATCGACGTGAATAAAAAACCATCATGTAGAGAAGAGATTACTCGATCTTCAATCTAAAGCATAATGAAGCTAACTTAAACCACTCACCTTTCCCACAGGGCGTTAAGAAGTTAAGGGTGAAAAAGTAAATTTCGTTTTTCCCTGTATAATGATCGAGTCATCAGATTTTCTTATTTGTGAATTATTTATGACGAGTACATGACGTAACTCTCCAGCGAATTATGTATCAAGCAAGTGTCGTTTGTCGTTCTGAATGAAAACCAAGTAGGCCAGGTATTTCATCGTATGTTGACTGGGTATAATACGAAAATCATCCTTATCGGCCATATTTTCATCCATGATCCAGTCAAGATCCACATTTCTATAAAGTTTTTGAACAATAACATTTCTCATGTTGGAATATGTCAAGTATTGATAGAGAAATGTTATGTTTCCATCATTACACTTACATTGGTATATCCAAACTGCTGTATCTGAAAATATTTGACGATATTCAGAAAGATCGAAATTCTTCAAGCACTGCTCGTTCTGTTTGGGAGTATTTTTTCTTTGGAAGGCCTCCTCGCCACTGTACTGTTTCAAGTTATGAATTAACCTAAAAAAATGAGAACATAAAATATTGAAAAATATCCTACGAGGTATAAACATGAAAAAAAAGAGATCTCAATATTTCGAAACGAAAAATCGACCGAACATTAGTTACAATTTGGATGTGTGAGAAAGTTTATAAGGTGATTCCTTCTCAAATTCAAGGTTTGCTTTCCGAGGTGCTCCAAGAGATAAAGAAAATATGAACATGTCTCCTAAGTTTCTTCGTTTTCGAGATACAGGATGTTGAAATGTTGTTGACATTGATAAACAAAATGACAGTCAATGTGATAGTGACCTTTTCCAAATGGAATATGGTAAATTGAAGTCTGACAAATATTTAGCAATCATCTTTCAGCAATAGCCACAGATCGAAGAGCATCGACAGATACAGGCGTTTTAATGTCAGTAGTTGAATTTGTATAAATTTGAAATGACAGATTACATTTGAGCAGAAATGAAGTGAAATTTATTCCAGGCCAGAGAGTACAAAAACCTATCCAGTAAACGAAGGTACCAACCATGACATCAGATAGATCTCAGACCTTTTTTCAATTCGTAGGTGTACATGGGTAAATTACTCTCTGAAAAAATGTCTACAGGGAAATGACTGGAGGGGCGGGAAAATGGCTCCATAAACTCCAAAATCCATTATTCCCGACTCTTTTCCTCGATATTGGCCAAAATATGACACTGAGACAATTCTGGTACGGAAACAAAAAAAGAGCAGTTCATTACCTACAAAAATAATCCTCATCACTTTTGTCAAAAGTTCAACCGTCTCCGAGATAAACGGGACCAAGTATGTATATACAGAGAAGTGCACAGAAAACAGCCATGACTGTAACTCTTGAATTATTCTAGATAGGCTTTTGAAAATTGGTGGGCAGCTAGTATACCAAATTGCTCATTGATTGCGGAACCATTTTTGTTTTATCACTTTCGGTTTTACTGGAAACGACCCCAACTTCTGATTTTTTAATTTTGTTATAACGAATTCATTAATACCGGGTTTGATACGGTAATTTCAAACGATTACGCAGATATCCGCGTTCTAAGTTTCCATATGCTCAATGAGTGTGACAGAGAAAGAAGTTTTGATATTGCGAAGTCACATCCATTGAGCATATGGAAACTGTAATGTAATTGTTTGAAATAACCCTATCAAACCCGGTATCGTTGAATTCGTCATGATAATCCCTAACCAATTATGGAATACAATACCATTTAAAAATCAAAAGTTGGGGTCGTTTCCAGTGAAACTGGAAGTGATAGAAGAAACATTGTTTCATCAATTTCCAAAGACTCGTTCATCTAACGAACAGCGAGGCTCTGGAGGTGTTCCCCGAGGCATATAACCTCCAGAAATTTAAGAAGAACACCAATTCCTATCTTATTTCCCTTTGGTTCTCACGATGTTCTCTGAACATTACAGGATATCCCTTTTCGTTGGAACCAGTTTATTCAAATTACCTTTATGTTTATTCCAATGTATATTTTGTAAACGTTTTTGAATAAATTTATATTATTATATTATTATTATTATTATTATTAGAACATAAAAAACACCAATTTTCAAAACCCTATCTAGAATAATTCAAATATTACAAACCTGGATTTCGAGCTGCTGCGCCGCGTCTCGGAAGCACGCTCTATGAATAAAGGCATGAGCAGGCGGACAAATTGTTCAATAACTTGGGGAAACATTTTTTTTTCTCATGATTTAAAGTTTATAGAAGGAGGAACCTCTAGCTATAATATCGTTTCACTTTTTCCTCTTTTTATTTTTCTGGAATATTGAAAAAAAATTTCTAGAGTAGTTTCACCGAATACTTTTGGATAATGTGGCTTTGATAGGTGGTGACGAATGTATTCCCGAAGGATCATTAAATATTTTTTTTCTGTGACGGGAAAAAAGTTTGCCATTTCTTGTCTGTTGGCAGATTGTAAAATGTTACTTTTCATAAATTACTTTTTTCCCGTGGGATAAAAGTGAGTACATTTTTCCCGGATATATATCACATACTTATATATACACTGTTGATGGCTTTTGTTGTGCTATAGTTCCGAAAAATGAGTCAATAATATACCGTCTCCGCGAGAAAGAACTGCAATTCCTTTTATCTCCCATTCGACTTCGCGGTTACGTATATTACTCAACAACCACTAAATTCGCAATTTTTTGAAATCAAATCACAGAATTAGACTGACAGAAGTGACATCAGATATTAACAGGTCATCAGATACAACGCAGGTGTCCCTACTGGTAAAAACTTGAAATTTCACGTCGATAATTTTCAGATTTCAAAATAATGTAATATCTTCTCAATATTGATTCGTCCTTTCTTCTGTCACAGAAAAAAAATAGTGTATCATACACTCCACCTAACCTAACCTGGAGCAAAAATCTACTACTTTTTTCCCTTGTATAATAAATAACTATTTGTATATTTTTGTGAACGTGTTTTTCTTGAAGATTTTTGCAACCTTTTTTGGAAAGAAATATTAGTGCTGCTAAAAAAATCCTGAAATCCATTTTTGTAGGCAATGAACTACTCTCCATTCCTAGCCACACCCCACTTCTCTAAGTGTCATATTTCCTTCCGGTAATTTCCCAGACATTTTTTCAGAAATTAATGCACCTAAGTTGGGAAAAAAGTTTGGTATTCATCTCATTTCCAGGTTCATGAGATTTCCGTCCTTTATTAATAGGACTATATATTTACTACATCCAAGATTGAAAAGTTCTAGCATTCAAACCGATAATGATTGAGGCTGTGTCAAGTCTGTGGTTTGACCGGGCTGTATGAAGTCTATGAGATGTATGCGAGATTAAAGTTCCCGTGTCAATATGGTGCGCATGCCCAATAGCACTAAGCTTGCGCGGAATTGATAGGAAATCACGTACTGAAATTGAATGAAATAATTTAGAAATGCCCACTTGTTTCGTTTCTGGTTATGGAAATTCCAACTAACATACGAAAGGCACCGATATTGAATTTTTCTGCTTTTCCAAGAATGGAGACCTAATGAAACGATGGGAGCTGGCTGCCGACAGAATATGAACTCAAATAATGGTACCTACCTAATATTCCTTATATCCTCATTCCAAAGTATTCACCTATCATATTATCATCACATTCATATTACAGCACGTATTTCTTCAAAACATTTCCATGCAAAATGTTCCCAAACAGCTGCGAAAGTTAAGTTCTTGACTTACACCTCCAAAAAATCACGAATATTTGAAACAAGATGCCATTCCTACAGAACATCTTCCGTCGAATATCAAGTCAGAAATAATTGAAAATGAATTCAAAACTCTTAATTTCTCACAAAATATAAATTGCATCAAAGATTTGAATAACAAAACGGCAAAAATTGATACTCCTCTGTTGTCGATGTCGGAGCAGAAGCAACATCAACGTCGTTAACTGCTCAATTTTAATCTGTCAGAATCGACACAGTAGTGGATCATTCAGATGGGATTGGCAATGCATGATAATTCGTATGTATTTGCTATTTGCGATTGTGGATTACCTCAAGATTACAATTTCCAGAATGAATAAAATAGTACATGTTTATATAAATTGAATTATTTCTAAATAGATCGATAAACTCGTAGAAATTTCAATAAACATGATTGAATTCATTGCTCATTGCGCATGCCCATGGCATCGGTATCTGTCTGTGACTAGCAGCTGATATTGGTATCCCAGATAACGTCACATAATATGCGCGTAGGCACACCATCTTCTCCTTCCACTATGGTTTATTATATAATAGTAAACGAATAAGATATACGTCTGTGTGTTATTTATTAACGAATATAAATACAACCATATACGTATCAGTCTGACCACCAGCTTCTGATGGAATTCGAGTCAACCATTGACCATCCTGGTATCACCACTGTGGTCGAACGAATGACTTGACATAGCCTCAAATTGAGAAAAAAGCAAGCGACTTCAATACATGAATTCTCTGCTCTAGCGCTGGGTACATACCTCAGAGTATTCGACAGCCATAATGTTGTGGTTTCGAAATCCTGTCTCTTCCTCATCACCTTCTTCAGCGTATTCGTGAACGTCGACAAGAGACACCTGACTTTATCTTCGTCGTTGATGTAGTCCGTATGGCGGATGCACATGAAAATTATGTAGGCCGGCAAACCTGGCAGGAGAGCTACGGCTGTGCGCGGTTTGAGATCTGCAGATGGTAAACACAAGAATCACCTATACATTATACCATCGAAGATGTATTGATTCTCAATGGTTATTCGCGAAAATCATAAAGTTTGCGGCCTCTGGTGACGAACACGAGAACCTTTCCGAAGGTGATCAACAATAGTTGGACCAAGATTATGCAAGGTGTCCCAAAACTCAACGTCCTTTTTTGGAATTTCAGCTCATGACTGACCAGAATATCACGATATGACCTCAGTAAGATATTGATAGTTTTGGAGATATAGGCACGTCTATGTATTTCGTGAAAATCGAAACCATTGATCAGTATTTTGAGTGCCGCAGGTACAAAACTTTATAGTTTGAGATTCCTATTTTTGTTATGCAACCTGTTATAACTCTTCTATTGAGCAATCAAAAATAAAAACATGTTCGCCCGATTCATGAGTTGGTTTATTTTAATTAGCTCCCTTAGACTCTCCATTCTGTAAACAAAATAATCATGTGAACCTGTGAAATTATACTAAAAATGTGCATAATCAGTGTAGTTTTTGATTCGATGAATAATATTCTTTATCATTCACTAGAAACCTATTTTGAAATCATTTCAATAATGAGTCTGTGGCTTGCAGCGAAATGTGGATTTTTAATGACACTCAACAGGTAGAAAAAGTGTACTTTAACTGCCTAGGCAGAAAAAGTTTGTTGCTATGCAACGTTCCAAGTAATTTGGATCAAATTGGTAATCAAAATACACAATGACTCTAGGCGAACAAAAAATTATGAATTATTTGGACTTTTCATGAAATTTGAGAGAAAATTATATGTTTCACATGGCAGAAAAGAAGATGTTATGCCTTGGCTGGTGTGCTAGCGTCGGCTACGCCTAGGCTATGATACGCCAGCCGCGGCATTAAATCTTGTACTTTTCTGCCTAGTAAAACAAATAATTATTGTTAGAAACAAGGATTTGTAATCGGTTCGAAAACGTTAAAAGGTTAACCCGTTCGCGGTGTATGTTTGGTTGCCTATACTGCAACCATGCATTGATAGATGAATTGAGTTTTTGGACTCATTTTGTGCCTATAACCTGGATGATTGTTTTATCAAAACACCTACCAAATGAACAAACCGCAGTGAGAGTTGAATCGAAGAAGTATTTTTCAGTTCATTTGTACTCTTCCTAGTGTACATACGGACACTTCCGTTACATTCATATATTCTTGTGGATACTGAATTGTGTGAAAAAAACCTGCTGAGTTGCTGAGAATTGAGAAACTCATACGGCAGTTCCTACATGCATGTTTCTGTAACATTTTATAGCTCAGAATGTCACAAAATGGAAAGCTGAGGCAGGACAACCAAACTTCTGCATTCGTTTTCTGAAAACTTGAATCCTAAGTATCTGGTTTTGATTAATTTGAGTTCTGGACCATCCATGGGTAAACCACATATATCTGGAAAGGGCATCAGCAATAGCTTCAGTGAAGATTCCGATGACATCAAAAAGGATTCTCAAAGGAGGATTCTCAAAGGAGGGTGCTCAAAAAGTACACTTTACATATATAACACAGGCTTGATCATGTTTTAAATGAGTATTCATTGTATTTGTTCCATATAGTTGTATTAGATTAGATTCAGAGTGGGGCCTTCGGGCATCTGCCTCCACACTGCGACCTTTTCAGATCTATTGTGTCTGCCCTCGAAATCGTTTAGAGTTCTTTGGCTAGCCCCGCCTTCTCTATGAGACCCCATAGGCTAGCTTTCAGATCCCCTGTGTCACTTCGGGATCTTGGTTTTTCTCACCCAGCGTAAGGGACCTTAGTCTTGACAAGCCCTCACAGTGACAAACTACGTGTACTGCTGTTTCCTCCTCTTCCTGAAAGAACCTGCACAGCAGTTCTTCAGTCAGACCTATCGTACTCATGTGTTTGTTGAGCCTACAATGCCCTGTGAGAAGTCCCACTAGTATCCTAACATTCGGTTCTGGCTGAGTAGATATTTTGTGAATGTTGGCGATGGTTTTTAAAAAAACTCTTTTGCCTGTCTCATTCCTGGCGAGTTGTTCCACCATTCTTGAGGTTTGGTATGGTGGTTCCTTACCTCCCAAAAACCCAAGTTTTGCGAGTGACAGAAGATGCGGACCATAGGATAGTCAACTACCAAAAAATCGGTGAATACAAAAACTGATGTTACGAAGGAACATTGGTCCTATCGAGCTGGATACTCATAAAAAATCAGTTAAATCGTAAACGGGAAATATTTACCCGAAAATATTTATCGGAATTCATTCTATCATCTCCTTTACTACGTTCTTTTTTTTTCAAATTGTTTACCCATCGGTCGGCGCACAATTTGTTGTTGACGTTGGAGCAGGTAGAAAATGCAAGGTTGTCAGATTGTGGAAAAGTCGGGGTTTAGGAAAAGCTCATTTCAATTAGAAAAGAGGTTTTTGATTCAATTTAACGGAATTTATTGTAGGTCGGTTATTTATTCAAGCACTTTTGAACATTAATTTGCAGAGATGACTACGTCGGAAAGGGAATTGAAAAAACTTATTGCAAGAAAAGAAAGTTTGTTTTGCATCTTGCAGATGTTATACGATGTAAGTAAAGATTTGTCAACGGAATCATTGAGATCAAATTTTCGTAATACGTGGCATTGCGTCTTATGGCATTGGCGGTCTAGATAGTAGATTATGTCATGAAAACTCACCTATAACCAGTTTCTTCATGATGGCGGCCTCGTCCCCGACCCTGAACGAGAACATGCCGAGGTACTCGCGATCCTTCTTCCTGATGGTCGGCATCGCCCTCGTCTGCGCCACTGGAGCTTTCGCGTTCGAATTGTTGACGTCCGGTTCGGGTACGTCGATGCCAGACTCTTTCAGCTTCTTGATCAGCGTCTTCAATAAAATTACATTGAAGGTAATACACAACATAGGTACGTAACATATACAGGGTGTTCCTTAATGATATGCTTATATTCAAGGGACTGATTCTTCGACCCATTTCAAAAATAAAACTTCATATGAACGTATGTCGTAAATGTCCTGTCCTGTCCTGTCGTAATAACCTTTGAGATACAGGGTGTCAATGTTGAAAATACGCATAGATTATTTTTTTGTCCACCCTGTATAGCTTTTCGTGATGGCAAAATTCAGTTTGCTATGTGACTGAATCGGTATACAAATTTCAAAATGTTACATACGCTGGTTATCCAGTAATGGATGTCCTGAATGGAGTACTCGCATACATCAAAATTTGAAGCCTGCCCAGCGAGCACAAACATCCCTGGGATGTTTTGGGATGTTTTGAAAATGTTGGCATGGAGATGTTATTTTGAGACGTAATATGCACTGACCAAAGATGTCTTTGAAGGATATTGAAGTATTGTTTTTGTTCTTCTGTGGCATTTCTTTGTTTGCCTACTGAGAGGTATCCCTGGGATGTTTTGGGATGTTTTAGAAATGTGGGCATGAGGATGTTTTTTTTGAGGCGCAATATGCACTTCCCAAAGAGGTCTTAGAAGGATATTGAAAGTATTGTTTTTGTTCTTTTGTGCCCTTTCTTTGTTTGCCCCCCCACAACGTCTCATGCTTACGTCACAATACAATGAATTCTGGTTTGTTTTCGATTTTGTTCTTCTTATTCGCAATTGGCATTCGCGTCTGCAGCGTGTCATGCTTACATCACGCTGCTAACGAACAGAAAGGAATTTGGTGAAGTTTATTGTGTTAGAAGAATTATTTAGTTTGTAATAATGCGACCATCAGATGCAAGATGTGTTGTTCGGTGCCTCAGTGTAATCGACATATAAAAGTACGAATTCATCAATACACAGCTTCTCCGCAGTTGCAAAATTATGCATTGTGGAGAACAGTTCAAAAATTGGGAAACCTATTTCCAATTATATGTCTGTGTGTAGTAAGCACTACTCAGAAACCGATTAAGAAGGTAATTTCATATCAAGAAAATATTTTATGTTCAATCTATTTTTAATGCATTTTTTCATTCAAGGGAAATGGAATCCTAATGCAAAAGTTCATTTTGACAAAAGGCTTCAGAAAAGTACCTCGAAAATGTTTTTTTTACAGCGATTTAATGTGCGCAAAACGCGTTGAAAATGTTCTGTTGTGTCCATGAAAAGGCTTTAAAAAGAACTAGGGAGAAGGTAGTTTTGTGACATATCAAGGACATCTCGATAATTGCCGCCTGCGGCGGACATTGGCTGTTCTATAATATATCTATTCATGTGTGAACAGAACATCGCAGTGAAGGTTCAATGTCTCGAAATCTCGTACTTTTAACATCTCTGAGTTGTTTTTGTGCTCGCTGGGTGGTATCGTTTTTCCGTTTTTCTCGAAAACGAAGCGTTCTATCGAGTATCAACAAGAGGATATTTTTTGCACATAATTAAATAGCATTGTAGAAAACTTGAAAATTTTTCGTAGTTCCTCACTTTTTAGTAAAATATAAACAATAATTTTCCCGTAACGGTGCCACTGGTAGAGAAAATGAAAATTTTTGTACCTACATCAGAAAATACACCTCGATGCATGAAAGACGTGTACGAAATTCCATACATGTATACAATATTGTCTTAGTTATCATAAAAAACTGAATATTTTTTGAAACTTCATCACCCTGTATCTCAAAAGTTAAGACCTTTAGGACATACGTTCATATGAAGTTTTCTTCTTAAAATGAGTCAGAGAATCACCCCCTCAAATATTAGCATGTCATTAAGGAACACCCTGTATATGTAACAGGTATGTAACAGATATTTAACAGATATACAGAGTGAATCATGGCATTCAGGTATAGGAAACATGACATGGAAAATATTCTGTATTTCTTAAGGATTTCGAAAAGCAAGAAATATACAGTGTGATCCATTTGAAATAACAAAGTTCATTATTATTACGGAAAAAGGAGAGATCTGACAACAATGTAAATACCACCATAATATCGGCCGCATCACAAGACCCTTGCACACCAAAATCTATAAAAATCGTTTAATCCGTTCCCGAGATAATTGATGCGTTCCATACATAAAACTCACCCTGTATAACTACTATCAACTTTTAACGTTTGGAAACTAGGGGTCGCCAAGAAGAGAATTCTTGTCTTGATAACAACTTCTTGTATTGTCTTGAGAAAAAGTCAAGAAATTTCAAAAATTCTTGACGTGACATTTTTCTTGAGATATCATTTCTTGTCTTGACTCAAGAAATTTCAAGATATTGAAATTTCTTGATTGACCGGAGACACCGTACAGTCGTATTCAAAAAAAAGCGTACAAGTATATTGGAGGGAGAAATTAACGTCATCCTATTTGCGTAAAACGGGCTATCGGGAATGAATGTTTACCAAATGTTGACAGTATAGAGTTATCATAGGTTCTCAAAAACACAAAGCATTGGCTGTGCCAATTTCACACAACGAGAACTCGAATGCCGAAATCTTCTATGTTTAATACTTGTACGCTTTTTTATTGAATACGACTGTACATGGTGAATCCCCGGCGAACTTTTTATTGCGTCGCGTGCCAGAGGGTTGCCATCTAGATTTATATTTCATCAGTAGATATACCTTTACAAGAAATTCAGTAGATCTCAGTAGATTTATTATTTTGTGCTATACAAATTTCAGGATAATGAAATAAACCTCTATGACGTCAAAAAAATATGTATTTTTATGCCACGGAAAAAAATTTGACATTCGATCTCTGTTGAAAGGTAACAATAAAATGTCACTTCTCATAAAATTACTTTATTTTTACTGCGAAAAAAGTGAGTACTTTTTGACCAACATAACATGCGCTTATACGCATTCGAATTTATAATCAGTGGCGCCAGATAATTTATTTACAGAACCTGCCCAAATATCACAGAAGATATTATGAGTCTATGTGATTGACTAAAGGTCAATATCAATTGGTAATTATAATAATAAATGAGTGTCAAAATTTTTTCAGTAGATTATGCATGTTTCATATATGTATAAACAATAATCTGAAATCTAATTTTGTTCTGTTGAATATTCAGAATGATATTATGTGCATATATTTATATGAAGGAGAATGCAAATTCCCTACTTCAGAAGATTTTGTTTTCAAATTCTTATCGTGTATGTTCAATAGATGTAATTCAAATGTTCGTGGTAGCATATAGCCAGGAAAATAATTGTTTTCTGTTGACTATTCCACTCTTGATCTCGAGAACCAATCAGAATCGACCATTTTCACGGTTCCTTCTATATTCTAGCTATATTTTTTGTTTATAAAATTTTATCGGACTTGCTCTACCAATACAGAAGCCGAATTGACCCACACGTGACCAACAAACCTCGTTTATCAGCGATAAAATTTTGACATCGTGTCTGGTCAAGATTGCTTTGGATTCCAATCTGAGACAATAACCTAAGTTCCTACTTTATTTAATCTACTTATAATTTGCGTTAGTGAGACATTTTGTACGAAAGGCGAGAAAATTTTACTCTGGCTGGACGTTTCATGTGTAATTTAAAAAGTTTACATATTTGTTGGCGGTCTGACAACAATACTAGAAGTCAAATTCCTTTTTGAAGTAACCTTCTTCAATTATTCAAGTTATTGTGACTGATATAATTACCAGATGATGTGGCGCAATAACTGCTAGGGTTGTTGCGCGAGGATACGAAGGTCGGTGGTTCGAGCCCCTCGGCAACGATATATTTTTTTAATTATTTCATGTCACATGAATTCAATTTATTTTTTTGAATTGGATAGCAATTGTATACACTCTTTTGAGAGCAACCATCTCCAAGATAATAAAAAAAATACTGTTTATCAAAATTGTACATTCCACTTTGTGGATAACTATAAGTAGGTAGTTAATTTCTAAAAAATTAAATTCTGTATTTCATTACTATCATTATGTTCTTCTTCGCAGTTTGAGTTGTAATATACTTAAATTGTGTTCCCTATTTCTTATATCTACTGTCTCATTGAATCATGAAATAGTCATACGAATACAACTCGTGATACTATTTTTCCTGGAAATATTCGTCGATAGACATACTCCAGCTTGATGCTCTAATTTCGCTAAAATTACTAGGCAACAAGCTGTCGTAACAATCACCGAATATTTCCGGCAAAATATCATCACTTGTGGTATTATATATGAGAATATTCCCTTTCAATACTTATTTTTGGTATAACTTCTGATAATTTGATTGAAATCAATAAATCGAATTTCATTCAATCTAGTTTCATTTGGTAAAAAACATTCAGCTAGGACACCGTGGAGAAAGACAGTTTCTGGTAATTCGTTGGGTTGCTATTATCACAAAACTTGACAAACGTCTGATTCACTGAGAAAGTGAGGTGTGAAATATCCTGTGAATCTATTTTATACCTACTAAGTACCACCTTAAAAGAAATACAGAGTGACACAAACCTTCCTTTGTTTCTTCAGTTTGCGCACGGTTTCGTTCAGCAAGTCGATCTTATCGTGCAATTCTAGATTCTCGGTCGTCAGTCTGGTTATCTCCATCTGCATGTAGGCTTCTCCTTGCGTTTGGGGAGTCGTCAAGTTGGCAGAGAGAATTCGTTGCTGTCGTTCGTTATCCTCCAGCAACTTGGAGATCTCCATCTGAAGAACAATCCATTCGCGGTTCAATATACAGTACAAATTCATTATTGTTGTATACGCACATTGCTACCAAATGTATATGTATTTTTGTGCATGGTATATCCTTGGTAAATGAAACATCACATTATAAATATCATGATATAATAGGAAATATCGGGGAGTTCAGTCAATCGGGCTAAAAGCAAACTACTTTATTGCTATGTCAAGCTTTCGAGAATTTTTTTTTCAAGGTTGCAATGTGAGTTAGACAGTGGCGGCTCCTCAGAGGAGGCAACGAAGGCTGAGCCTCCTCACAGATTTTCCTTAAACTAATATTATCTATACTTTCTCATTGAATGGACACCAAAATACATGGATTTTGATTTTATTTCCTGTTTTTAGTTGAATATTTTTGAATTGGCAACAGTGCTTGCCCACGCATCACTCGTTGAAGTCTGCAAATCACGCGTAAATTATTCAACTTGGCAACATCTATAGGAGGCTAGACTCTGTCACATAGCGCAACCTACGCGCGCAATGCAAATGCCCGAATACGCCCGAATAGCACGTGTTTGTCGTGTTGCTTTGCGAATTGCGGACAAACGCGAGTGCATTGTTTATGTTTATGTTAGGTTAATGGTTCGGAGCTCTATGAATTTCTGAAAAATGAGTGTTTTAAACGATCGCGATTTAGTGGAATACTTTTTGGTGAACCCATTCAGTGCTTTGTCTTATGGAGGAAAATTGATTGTGAAAAACAAACGTCCGACACCGGAATCAAAAAATCTGATTGTAACAGGTACCTATACCAAACAAAATCGTTCGTTCAATTCTGATGATTATAAAAAATATATCTGGTTGACGGGATCTGAGGTAAGGAATAAGCTATTTTGTTGGTACTGCGTATTATTTTCAACCGATAAGTCATCATGTTGGGGGCGATTAGGATATAATCATTTGAAAAATTTGCCTCGCGGATTGGATAGACACTGCAAATCACAGGAACAGATCGATCTCTTCAAGTATTAAGTTCAGGTTAACTGGTAAACATAATATCATTAAAGCTATTGATTTGGGTGAGTAGAGAGTTGATTTTCACATTAAATCTCATATCATTCAGCCTCCTCTGTCATGAAAGTCACGAGCCGCCACTGGAGTTAGAAGGTATAAATTGGAATAATAATGAGTATAAATATAGATAACGTATGTCACTCACATTGAAACCTTGAAGAAGAAAATAAAAATTTTCGAAATCTTGGCATAGCAATAAAGTATATTGCTTGTAGCCCGATTGAATGAACTCCCCGATATTTCCTATTATAATACAGTCGATGAACTATTCAATAAATTATAAATATCATCAGAATTATCAATTATAATAAATTTATTCACTTGCTTTGTCATCTTATCTTCCTATCGATATTTTTACGATTAGCTCGATTTTATCTCCTTCAACAAATTTCTATTGTAATTTTATGTTCGTTGTTTGGTATTCCAGTAAAATACCTAATTATGATAATGTCGAATATGTTTTGGGACTGATAAGTTTCAAGTTAAATCTCGAAAACTGTGTACAAGACTAAGAATATAATGGAACAATTTAGACTCAAACATACCCAAAAAATGGAGAAGAATTATCAAAGAATTGTATTTACAGTATACCTTGTGGTTGTGCAAAGTATTATACATGTAGGACAAAAGAATATGAGTACATAAAGAAAAAATAACTCAAAACTATCCGAACTTATCCTCACTGAAAATGGACTACATAATTATGGCAGAGTGGAATGATATTCAAAATATAGTATGTGAATATAACAACGAGAAAGAAGAATCGAAGAATCCGCTTGCATTCTTCTGAACGGGGACAATTGCTTCCTAATCAGTTGCTATACAGGGTGTTTCGAAATTCGACTGACAACGCTTGACAGGTGATAGTCCTCGTGATTTCATAATTACTGAGATAAAGACCTACGGTCTATGAGTGTTCAGTTCTCGAGAAACAGGGTATTGAAAGGTGATGTTTTTTACCAGAAAGTCATTCTGGACATGTTGCCCAGTGATACACGCTACAGTTGGTTACGGTTTATTTTCCTCCCATACTTTCTACGCCATTGATCAAATTTCGATTATTTCCGATTTCTCGAATGGAGTTGTGCATACTAGTGAAATTCACGCCACATACCTATTTTATATTGAACATAACGTGTATAAATAGTATTTGATGCAATCATTCGTTAATTTAAATCATCACAAATATATTCTTTCAATAATTAAATTCGGCGACTTCAAAATACGCCAGGTTCGATGAAGTCATGAACCAAATTCTGGCTTTCGCATAAAAAGTAGAACCACATATTTCGACGCTACCAGATTTGTAACTAGTATTTTATTTTATTTTTTTTTTCATCGCTTGGAGCGCACGAAAGGGAATCCCTATAATGTTCAAAGAACATCGTGCGGGAGGAAAGGGACAGGAGGTAGGTATTGGATTTTTTTTGAACTTTTGGAGATTATATGTTGTTGGGAATACTTCCACAGGCAATGAATTCCAGAGCCTAGCCGTTCTATGGATGAAGGAGTCTTGATAAAGTGCTGTTCGACATCTTTCGAGGTTGACAACAAAAGGATGTGCTGACTGGGCTTGTCTAGTTCGTCTGATTGGTATTGCTAGTGAAGGGATGATAGCAGAGATTTCCGAAGAACATTTCCCGTGGAAGTATCGATAGAAAAGTGAAAGGTCGCCGACCTTTCTACGGTGTTCCAATGATGTCAAAGAGTGAGTGAGTGTGGCGTCACCCACCAGGCGAATGGCTCTTCTCTGGATGGAATCTAAGAGCATCAGCGTATGTTTTGGTGCTGAACCCCATATGTGGGAACAGTATTCTAGAACAGGCCGTATCTGCGCTTTGTAGATCATGAGAAACTGTTGAGGTGGTAAGTAGCTTTTCGCACGGAACAAGAATCCGAGTTTTTGTGAAGCAGCTTTTGCGATGGATCTGACATGATTATCCCATGAAAGAGTATTGCTGATGGCAATACTGAGCATAGATATGGTGGGCTTGGTGGGGATGGTGGAGCCAGACATTACAATATCGGGCATACTGAGTTCCGCCTTTCTAGAGAAAATGCAGGCTTGAGTTTTGGTGGCGTTGAATTCAACTAGGTTGTTTGTTCCCCAGGTTGTGATTTCTGCAAGATCTTCATTGACAGCATTGACCTGCCTGCGCCGTGAGTTCTTAGTTTCCTGGGAAGAAATGGGAATTCTGGAAGAGAACGCAGTATGGAGGGTACTATCATCTGCAAAGCTGTGGATGGGGCAAGTTGTTACTCCCAACAGATCATTGATATGAAGCAGGAATAATGTTGGTGCCAAAATTGATCCTTGTGGAACGCCGGAATTGATGCCAATGGTATCAGACGATACACCGTCCACCACCACGTGAAGCGATCTGCCTGAAAGAAAACTCGATAAGAGATGGCATAGCTGAGGTGGTAAGCCGTATGATGGTAGTTTGTGGAGGAGTCCTTCGTGCCAAACACGGTCGAATGCTTTCGATATGTCCAACGCGACAGCTAGAGATTCCCCGTGTTTTTCTATTGAAGATTGCCATAAATGGGTGACGTAGGCAAGTAGATCTCCAGTAGATCTTCGGTGGCGAAAGCCGTATTGTCTATCATTGATGATTCCTGAGCTCTCCAGATATTTGATGAGCTCAATATTGATGGCTTTCTCCATCACTTTGGAGATTACTGATAACAGGGCAATGGGCCTGTAGTTGTTGGGCAGGTTCTTGTTTCCTTTTTTGGGGATTGGTTGGACTCTAGCTGCCTTCCAGCATGATGGAAAAATACCCGACCTGTACGAGATGGTAAACAACTTGCAGAGAATCGGTGTTAATTCTGGTGCACATTTTTTGAGGATAATGGATAATTACCTTATGACATTTAATAATATGACCAATCCTAATAATGATCGAGATTTTATTTAATCCCAAATTATTTCGTGGCACGGGCAACAGTGTAATGCCTAAGTTCCCAGAAATACAAAAGAAGAAAAAGAACAACACAAACTACATTGTCAACCTAACATCCTGACGTTATTATAGTCACCTTCATCATGAAATCCTTGTTTCATTTTGCCAAGATGCAAATATTCAAAGATAATCCTCATAATTTGATTCTTTAGTTGTGTGTTGTGTGCTCTGTTATTTATTCCATATTCTGATAGAAATGACTACCAAAATTATTCTTGCCCTTGTCATCAGAAATAGAGAATTGATACGTAAGTCGAATCTTATATGGTGTTTTCGGATGTTTACGTCACACGTGACGTAATCTTCTTCTTCTCTTCTTGTATTTCTGGGAACTCTAGGCATTACGCTATTGCCAGTGCCACAAAATAATTTGGCTACGCGTTGGGAGACAACACAACCTGGAGCTCAAATCTACCACTTTTTTCCTTTGTATATTAAATAACTATTTTTACTTCACAGTGAGATGAGGACCTCAATATTGGAAACTTTCCCATTTCAAATAACGAATTATTGCATCGAAAACTATTATTTACACACTGAATTATCAATATGAAATAGGTTGGTGCCCTAAATTCGACTAGTGTGTACAACCCCATCGTTACCTACCTTGAGTTCTTTTTCATAAGCTTTGAACTTGACTTTCTCATCTTGCAGCTCCAGTTCCAGCTGCTTGTTGATCGTCTTCTGCGTCTCGTACGCCTGCGCCAATTCCCCATCTTCGTTTATGTATTCACCTGTAAAGGTAGAGTCAGGGTTCGACGATAAGCATGAAACAGAAAACATAACTCGTGCAAAATGATAGAAAAACGGGAAATGTCCGGAGGCACTGTACCTGTCCGCGTCTTGGAGTTGAGGATCGACTTGATGTTGTTCGTTTGATTGGCCAGCACGCTCTTCAGCTGCACGATTTCTTCGCTCTTCCGTTCCAGTTCCGTTTGCAGCTCCTTCAGCTGTTCGTGCAGTTTCGTTGGACCAGTGCCTGTATGATATTAGAACAATTTTCAAGATTCAGATACCCTCAAGAGCTCAAGTGTGATTGTTCGTTTCATTTTTTTGTTCTGGTTCCCACGAAAAGGGATATCCTGTAATGTTCAGTGAACATCGTGAGAACCAAGAGAAATAAAGTGGGAATTGGTGTTCTTCTGAACTTTCTGGAGGTTATATGCCTCAGGAAACACCTCCCTTGGCAATGTGTTCCAGAGCCTCGCTGTTCGTTGGATGAACGAGTCTATGGTAAGAGATGTTCTGCAGGTATCCAAAGTGGCCATGCAAGGGTGTACAGCCTCAACTCGACGGGTTAATCTCGCGGGGACTGCCAAGGGAGGAACAATTGTTGATATTCCAGAAGAGCATCGTCCATGAAAATATCTATGAAATATAGCCAGATCACCAACTTTTCTACGGTGTTCCAGAGAAGTGAGTGAGTTTGTGAGCGAGGCATCACCCACGAGACCAGTTGCCCTTTTTTTGACAGAATCCAACAGTTTCAGGGTATGTTTGGGTGCTGGAATATGGAAACAGTATTCCAGGATAGGTCGGATCTGTGCCTTATAGATCATAAGCAGCTGACTGGAAGTGACTGGTCAGAAACAGAAAACCACGTTTTTGAGATGCACTCTTAGCAATTGATCTCACGTGATTTTTCCAAGAAAGGTTATTGCTGATAGTAATACCATGCATCGAAATGGATGTCTTCAAAGGTATGGTTACTCCTGACAATAAGCTTATGTTGGGCACAGTGAGATTGGCTTTTATCATCTAGAGAAAAGGCTGTCAAACTGTTAGAGTAGGTTCATAAACACTTAGGAGCAAGCAATCCTCTCAGAGTAAGTTAATGAACACACTCCATAACAACAAGTTGAACAAATGGAAGTCTGTGGCTACTTCAATTTTGAAATCATTAAGATTCAGAGAAGCAAAGCAAATTTCTTACCTTCGTTGATGCTATTCTGCAGCTCGAACAGCTGCGTCTTCAACTGCGAGTTGCATAGCTCCATCTCGGATAACCTGGCGGCATTTTCGACGTCGGACCGCTGCGTGTCAGATTTCGGGGACAGATCTATCTCGTCGAGGCGCTTCTGCATCCGCGTCTTCTCTCTCTCGACGCCTGACAGCCGGTGCTGCAGCTTCAGCACCAGGCTGACGTCCATTTTGGGTTCGGTCGTATCGTTCCTGGCGTTACTGTCGCTGGTCATGCTGGCAGTTTCGCTGTTTGCTGATAGAAATAATAGTGTTAGCGGCGGAGAAGTTTGTAACTTTCTTCGTTCGTTGGCCTACTACAGGGGGTCGTCACAAAGTAATTTTTTTCGATCAATGGGTTCGTGATTATTGAGGCAGGAGGCAGACTGAGATTTTAGACATTAAGACAACATATAGATAGTTACTGAGACATATATTCAGGTAGTATGGTCAGGCAGAGGTTACAAGCAACAACATCAAAGTTTGCTTACATTTTAAATTGAACATTTTTGTTCCACTGTTCACTTGTTTTCAATTGGCGAGAGATTCACTTCACTTTTACGTCTCAGTCACAAAAGTTGCAATTTACAATAAATTTACCTGAGTACAGGTATTATTAACGAAGTTCACTGGTACTGTTCGAACTTAGCATGTTTGATAGACAGATACAAATTCTGCTGGATATGTTTTGTATTGAGTCGCGTTTAAGACTCGACATTTTACATTATGCTCAATAGATTCAATGATTGTACTTCAATAATTATTCCCGAAGCTCACTAACAAAACTTTCAACTAACACAACGGAGATCGAGACATTGTATTGGAGACTGATCAATACTGCTTCATGAATAACTTCAGACTGTCTTCTTTTATTCGGATTGTTCCTGCTTTTATACAGAATTTTAGCAATACATTTTGGGAGATTCAATTAAATGTAAGACAAGATCCATGTTGTGTGTATATTAGGCAAGATTTTTCGTAGATTTTTGAGCGATAAATTACAGATGTTAGGATTAATTTGCGAAACTAAAATGATTTCGTTGTAGTTCTGAGTTGTTATGACGATAAAAAATTTTAAGCTCCAACTCATACTCTTAATGTTAACAAAACTGTCACTTACTATAGTTTTCCATTAACCCTTTTTCTGGCAATAATTCAATTTGGTTTATGGTTCTCATTAATTTTTCTTGACTTCAATTTGCAAAAGTGAGATGATTTCGATGTAACTCTCTAATGTTATGTTTCTTTTCATCGGCGACTTTGTGGATAATGAATAATTTATTATTTCAATTTGCTTACATCAGTTGAGCAAGTATCTACATCAAATTGAATCATGTATTTTGTTTATATTCAAACAACTTTGAAGAATTTGAGTTCAGGTGAGGTGCCATACCTACTTATCTATTTTAGACTATTTTGAATTAAAAGTTCACTCATTCAACAATGATTCTAGAATTCCTAAGAATGTACTGACTATTTATCTTTCCTAATATTATGTAAACATAAATTTTTTTCTCACAACAGGTGAGTCTATTCAAACAGTCATTGCTGGAATATTTGTCTGACGTGCTCTTTTCTTCAGTGATCCTATGTTATAATTAGCTGATGATGGAGCTTTGAAGCTACTACTAATTGTTGAAATGAAGTATTGTTTTGGAATTGACTGTACATTTTCTTCCCCGTTGTGGAAATGATTTCGTGTTTTCTAAAACGGTTTGCAGAAACTTTATATCTGACAACTTTGCTCGTAGGATCAGTGTCCTTTCCAATAGTTCAAAGCTAACCCTGTAAGCAAGAAATTCAACTTTTTGGAAAGATTACATATTTTTGGAGCACTGTATCTAGGTCACTCTTAGAACTACAGTGCTGTGTTTGGATTCAAATTGTGGCAATTGTTATCTACTTCGAAAAATGTTGGTTTTTTGTTACCACTCGTACTTAATGGAATCACAAGCGAGCGAAAAAAGAGTGAAAATTTTGGTGTTTTTTGCGAATATCTCGAATCACTCACCAAGAAATGTTGTTCGATAATTTTAGATTCGGATTCAGCACTCCGAAATACGTAGGAAACGATAATAAAACCGACTATTGGAATTCTTGCAAGGTGATAATACCATTCATTGCCTGTATTGAACTAGGCCACACCCACACACAACTCAATATCTGTTGTCAGCTACCTGTTCGCTTCAACTGCTTGTTGCTATCTGTGAAAGCTCCAGCTGCTTAGCATTCACTGTTACCCCAGGTAGTCTTGTGTGCTGCTCTGTATCTTTTGTGAAAAAACTTGGCAGTCTTGAAGGTTTGATTTGAATTGATCCGGCTCGAATGACCAATATGTTTGATGCTTGATGAACAATGAGATAAACATTGATATGAGAATTGCAATACGAATATACCCATGGTATGTAACTTCCCCCTATTAAGAAAATGTCGTTCCACAATTTGCAATTATGTGATGAAAAAACACCTTCGTTCTTCCAATCGACATTCTCCAACTTCTCTCTCGCCGATCTGTCGCTGGCCGTCGATCTCACCACAGTATATTATTTCGTTTTTTTGTTGACATTTTATTATGAGCAAGAAATTCAACTTTTTGGAAAAATTTACATATTTTTGGAGCTGTGTATCTCGCGCACTCTTACAACTACAGTGCTGTGTTTGGATTAAAATTGTGACTTTTTTTTCTAGTCCGAAAAATGTTGTTTTTTGTTATCACTGGTACTTGATGTAATCACAAGCGAGCGAAAAAATAGCGAATATTTTTCTGTTTCTTGCGAATATCTCGAGAAACTCACCAGGAAATTTTGTTGGATAATTTTAGCTCCGAATTCAGCACTCCGAAATACGTAGGAAACGATAATAAAACCGACTATTGGAAGTCTTGCAAGGTGACAATATCATTTGCCTGTATTAAACTAGGCCAAACCCACACACAAATTAATATCTGTTGTCGGCTACCTGTTCGCTCAAACTATCTGTGAAAGCTCCAGCTGCTTAGCATGTACTGTTACTCCAGGTAGTCTCGACTGCTGCTCTGTATCTTTTGTGAAGAACTTGACAGTCTTCAAGGTTCGATTTGAATAGATCCGGCTCGAAGGACCAATATGTTCGATGCTTGATTGAAAATGAAATAGTATTATGAAAATTAAAACATACCTTCGTTCTTCCAATCGATATTCTCCAACTTCTCCCTCGCCGATCTGTCGCTAGCCGTCGACCTCACCGACCCGTACCCGTGGTCCTCCGGCAGATCGCTGTTGAGCAGCTGTTCGTCCACGGCGCTGATGCTGCTGATGTCGCTGATATTCCTCCGGTGCGCCCCGTGTCCGCCCAGCGCCACCTGCGCTTTCAAGTCTTCGTACTGCTGCTCGAGGGCGTGGTGGTCGCGGAGCAGGCGTTGGTAGGCCTCACGGTCGCTGTCCGCCTCGGATTGGAGCATCAGTTTCTCCTCCTCGATGCGCACCTGGAAGGTGATGAGATGGAAGGTTCAGATTCGAATTTACTTTATACTAGAGTGCCTCGAACAACTTATTTTACGCTCTTTAGAGAGTGAGGACCAGATTGTCATGTTGTTGAACTAGATTATCTCAATCATCTCATTTTCATCTCTTTGAAGAGTGAGACCACGCTTGTCATGTTGTTAAACAGCTTATAGTGAAACTATCAAATGTTGGTTCAACCAAATCCTTTCACTATTTGAAATTCATTCAGGATCGACATCTCGCTCCTTCCTCAAAATCTCCCTAGGAGATTAATGGAGATATTGATCTACTCCATGCTGAACTAAAAATATGAGATACGAATATGTTTTATAAGAAATGGAATGTCATCTGCCTTTACCCTTTCATTGAACGAGTACAGACATATTATTATTTGAAACCCTAAGAGTGGCGTAACACCAAAGTCACATAACGCTCATTTTGTAGTTTTATGAACACCATATCATTCAATGAAATTCCACTAGATGAAAATCGGAATTCAACACACACTTTTGAAATGTATTTTCGTCTTTGGGCAACTGAAATAAAGGGTATTTAACTATCTTTCTTCAAATTTTTGCATTACGTTAACGAACAAGACATAAATATACGAGAACATTTTCGCAGATCAGAGGAGGTAGAACTGATAAAAATATACTTCTTATTTAAATAATTCTCATATACAGTGTGACCAACTTCTAATGGAAACACCCCTGTATCTTACGTAATCGTTGGGTAAGGATCCTGAAATTCGCTGGAAGCGAGAGATATACAAAAAATGCACTCTATGACCAAGTGGGGCCATCTTCAGTGATATACACTGTTCGTTAACAGCCATGGAACCACTTCAGTTTCCGGAAAATGATATTTGGAGTCAAAATTGGTCGAAAATCACTCAAGATTCGGAATCAGGACGCCCAACTCACTTAATATTCATATTTTTTCTGGAAAAACTTCAGTTCTGAAAAACTAAATTTTGTCGCACTTTTTAAGGAATCCCCCCGTATCTTACGTAATTGACATTATCTTTGGACTTTCCCTTCCTCCTGGAAATTTCAGAATTCTATCTCAATAATTACGTGAGATACGGGGGTGAGAAGTGAGACAAAATTATTTTTTTTTCAACAGAAAATTTTATAGGAAAACTATGAATAGTTAGTGAATTGGGCGTCCTGATCCTGAATTCTAAATGATTTTCAACCTATTTTGACTCCTAATATAATTTTCCGGAAATTGGGATGGTTCCATGGCTGTTGGCGAGCAGTGTATACAGGGGTGTTTCCATTAGAAATGGGTCACACTGTATATTCTTCTCCGTCAATGTGAGAATAGGTCGTAGAGTTCAACATTTACAGTAAAAAACGAAAGTCGGCTCAAGTCTTTCGATAACTTAAGGTTTCTTATTTGTTCAGATATTCTACATGAGTTTTATCAAATATTAGGCCATACCCTTTAGGGCTGTCCGGCGAAATTCTGGGATATTTGACTTTGACACTGACCTCACACTTTATAACCACCAACTGGTGAGAGTGAATATGTTATCCCTTATTCGGAAATGAAATTGGTGGCAAGCGTGTCCTCACTACGAAATAGTACGGAAATGATAGTCAGTGACGTCAGTCGTGGGCTGTTATAGTTCAAAAACGATACAGTAAGGGCGGCTCTTGAAAATAAATCAAAAAATTGTGTCTGTCTATATCTCGCCGCAACCTTTTACTGCTAAACAACAATGTGTGGATAACAGTGAGCTCAGAATCTTCGACAACCGTCAAACGAGCCGCTAGAATCGTGGACATCCCTATGTTTTCTCATGCAACATTGGGCATTGGGCGTAAGAAGGATTAAAATACATGGAATGTGTTCGATTATAATATGATGGGAGCTTCAAAAAGTCTTGACCCTCTTGCTAAAAACGTAAAAACACATTCAACTGTGGCTGATAGTGATGAGTCTGGGACAAATTACGATCAAACCAGAGATAACAAGTGATGAATACAACATTTTATTCAATATCTAATTATTTTCGATTTTATATGAAAAAAAAACACAACAAAAATACGATATAATAATAAGAAATTCTGTCCATTATATTCGAATGAAATTGAACTTGATATGCAAATTCTTTGATTGTATAAAAAATACCTTCAAGTTCTCCTCTGCCCCCTTCTCGTTCACCCTCACGATCTCGTTGATATTCTGCAGCTCGGCGCGCAGCTTCGCCATCTCGCCGTCCCACCCGTCGCGCTGCGCCTGCGCCTCCGCCCTGTACCTGTCGAACTCGTGCACGACGTCCATCTTGTCGTCGCGCTCCGCTTGGAGCTGCTCCTCCAGCTTGGCCATCGCCTTGTTCTTGTCGATCAGCAGGTTGTTCAGGTTCTTGATCTCGATCTCCATCGCTCGGAACGTCTGCATCTTCGACCTTGACAAAATATTGACCAGTAGGTAGTGACAGATTCTCGGACGTGATTTCACCCAGTATGCCCTTTGTTGCAGCTTTTAGTACTATTGTACTTTTCTAGTACATTTCATACACATTCAGTACGTAAATACAATTAACACAAATCTAGTACAAAAACAAGAACCGAATAGCCCTATGGGATAGCCCAAGCTATTATAGCATACAAGACAATTATTTGGAGAAGATATGTTTTAATTGGAATCCTAATGAAGCCCTCATTGATAAAAAGTCCATAATTTCCAATCAACGGAGATAACATATGATGCTGTTTTTTGAAGAATTGATTTTACTCTGAAGTTTGAGTCATCTATTTCATCATATTGATAGTATGATAGTATTTGATCTCAATCTGTAATCTGATCTGTTCCTTTCCATCTTTTATTTTCGGCTTTTATTAGTTATAATTGTTTCATGACCTACGTATTTCAGAGGTGTTTCAATGTGCTTTATATTATTATTTCAAAATTTTATAAATGAATATGAAGTTTTTCATCAAATGTGTGAATCGTGAATTTTGAAGTGTCATTTTCTCAATTTAGTACAATATACTTGAATTTAGTACAATTTCAGAATGACTTCTAGTACAAATTGAGATTCTGAAACGGCAACACTGAGTATGCCTTGTGCAGGGAAATTATTATGTATATATTTAGATGTTAAAAATGATACCTGAAAGAATCTTTCCGGATTCTTCAATTTGCCTGTATTCCAAAATGAGTGATATACCCAGATAGCACAAGTACGTCCCAAGGACGTCCTGAAGCCGTTTGCTTCGGACATTTCAGACGTCCCGGGGACGTCCATTTTAAGTACGGCGGACGTCTTTAGGACGTTTTGGGGACGTACGATGTTACAAAATCGGAAGTCCCCAGGACATATATTTTTATTACTGAACAGATTTCGATGAAACTGTGATCAGTAATATTTCAAGACATCCTGAATCCAGTGGAGTATATAGAATTTTCATAAAATTCCTGAACATGAATTGGTGGGTTGATTAAACGGCATATTTTTCAAATTTCATTCCTTTATAACTTTTTTATTGATTGACGCATTTCAACGTAATTTACATGTTACCCATTTGAAAATGTCACAAATCCAGTGGTGTAGTCAGATTTTTTCTAAAAAAAATCGCTAGTAATTTTTTTAGACTTTTGACCTTGAAAAATCAGATTAGTTGGCCCTGGAAATGGAGATTTATTCATCATATTTGGTGTCCTAATAGACTTTTTGAATATCTACCTAACAAAAAAAAATCATTCCAATCGGTTGAAAAATGTAAGTTTTATAAGGGTGCTTCCATCTTAAATGGGTCACACTGTATATAGGTGGTTGAAAATACAAATGCATAACGGTTGCGTGAGCCCAAAAGGTAATCACGGTCAGGTGTATTTGCATTGAAAAAAGTCATTTTTCCTCGTTTTTAAACAGGCTACATTTAAGAAGTATACATGTTTGTGCTATACATATGTTTACGCATCTCCAAGTACAACCTTGAAAAATGCTTTAACGCATGACAAATCATTTTTTGACATCATAGTATATTACGTAATATGTTGTTGTAAGAAGCATATATTACCATGAGTGCGTAATTGCTTTAGAACATGGATTACGTACTATACTCTACCTACTGCCATATAGTACATCAAAAAAGTTTGGACAAATAGTCTGAATTATAATTCTTGACAGTTATGTCATCGATGTTGACGTCGATTACGCGATCATGACTGGCGGAATAAACGAAAACTGTGCGATGTGCTTACTGAGGCTGTATCTCGTGTGTTCTTGCCTACTATCTATAGTGGCCCGATAGGTAAAAATAAATACATAGTGATACCCTCCAAAAGGCATTCTGAGTGACATCTTGACATCACGTCCGAAAATCTGTCACTACTTGCCGGTCTGATGAGAATGTCTTTAATTTCAGTCTCTGAAGGAACTTTCAGGTTGAAGTCAGACCGAGTTTTCCATCAAGAGTCCATGATAGAGTATATGATAATGATGAGAATAAGCTACATATTCGCGCTGATTTAGATTCAAAAGGAATGTCGCCCTGTAAACTTTAGTTCTAAATATTTCATAAAAAACACAATTTATCGATCTCCATCGCTCGGAATTTTCGACCTGAGCACCAGTTATTAGCTAGTAACAGAGATGACAATAGGTATTTACATAAGTAGTAGTATACCTATGCAGGTTCTGGCTCACCCTTGCCCCTAATTTCTTCATGTTAATATACCAGCGCGCATGATTCAATGCTCAAACCAGTGAGAAGCGTTGAAAATTAGTGAATAAAAAATCACAAAAACGAGAATCGTGACATTTTCTTCACACCTTCTAACGTTTCTCACGTTTCTTCGATGCTTTGACACATGCGTGGCGCTTCTGACCACTTTTTCCACGTTTTTCCACGTTTGCGCGTTCTGATATTCAACATAAGGAGGATGGGAACTGAGCGAGCCAGAACCCACATAGTTACACTACTGGGGTGGATGCATTCGAAACACAATGTGAGCCATGAACAATGGATGAAGATCGTCACAAAAACGAAAATAAGTTCGACACTTCTGCCATTATGTTACTACTATACTACAAGAGATACAAATTTGGTTGAATGGGGAAAAAGTTGCGCGCTAGGCGGCCAATAAAATAACTGTCAAAAATCTCTGCTAAGTCTCTCAACTGAATAATTGTAAGAAATCTTGTTTCAATTTTGAAATTCCACTGAATGGATCAAAATTAGGTAGGTATAGGTCTATAAGTAGGTAGGTATAGGTAGGGTCCCTTGATGTAAATTGACGTATTTGTCATCTTAACAGGGTACGGACAGATCAACTCTACATATTATATCCAAATGATGATGATAACTTTCGAGTTATTAATTCTTCAACTCCAACATAATCTTTGTGAGGCAGTGAGCACATTTTTTTGAAAGTTTTATACGTTTCACCAAATGGGACTGTTTTTGGGCAGTACCTATCAATAAATGAATTTTGATTTCAGACTAAGCCTTATGGTTGAAAATATGGTAGAAATTTTATGCAGGTATTCTTACTAATGTGCTCATATGTCATGCATGTGTGCTGTATATATTTATGTTGGGAATCATTTTTGCAGTTTTTCATGAACACTTAATATTTCCTGATTGCAGGTATAATTTTTTAAATGGTAGGGCATACGCCTCTTCCTTTAATCCTCCGTTTTAATCAAAACTGTTTATACTAAAATGCATTCAAAAACTTGTGAAGTGGATAATCATTATAGGCACAATGAGAAGGTATAATATGTGATGTCGTATTAGTTTTACCTCGGATATTTTGCTGATGTATTTACCATTTTCCCCATTCGGTCACTTCACTTTCCATGTTGTAAGTTCATTTGCATTTGATGGAAAGCTGACAAATTCAAATTTGCCATCCAACTGATTGATACAGTCTAACGCAGCACATTTTACCATCCTTCCAAAACAGAATTGAGATCAAGTATGAAATTAAAATTTTGTAAGATCTCTTTTAACGCCTATGAATGTGACGTGACAGCAATGGCATGTCAGGGACGCCAATACACGGAACCACAGTCACTAGATGATTAAAAGAGAAAGGAGCTATGATCTGTCCGTACCCTGTCAACAAATACGTCAGTTTGCATCAAGGGACCCTAGGTATAGGTATAATAGCGATGGCGTTGTCATTCTAGTAGAATGGGCGTGTACACCTTAGTAAAACTTTTAACTCAAACCATGTTTATAATGATCCTTTTATACATAAATAATGATTGACGACATAATTCGATCGAAAAATTAACTGGAATGTTTTATTTTTGGACATAAATAATAGCACCTTCTGAAAAACGGACCCTCTTATGACGTAGAAACCTCATCTCGCCATAGTTGAAAGAAAATACCAAACGCCCGACGGAGACTGAGGCAACTGATATATTAATTCTTTCAACTGTGATCTCGCGCTAACTCACTCTGTCAGAAATCATGTATCATTGATCTCTGTCTGGAATAGTCTTGTTTCAGTATTAGGGTTTTGACGTCACAGCATCACCTCGTTTTCAGAGGTCCGAAAAATCGGGGATTTCAATAATTTTTTATAAAACGTAGGGAGCTCACAGCAAAAAACGGTTCGCGGTGGTGAGCTAGTTTGGGTGAGTTCTGACGAATTATGAAATAAAATTTTTTTGTGATATAAGCCCATTGTCTTGCTCCTCGCTCAACCTACGCTACTGGTAAACAAATGTGTGAACATTGACACACAGTTTACAGCGTTGCAATTTTTCAAAGCTATCTCTTTCTGACTTATTTGAAACTTTGGAATTATATATGATAATAAACAAAAAAATCTCCATGAATGAATTGTTATGTCTCCCCCCTTTTTATATGTCTATGGCCTTTATCGATTTTATGACGTTTCGTCTTCGACCAACCATATGGCATGGAGATGTGATTCCTGGATTCGGTAAGCAACACAGCCACAAAAACAAAAACTCACTTCAACTCTTGCACCTCGCTCTGATAGTTCCTCAGCTCGTGATTGGTCTTGTTCACCTCGTCGATCCTCTGCTGCAGGCTGATGATCTTGTTCTCTAGGCCCTTGTTCAGCGTCTTGACGTGCTCAATCGAGCGCGCCTCGATCCTCAATCTCTTGTACTGCTTTCTGGCTAAATAACGCCTGATGGCCGACTGGCACAACACGATCTGCCTGCGTCGCTTCTTCACTTCTTTCCTGGCCAGCCAGCCGCGTACGTGCCTCTGGATTTGGACCGCCTGGAAAGGAAGAAGCCATGTATAATGCTATTAATGCTTTAGTAAACCGGGGTGCAACAGGATAATGGTACACCTACTTCTTCTCCTTCAGTTTTAGAGATAACTGATTGAAATTTGGAATGACCCATCAACTTGATAAACGTCACGTTTTTGATATAAATATGTATGTTCAAATGGAACACCCTGTACATCATTGTACTTTCAAATTTTGCATAATTTTTGGAATCCAATGATACCACATAAGTGACATTTCAATCTGCAATATTGATTTTGATTTCAATTTTGATTTTCTATCTAAGTGAGTCATGACTATGCTGATCGAGTCTGATGTTGTACTCATATCGACAGGTGTGATGCTGAAAATATTTGAATTCTGTCAAGAATGTCAAATTTCTTGATTCGTCACCAAATTAAGTTCATGAAAATGGTTTGGTGTACCATGAACATGTTCTACCGGATATTACTCCAAACGGTTCTGCTTTCTTTTTATCATCTCTTCAATGTGACCGACCACTGGTTTTTTAAAATGACATGATCGTGAGCTCTTTACCAAAAAAAAACTACAAGTAAAAATGATTTTGATTCTTTTCATTTATACCAGGACGATCAAAAAATTAATTGAAATATGTTCATTTCAGAACACACACTTCCTCCGCCATTTGCAATGGAGTCAATTCATTGGTATTGACTAGTGTGACGTATTAATCCCAACACACCTTTCGTACTTGAGCTAACCAATCACACTGCAACACTACAGAATGGCAAGATTTCAGAGTTCAAGACTCCACCTTCCTATCTGGCATTTTGAAATATTAAATAGAATAATCATGCTGATTTCGAAACGCTATTGATACCATTAACCTCAACTCCATAATATTAATTGTAAAATTGTAAATCATGATCCATCGATTGAAAGAGGTTTAGACGGATTTTATTCCTCAGTCTTCCCCTTTATCAAAAAAAAATGTATATCGAGTATTTGGATAAATGTGACATTTAGAATTTCCGGTAAGAAGTTATTTTCAGCACGAAACTCCCTAGGTACATTTGAATTTTTTTTTCTAAATCATAAGGATACTTAATTGTGAAATCCTTTCGAGACATATACTCAAAAAACGTGAACATATGAATGAATGAATTCTCAAAAATTAAAGGAAAAGGGAATCTATTTCACAGAGTTTGTTCGATGTAACCAGTAGTCAACATGATTCAGCATCAACGATCTAGTAATCGAATAGCTGATATATAGAAATATATTCAACAACAGTGAGAAAATGTGCTCTTCAGATTCATCTTACCCCACGTTGGGCGCCAAAATCCAATGAGAGTCTTTGTTTGAGAGGAAATTTATGTGAGAAAAGGTATGCTTACCGCTGCATTGTATTTGAGCTGGATGAACCTCAGTCTAGCCATGTAGCCTCTGGAGTATCGCTGCAGTCCTATCACGCACCGCCTCAGCCTCTGGAACTGTACCATCTTGACCCATCCGCGGACGTATCTCTGGATCGTCTTTGCGGCTCGTTCTCTTCTCAAGCTTTCTGCCAACCTGATATATCGAATATAAAAATGTTCAGTCTGGATGTAAGGCCAATTTTTTTCTGGAGGTGCAATAATGAAAAAAAAAATTAGGAATTGTATGGTCGATGAAACAAAGTCATAATTTCGGAATATGTTGGATGTACATTGGTATTGAAATCACGATTTCAGGTCGAAGGTATCGATTTTTTTCCAAAGGGGTCGAGATAAAATTGTTAGAATTTAGAAACCCTTCGATCCTATACCAATATGAATTGCGAATTTGGAGAAACAACCGCAAGGTTGTATCTCCAAAGATAACTGAGATATTACGCAGAAGCATCGAAAACACTGTACAGGGTGTCCCAAATTGCTTGATTTTTTCAATTTCTCCTATTTCCAGAACAGACAAATGATACGTGATATATTTTTTGGCAGATGTATCTCATTCTACGTTAAAAAGTGCCTATAGACAGTTTTTTCTGTTTAGAAAAATATGACATATTTTCGAAGTCGCGGTCAAATGTCAATTTTCGCCTATATCTCGGAAACGGTTAGAGATATCGAAATGCGGTTTTCGCTTATCTGTTCAAGAAAAAGGAAAAACTGCCAAAATCAAGCAATTTGGGACACCCTGTACATTGATCAAACATGTTAATACGGAGTTGACGGGAAAATTTCCCTCACCTTCTCGCCAACACGCCCCTTCCGTACGTCTGGATCAGCAAAGCGGACCTCTTGATCTTCAAGTACTTCTTCCTCGCCACGAACATCCGCACCGTCTTCTGCATCATGATACAGCACAGCCGCAGCTTGTCCGACCGGAGCTTCTCCAAGTAGGCCACCTGCCCCGCCCGGAAGAAGATCTTCGTCTTGCCGAACTGGTAAACGTCGGAGGTTTTGATGCAGAGGCCGATTATATTCTCGCAGGTTTTCCGCATGTCGTCTTTCCTGATGGAATAATAAGTTGGTAGCGATGAATCAACTCCTCCATAGAAAACACCATTTGACGGTGAAGTGACTCATTTTGACACGCAAAAATGTTTTTAATTATATGTGATACCACAAGAGATATATTTTGACAATAATATTGGGCAATTTTTGTTACGGCAGCAATAGGAGATATCGTTGTGACTAGATGACCCCACGTTGGGCGCCAAAATCTAAAAATGTTTATTTCGAACTGGAGTGAATGAATCAACTCCTCCATAAAAAACAACAATTGATGATAAACGTGATTCATTTCGACATCGACAAAAAACGTGCATCAGATGTAGTATCACAAGAGATATATTTTGCCAGAAATATTCGGTAATTGTTACGAGAGTTCGTTACCTACTATGTTCGGGAGGAGATATCAGTTTGAATAGTTTACTCCGCGTTTGGCGCCAAGATCTAAGTGTTTATTTTGAATTGGGGTGAATCCATCAACTTCTCCTTGGAAAAGACTATTTGGTGATTATGTCAGTAATATTGACATCTATGAGAAATGTGCGACTTTTTTCATTATAATTATGTTACACCACAAGTGATACACTATTTAACCAGAAATATTCGACGATTGTTACGACAGCTTATTGTCTAGAAATTTCGAGAATGACATTTTCTTATCAATACTAGTTTTGAGAAAACACCATTTAACGATGAACGTGAGTCATTTTGTTATCTATTAAAAATGAGCAACTTCTTCATCCTATTTGATACCACAAATTATACTATTTTGCCTGAAATTTCGACAATTTTTGCGACAGCTCATTGCCTAGTAATTTCGCGAATGACATTTTTTTATTAAGACTGTCAAGTCGTAGAACGTCTTCTGCATCGTAATGCAATACAGCGCCAACTTGTTCGACATGAGCTCCTCCAAGCAGGCCACCTGCCAAACTGGTACACGTCGGAGGTTTTGATGCAGAGGCCGATGATGTTCTCGCAGATTTTACGCATGTCCTATTTCCTGGTGAAATTATCAGTAGAGAAAAATCAACTCCATAGAATTTTGACATCGATACAAAAGTTGCAACTTTCCTCATCATACACGATAATGTAAAGATATATTTTGTCGAAAATATTCGTGATTTTTATGACAGCTTGTTGCCTAGTAATTTCGCGAGGAAATCTGTGCGAATGATTGACCCCGCGTTGGGCGCCAAAATCCAAAAATAGTTATTTATGTACGACGAAGAAGACGAAGACGAAAAATTGTATATATAGTTGAGCCTGCCAATTGATAGCAGAGGCCCAGCCAGGTGCATATTAAATTTTTTCGTCGACCTCGAACATCACGGTCTCCTTCACACGTGAAATCTATCGGATTTCATGAATAATGCCTTAAAAAAAGTTGATTTTTCATTCGAAAATTATTATGAAATATAGATAGATAATTTATACATTGACTTTCTAGAAAACTGCAAATAGTAACTGACGTCACAATTTCATAAGTAGGGGCAGACAATAGCATAGTTGCCATAATTATGATGAAATAAGATTGGTAACATTAAAAATATTATTCATTTAATAATTCATGAATCATCAATTATGTATTAGTAATATTCTCAAACGGCAATAAAAACTCATTATCTTAAAATATTCCCTCTTATGTCTTGTGACCTTTTATATCATAATGATTTTGTGTGAATAATAATTATATTAATTCATACTGGAGGACATTTGGTCCGGTGAACGTGACAACACGGCACGGATTGTGGTCATTGTCTTGTCAGTTCTTAGAATTCAGCACATGTTGCCAAGACTCTAGCCAATTTTACATGATATTTTGTTATGGGGTACGAGAAGTATTTTGACAAGCTGGGTGGTCGAAAAAGTTAAAAATGAATAACTAGAATATCATTGCTTCCTCCTATTATGTCAGATGGAATATTTAACTTGAATGTAGTTTCATTCAACGATAGGCCTCTTACATATTTTCAATAACTTGATTGGTGACTTGTCGACCTTGAAAGATTATCTGATCATTATAAAAAACGGGTGCGTAGCGCGATTCCCAATTCCCACGATGCCCAATTCCCACCATGCCCACCTTCATGTCGACGATTGCATGAAGGTGGGCATCGTAGAAATCAAACATCGTGGGAATCGTGGGATGCTCCCAATGAAACAACGCATATAGACACATTATTGACATCAAAAACGCGTAAGACGTTCTGCAAAAATGAATTCATGTCCCCAAGGACACAGTGGAGTAATTGAATGCCAATTATTTACTATCAGTCCAGCATCCTGTTCGCTCACCTGATGTCCTTGAACTTGCACAGCACCCTGTATCTGTAGAAGAAGTCGACGTACGTCCAACGGCTCGGGAACCCGGCCGACGACAGCCGAATCGTCTCGAGCACGCCGCAAGCCCGCAGTTGCTGTACCGCCCTTTTCGCGTTGTACTCGAAGGGCGTCTTCGAGTCGTTCGGCTTGATGCAGCGCACGTAGTGGGGGGTCGTAGCGTTCAGGGTGGACATGAGCATGTTGAGCGAGTCCCTAAACTGAGGGAAATTTTCATTTCTTTTTGTTGACCAACTGTGGCGATCCATCTTACAGTGGAGTGTAGGCAATAGGACAGGGCGAATATTCATACAGTCTACAGTCTGTATAATATTTCTTTGCGTGTGACTGAAATTAGCATAGACCTACGCGCAACTTGCTATCCTCTTCAGACTTGCATATAGAGGAGCAAGGCCTATCATGACGTTTGGTGATATAAGTTACGACATCGTTTTTGAATTCAACGGATTAAAAGCTTGAATACAGAGGTTTTCGTATGTCGAGGCACATTTGAATCGGATGATTCAGAGGCGTGCAGTAGGTGCTGAAATGACATCGTTTTGCGTGGCCATTGGCAAGGTGATCGACCGTTGAGGGCGCTGTATCAAAAACAAGATGGCGGCGTTATCAGGGCACTTTGTTTACATATTTTGTGTGTTTTGCATACATTTTATTTCCTGCTATTCAATCGTGTTAATTCTGTTAAATCTCGAAGTTATCACAGAAAATATCAAAAATCATTGTTGAATCATCATTACATCGTGTGTGTGATTGACATAATACTGTCTTACGGATAGTATTACAGCTACAAAGTAGCCTTTCATCAAACCTGTGACATTCTGTAGGATAACAAAATGACCCTACCATTTCAACTATCGGTGAATTAGAAAGAAGCAGATATATTTGCAATGGCAATGGACAATCTCAGCACAAAAACTGACCAAAAGCGCTGTGCATGTTAACACTTCACTCAGCTCTGGACTCAGCTTGTGCCTCAGATCCATCATACATTCCATACCAAGACCAGGAGATATTTCATACGACCACAACATACTTATAGCTGCAGCTCCAGGGAAGCCATTTCAAGCCAATATGAAGAAATAAACATTCCAACTCACAGAAGTTTCAAGTTTATCAGTGATATGGGAATTATATCTCTCACAACAAAATGAAATAGTAGAAGGTTCCAATGGGTAAATCTAGGACCTATAATGTCTTTTAAAATGAATTTCCTGCACTTAAGAAGTATTTTCTGATGATAAAAAATCAGTTCTGTTGAATGGAAGAAATGAATAAACGTTGAGAATTGAATATGAATTTGAAAACTAGATGATGGCAGCTCCAACAAAAACTTACTACCTTTCTCCACTTCATTGGTCCAATAATGGAAACATTAATAAAAACTCACTTCACTTGTGTGAATGAACTAGTACTTATTTAATTATGTAAAATCTGCTTTGATAAAATTTTTAAAATTACAATTTAATTAAATATTGATCATCGCAACAAGCTTTTATGATCATATAAATTGTGTATAATGAGGTTATAATAGTTGATTGTTAAAATTATTAACAAAAATTTCATTTTCTTCTTTTTTGAGCGTTTGAATAAAAGCTTTTTATTAAAAAGTTTTATTTTACTCTTAATTTATTTTTTAATTTTTAGTTATCGCTAGCTGAATTTTTCGATTTACTTTCAACGAGCCCTTTCATTTGATACCCATATTGTAGTATGTAGTAAGTATATTGAAAATGACCATTCCGCCATCTTGGATGGTCCGCCATAATGGATTTAGAATGACGTCACATCATTTTTCGAGTTACTCTCAACGAGCCTTTTTATTTGATACCCATATTGTAGAAGTATATTAAAAATAGCCATTCCGCCATCTTGGATGGTCCGCCATATTGGATTTAGAATAACGTCACATTATTTCTCCAATTACTCTCAACGAGCCCTTCCATTTGATACCCATATTGTAGAAGTAGATTAAAAATGACTATTCCGCCATCTTGGATGGTCCGCCATATTCGATTCAGAATAACGTCACATCATTCTTTGAGTTACTCTCAACGAGCCTTTTCATTTGATACCCATATTGTAAAAGTATATCAAAAATAGCTATTTCGCCATCTTGGTTATTAGTCCGCCATATTGGATTTAGAATAACGTGACACACCTCACCGTGCATTGTTATCCAAACTGAACGTGTATACAAAATTTCAGCTCAATCGCTTGAAGATTTCTACTTCAAAATTGAGTTCAAAGATTCCACCCGAACATACATACATACATACAAACATACAATGCTAGTTAAATAGAAGCCCTAAAGAAATTGAGTACGCCACTGAATTCTTCGCAAAATTCTCTGTTAGACTTAGTATTCGTAGTAACTCAGCACAACCTTATTTCTAGTAACTTCGTAGAGGAGCCTGGCAGTCTAAACCAAAATGTACATTTAAATCTGAAACACCCTGTATGTCTCCTTGTGCATTTTACACTCTTCGAGCAATTTGCTAGATTTTTTCACTACTTCTGACTGTTAAACTGTTAATATCGTTCAAATCACTAGAGATTTTCGTGGAAATAATATTTTTAGCTTGTGTTTAATTTTTTCAAATCGTTAAGAGTTTCGGAAATAATAGTGCCAGTATAACCCTGTTCAATTCTTCATCTTATATCTTGTATAATATATATCTGTTCCCCCTGTATAATTTCATTATCGTCATTAGTCATAGATAAATCATTTGTTCGAAGATAAATCAGTTAGCAGCATGATTCAAGCTATTAGTCATTCATTCGAGACCAGGTGGTGAATCAAGACAGTCTTCTATCAGATGTCATCACGAACGGTCGAATTTTATGATCGCAATTGAAAAATACGCGAAAGGAATTATTTATCGTTCCAAACGGAGTGTTCACTTAAAAATGAGTACAAGTGTAGTGTTTTTGTATCCCTCATTCACTTCAGTGATTACATTATCGCGATCGTGTGCTGTTCTGGTGTTTCGTGTTGTTTCATCAAAGCTTCGCATTTTTCACGCTGGTAAGTGAATATAGAGATTCTCTGTCAACTCAATTACCTTATCTGTTTTCAAAATAAGATACGTCTGTTCGTTGAACGTTGAATACTTTCAAGATAATAATTCGAAACGAGCAAACCAGAAGAAAATAAGACGATACAGGGTGTTTCAGA
This sequence comes from Phaedon cochleariae, assembly GCA_918026855.4. Lineage (NCBI taxonomy): Eukaryota > Metazoa > Arthropoda > Insecta > Coleoptera > Chrysomelidae > Phaedon > Phaedon cochleariae. The sequence goes on along the minus strand of OU896710.1, from coordinate 5,756,209 downwards.
TTTGAATGTACAGTCATCTTCAGAAAACATGTCGCACATGGACGATGATAGCATTCTTGATAACTCCTGCAATAAGAGCGCTGACACCGTCCAACCGCGACATGATCTCTGAAGACGACTGTACATACTAACCCTGTAGATAGAGGAAACTTTGGTTCTTCCAACCACTCCCTAATATGGATGTGTCTCCCATCATTTACTGGATCTTTTTTATTCAATATAATATACAGGGTATGTCACGTCGAGCTTACACTATCTTTATATCGAGAATCAGTCGGGAGAAATCCATGAAAATGTGCATGCTTATATTTCAGAATACGCTCTCTTCATGCAAAATATTTTCGACAATGCAGTGTTGCCGCTTCAACTAGAAAGTAGTAGCAACATCGATAATTCAAATGGAATACCCTGTAATACATCGCATTTTTAGATTCTGCCTAGAGAGCTGATTCCATCAATATATTACACTTGGGGTCTATCAAGAATGATAACAGAGATATGGGGTGTTCAAATTCGAGATTTTTCAACTTTAGGATTTTTTTGGGTCGTAACTACAAAACGGCTCACATGTCCCTATCTCAACTTTTGATTCAGTATTGACTGATATTTGATCGGAACAGATACAGGCCCAACCAACACAGATACATCTCTGAGATATCGCTGCGATGTCACTTCGTGGCATGCGACTTGCATCGTTACGTCTCACGGACGTCCCAGCTTCTCACTTTTGTCACACTCATGATGCATGCTTGCGACGTCTATGCTATGTTGTTCTGAGATGTAGTAAGGAAGTCGCCTAATAATGTATCAGGGATGTAGCACAGCGACTTAGCAGCGATGTAACACAGAGACTTAGCAGCGATATATTTACTGTTATATTCAAGAGACGTCAACGTCTATGCGATTTTCCAAAAACAAACAACAAATAGATAAACAAAATATATTTCCGCTAAGGAACATGTGAGCCGTTTTGGCCGATAATGAATAGTTTCGACACAAACAAAGCCTAAAGTTGAAAAATTCTCGATTTTGAACACCCTTTATCTCTGTAATCATTTCCGATAGGCCTGAAGTGTGATATGCATTGATGAAATCAGCTCTTCTGGGAGAATAAAAATACAGGGTATTCTATTTGGAATAACAAAGTTGTTGCTACTTTTTTATCAAAGCGGCAACACTGCATTGCTGAAAATATTTTAAATGGAGAGAGCGTATTCTAAAATATAAGCATGCATATTTTCATGAATTTCTCCGAATGATTCTCGATATACAGATAGTGTAAGCTCGTCGTGACGTACCCTGTATAGTATATCAGACATAATAATCGTTAAAGTAAAACTTGGAAACTCCATGGCCCACTAGCAAAAATTCATCATATTCTGATGTTCGAGTGTTTTTAGGATTTCTGGAAATCCTATGTATAAAGTTTTATGCGTCATTTTGAATGGAAACAAATAACGGATTCAACCTCGGATTCAACTAAATAATAAAATACATGTCATATCTCCAAAATCATAACCCCTAAAGACATTGAGTACGCCACTGAATTCTTCGCAAAATTATCTGTTAGACTCAGTATTCGTAATAACTCAGCACAACCTTATTTCTAGTAACTTCGTAGAGGAGCCTGGCAGTCTAAACCAAAATGTACATTTAAATCTGAAACACCCTGTATGTCTCCTTGTGCATTTTACACTTTTCGAGCAATTTGCTAGATTTTTTCACTACTTTTGACTGTTAATATCTTTCAAATCACTAGAGATTTTCGTGAAAATTATATTTTTAGCCTGTGTTTAATTTTTTCAAATCGTTAGAGTTTCGAAAATAATAGTGCCAGTATATCCGTGTTCAATTCTTCATCTTTTACCCCTGTATAATTTTATTATCGTCATTAGTCATAGATAAATCATTTGTTCGGAGATAAATCAGTTAGCAGCATGATTCAAGCTATTAGTCATTCATTCGAGACCAGGTGGTGAATCAAGACAGTCTTATATTAGATGTCATCACGTTCGGTCGACTTTTCTGATCACAATTGAAAAATACGCGAAAGGAATTATTTATCGTTCCAAACGGAGTGTTCACTTGAACATTAGTGCAAGTTTTGTGTTTTTGTGTTACTCATACAATTCAGTGATTATATTATCGCGATCGTGTGCTGTTCTGGTGTTTCGTGTCACTTTGTGTTGTTTCATCGAAGCTTCGCATTTTCACCCTGGTGAGTAGAGAGAAAATCTCTCAAGTTTTCCTCATATTTCCCTCTTTCCTCTCTACTTTCAACTTCATTACTTTATATGTTTGAAAATCACAAAGGTACCGCTTGTTGAACATTTTCCGATGAAGGAATACTTTCTTCTGATCTTCGTGCTTTCCGTACAGAACTATATTTTTCCAGAAGATAATAATGCGAAAAGAGCAAACCAAAAGAAAATAAGACGATTCGAAATTTTCATGGAAAAATACCTTTTGCCTATACAGGGTGTTTCAGATTCAAATGTACATACTATACCTGCAGATATAGGAAACTTTGGTGGTTCCAATCACCCCCTATCGATGTGTCTACCATTTTTTATAACTGCGATACAGAACGTAATATTGAATTCGGCAAAATCTGTATAATCGATATTCAAATTATATTATTCATCAAAACTAAATAGGAATCAAATTTAGAATCCAGAACCGTCTTCAGGAAAAACAGAAAACTTCTTCTTTTTCAAAAACAACACTCTGTATATCGGAATTTTGTAGATATGTTTTGATATTTGCAAATACCGGAAAACTAATGAATTGGCATACCTCTTAGTAGTGCGCTTCCAATTTGAATTTTTCTTTTAATATTCTATGATGAAGATATATTATTTTCTTCTGATTTTCGTACTTTCCGTTCGAAACGGTATTTTTTCAGAAGAAAATGATACGAAAAGAGCAAACCAGAAGAAAATAAGACAATTCGGGATTATTTCATGAAAATATATTTTTTGCTATACAGGGTGTTTCAGATTCAAATGTACAAACATCGATGTGTCTACCATATTTTATAACTGTGATACAGAACGTAATCTTGATTTTCGCAATATCTTTATTTGGTCAGCTCATAACTTTTGAACCATGGTGTATAATCGATTCATACTCGATAGGTATATTCAACTCATATTACTCATCAAAACTGAATAGGAATCGAATTTAGAATCTAGATCCGTTATCAGGGAAAACAGAAAACTTCTTCTTTTTCAAAAACAACACTCTGTATATAAGAATTTTGAAGATATGTTTATATCTGGCCTACTTTTCAACAGTGTGCATCCAATTTTACTTTTTTTCATCATTATTTTCTATTATTAAATTGAATTTTTGTAGAACTGCTAATTCTAAATCCAATTTTATCACAAAAAATGCACAACGGTTAAAAAATGAATACCATATATAGATTTTGCCAAAATTATATTTCTAGCCTGTTCAATTTTTTCAAATCGTTAGACTTTCGAAAATAATGGTGCCAGTATATCGGTGTTCAATAATTCTTCATCTTATATTTTGTTTACTATATATCTTTTCCCCCCGTATAATTTCATTATCGTCATTAGTCATAGATACATCATCTGTTCGAAAATTAATCAGTTAGCATTCATTCGAGACCAGGTGGTGAATCAAGACAGTCTTATATTAGATGTCATCACGTACTGTCGAATTTTGTGATCGCAATTGAAAAATACGCGAAAGGAATTATTTATCGTTCCAAACGGAGTGTTCACTTGAACATGAGTGCAAGGGTAGTGTTTTTGTATTCCTCATTTAATTCAGTGATTACATTATCGCGATCTTGTGATGTTCTGGTGTTTCGGGTTGTTTCATCAAAGGTTCGCATTTTTCACGCTGTTGAGTCAAGAGAAATTCTCTCAAGTTTTCCCCATATTTCCCTCTTTACTTTCAACTTCATTACCTTATATGTTTTCAAAATCACAAAGGTACCGTTTGTTGAATATTTTCCGATGAAGATATACTTTCTTCTGATTTTCGTACTTTTCGTTCAGAACGGTATTTTTTCAGAAGAAAATAATACGAGAAGAGCAAACCAGAAGATAATAAGACGATTCGAGATTATTTCATGAAAACATATTTTTTGGCTATACAGTGTGTTTCAGATTTAAATGTACAAACATCGATGTGTCTACTATCTTTTATAACTGTGATACGAAACGTACGCTGATCTTGATTTTGGCAAAATCTTTATCTGGTCAGCTCATAACTTCTGAACCATGGTGTATAATCGATTCATACTCGATAGGTATATTCAACGACTTTTCAACAGGGTGCATCCAATTTGACTGTTTTTTTCATCATCATTTTTCGAAATTGAATTTTTGTTGAACTCCTAATTCAAAGTCCAATTTTATCATAAAAAATTATCAGTTCCAAAGTTCAACTTCATTAGGTGAACTATCGATAGTTTTCATTCCATAGAACAATAACTAATTAGATATTTTCAAGTGCTTGTTACATTTTCAGTATTTCAAAAAATAATGATAGTTTGAAAGTTATATAGGTACATGAAATTTACAATATTACCTTTCCGGACATCCTGTATGGTTTGCAAATTTTTCCTAAAACCATTCTTCACTCATTTGGGATTGAATCAAAGTTGCCAATAACATTTAGATAGCTGTGGGCACAACAGAAATGCCATGGAAACAAAACAGACATTTTTTGACATCTCTGTCGGTCTTTGAATTAAAATGGGTTATTCAGCAATGGAAAATTACGAAATTGTATAATTTTTATATCATGAAAATATTGCGGAAACTTCGGTAATGCAGCAAGAATTTAGTCTAAATCGGATTTCTTTTCTAGATTAACAAGCAAACAGACAGAAAGCAAAGTGTTTGATACTTGCCACTAAGTCGGAGAAAACCATCCAGTCAAGACGGACCGAACAGAAAATCCGCAGAGAGAACTGACCAGAGTATACTTTTCAGAATTCTGATCCTTATATCCGTAGGGAAGGCGATATATTGAATTCCTTTCCAGATTCTCAAGCAAACAGATAGACAGATATTCACCTTTATGTCTCTATGGAAACACGACAGGTACCCTTACGAGGGGAGAGTATCAACTCGGCGTTTATAAACCCTCCCTGCAAAGGAGGTCGGCGCATGGTGGGTTAGGTATATACAGTGTTTTTCATTGCAGAGAAAATCGTTGTTTATCTGCCTACCTCGTCTGCATTGAGAGAGTTGATGAATTGATGAATAATCGTAAAAATATATCGCATTTCAGTTACGAATGTTGAACAATATTCAGACTATAGATTTATATTCTATGTACGTCTCACGATTCAAATTTCAAATTGATGCTTAGTTTTAGATCCGAGCAGCACACTGTTTGGCATTCATGGTCCTTATTATAACCCACGAAATTCGAAATGTAGCAGATATCTACTGGGAAGACCACTATTAGGAAGGCGAATATGAAGCAATTCAGTTACGCTTGTTGGAAATATCATTCAGGTATGTTTCAGATTCAACATCAGTTTTAATTCTCATGGATTTTCTGATATGTGATATTCAGTTGCAGATTCCAAAAGCAAAGTGTTCGATACTTGTCAATAAATTGGGGAAAACAAGGTGGACCGAACAGAAAATCCGCAAAGAGAACTGACCAGAGTATACTTTTAAGGATTCTGATCCTCATGTTCGTACGGAAGGCGATATATTGAATTACTTTCCAGATTCTCAAGCAAACAGATAGACAGATATTCACCTTTATGTCTCTATGGAAACACGACAGGTACCCTTACGGGGGGAGAGTATCAACTCGGCGTTTATAAACCCTCCCTGAAAAGGAGGTCGGCGCATGGTGGGTTAGGTATATACAGTGTTTTTCATTGCAGAGAAAATCGTTGTTTATCTGCCTACCTCGTCTGCATTGAGAGAGTTGATGAATTGATGAATAATCATAAAAATATATCGCATTTCAGTTACGAATGTTGAGAAAAATATTCAGACTTTATAGATTTATATTCTATGTACGTCTCACGATTCTCAATTGATGCTTGGTTTCAGATCCGAGCAGCACACTGTTTGGCATTCATGGTCCTTATTATAACCCACGAAATTCGAAATGTAGCAGATATCTCGAGAGATATCTACTGGGAAGACCACTATTAGGAAGGAGAGCGGAGAGCGAATATGAAGCAATTCAGTTACGCTTGTTGGAAATATTATTCAGGTATGTTTCAGATTCAACATCAGTTTTAATTCTCATGGATTTTCTGATATGTGATATTCAGTTGCAGATCCCAAAAGCGAAGTGTTCGATACTTGTCAATAAATTGGAGAAAACAAGGCGGACCGAACAGAAAATCCGCAAAGAGAACTGACCAGAGTATACTTTTAAGGATTCTGATCCTCATGTTCGTACGGAAGGCGATATATTGAATTACTTTCCAGATTCTCAAGCAAACAGATAGACAGATATTCACCTTTATGTCTCTATGGGAACACGACAGGTACCCTTACGAGGGGAGAGTATCAACTCGGCGTTTATAAACCCTCCCTGCAAAGGAGGTCGGCGCATGGTGGGTTAGGAATTGATGAATAATCATAAAAATATATCGCATTTCAGTTACGAATGTTGAGAAAAATATTCAGACTTTATAGATTTATATTCTATGTACGTCTCACGATTCTCAATTGATGCTTGGTTTCAGATCCGAGCAGCACACTGTTTGGCATTCATGGTCCTTATTATAACCCACGAAATTCGAAATGTAGCAGATGTCTACTGGGAAGACCACGATTCGGAAGGAGAGCGAGTATGAAGCAATTCAGTTACGGTTGTTGGAAATATTATTCAGGTATGTTTCAGATTCAACATCAGTTTTAATTCTCATGGACTTTCTGATATGTGATATTCAGTTGCAGATCCGAAAAGCGAAGTGTTTGATACTTGTCAATAAATTTGAGGAAACAATCCAGTCAAGACGGACCGAACAGAAAATCCGCAAAGAGAACTGACAAGATATAAATTATATAATTGATATATGATAAATGCTTCCTTCGTTTTCGATTACAGGCGCTAGAGGAATCCGCAGAAATTCGTCATAATTGTTGTCTGCTGAAAACGATGTTCGATCGAGACATAATGTAAACAATTTCACCTCCCCTTTTTCTATAAGTCTTTGAGCGGTCCTTTACTTAGCAGGCCGTAACCTGCTTATACAGGGTGTCCGGAGATAAAACCGACAAAACTCATGGGGTTATAGGGACTGTCAATATGATTGCAAAATGCCATGAACGAATGTCCAAAACGGCTTCGTTACTGAGATACAGAGTGATTTGTGGATTTTGACAAAAAATTCAATCCGCCATATAAAATACAGGGATTAGCCGATTGGATTCAAATTTGGTACACGAATTACACTGAAAAGCATCAACAAGTAGGCCTTTGATCGAAACCAATATCAGGACCGGAATAATATTTTTCCCCTATGTTGAGTTATTGTTAGGATAACTCACCCTGTATCATAATAACCGAAAATTTCAACTCAGATTCGCAATCTACGGTGAAAATTGTATAGGAATTTGTTGAAAAATCTCCTGGCACTATCTTAGTTATTCCGTAATTAATTATTATTTTGATTTTTTTCATTGAAAAATCAATCATTGTCGAATAAAGTACGTATATTTACGAAACCATGACATGAATGTCGATATTTTCTCCGATCAGTTCATGAATCGGAGTAAAATGAAATATTCTCATAACCCGAAAAAACTGAAGAATAAATTTGTATCAGGACTGTAATGAGTGTTTTGTTTGGTCATGTTAGCTGACATAGTACATCAATAGTTATCAATAATCTGATCGTAGATTCGGAATCTGAAAAAATTGGATAAGAACCTGTCGAAGAAGGATAACAGTGAAGTTTTTGTGAATTTTATTCGCTCTCTAATGAATTTGAATTCATGAGAATACTACACAACGAACAATAACTGTTTGTAATTAACATAACAAAAATAACAAATTCGTGAAAAACCAGTATTACAAAACATTTTCGAAGTGGAGCCCTCCAACATCAATACATTTTTGAGAGCGTGCTATTAGATGATTCACTGACTTGCGAATTATTTGAGGGTTATTTCTAACACTAACACATGCAGCAGTAATCTCCCATAAACAATTTCCTCATTATGAACTTCTTACTTTAAATGACCTCATAAAAAATAATCTAGCTGAGTTAGATTAGGGGATAGCGGTGGCCAATTTACTGAACCTCCACGGCCAATTCATCTATTGGGGTAATTGGCATCGAGATGGTTTCTAACTGGAACTGAGAAGTGAGGTCTAGCACCATCATGCTGAAACCATATACCTCAGGTATTTACACCTTGCAATAGATCCGGTCAAGTATTGACCAGAAAATTTAGGTAAACATCACCAGTTGAAACCCAAACACAAATAGAATATCTGCGTATTCCTCATAAGTGAAATGAAACGGCATCATAAGCACACTCTCAGAACTATAGTTTGATCCTGGAAACACTGGAATAATGAATGAACACCAATAAAACAAACGCTGATGACAGCTGTACAATGGTTTTCCTTTATGAAATTCTGAATTTGACACAAGCCTAGTATTCTTCATACACAAACATTATATGGTACTGATACGGATTTATTATTTGAAAGTTCAATCCGATCATTTTTCAACAAGTTTTTAACTTTTCTCAGTGCATTTCGAATCTGCGATCAGATCATTATACTAGATCATCTATTCTTACAGGAATATAATCATAGAAAACCGCATTCCAGTCCTGATACGAATTTATTCTTCAGTTTTTTCGGGTAATGAGAGTATTTTATTTTACTACGATTTACGGACTGATTGAAGAAAATAACGACATTCATGTCATGGTTTCGTTAGTATTTATTATATTACCAATTTTGATGGTACTTTATCCGACAATAATTGAATTTTGAAAGAAAAAAAATTAAAATAATAATTAATAACGGAATAACTAAGATAGTGCCAGGAGATTTTTCAACAAATTCCTATACAATTTTAACCGTAGATGTCGAATCTGAGTTGAAATTTTTTGTTATTATTATACAGGGTGAGTTATTCTCACAACATCTCAACATAGGGGAAAAATATCATTCCGGTCCTGATATTGTTTTCGATCAAAGGGCTACTTGTTGATGCTTTTCAGTGTAATTCGTGTACCAAATTTGAATTTAATCGGTTAATCCCTGTATTTGATATGGCGGATTGAATTTTTTGTCAAAATCCACAAATCACTCTGTATGTCAATAACGAAGCGGTTTTGGACATTGGTTTATGGCATTTTGCAATCATATTGACAGTCCCTATAACCCCACAAGTCTTGTCGGTTTTATCTCCGGACACCCTGTATAATTCTAGTAGTCAAGATCTGAAACGCTTGTTTTTACCCAAATACTCATATTACTTTATATACACTAAATTTAGAGTTATTATTATCTTGATATGTATCTATAAATTACTATATCTAAATTGTATACCAACTTTGTAAACAAACCTTGGTTGAGTGGAAGAATAGCTATGCTAAACTTCGCCAAGTAAAATAAAGGCCATTTATTATCATTATTATTATTATTAAATAAATCAAAAAAAGTGAAAGAGGAAAAATCATGCAGAAAAAGGGAGAACGAAGGATGAACTAACACGATATGCTGTCGACTGGCTCACCTGCGAACAAACCGACTTCTTGTGAGTCTTGTGCGCGACCGACACCGGCTTGGACGCGACGACCTTGACCTTGACGCCGGGCGCCGCCAGCTTCTGCGACTCGGAGGCGAACAGCCTCTTCACCAGACCGTTCCTGCTGGCCTTGATCACGTTGATCTGCTCCTCGATCACTGTGTCGCGGTTCTTCTCCAGGAAGCCGGTGCTCTCGTACTGCACCTACATCAGGATTTCCAAGATTTCAAGACTTGTTTGTTTCTCAAATTTGAGTACAGTCGAACCATCTGAGTGGATCCATCTTGCAGTGGAGTGAATATAATAGGGCAGGAAAAAATCTTACAGGCAACTCCACCAAAACTATACTTTATTTAACATTGGACATGTTCCGAAGCTTCAAAGCTTCATCATCAGTAAACATTATATTTTGTTACAGGAAGTACTACAATAAGAAAGACAAAAAGCTACGTCAGACAAGCATTCAGATAATGAAAGTCAAACAATCCTCACCTGTTCTGGGGAAAATATTTCACATGATGAAACAGCAAAAATGTGATTTACATATTAAAAAATTGTGTTGATTAAAATAAAGGGTCCGCAATTGAATGCGGATCATCTGTGTCAAAATATTAATATCTCTATGATTGAGTATTTTTTTGAGTTTTCTTTCTAAAGTAAAAAGTTAACCACATTGCTCGGCTCAGACAATCGGACAGTGGATGGAAAAACGAAGCAAACGGTGTCAAAAATCAGAAAAAGTTGCTTAAAATGACACCAATTACGTCATTTGACAGGTTGCTGAGGGGCAAACATTGTATCTTGTCAAGATTTGTCATATGAAACCAGAATTAGTGGGATCGTATTCCTTGGAATCCAAGCTGGAACCAGAAAGAATTTCATAATTTTGTTTGGTGAAACTGTTATTATATTGTTGATGTGGCAGGGATGGCCAGGGCTATGCTCATATCAAAGGTAACCTGACATATAGTTTGTGTGCCCCTCAAGAAACCATGTCAAAATCGCGTGTTCTAGAATGATCAATTGCTTCATTTTCCAATCCACTGTCCGGAAATTAATAAAATAAAACCAAAGTTGAGGTTCACCATTTTGAAAACTCAAGTAAACCGTTTCTCACACACTCCACCACACATAGTATCTTTGAAAATCGACTCGATTGATGAAGAGCTATCGAATATAACAAATTGTTGTCAACTAGTCGTAGCATCACATTTTTTCAACTCTAAAATTTTCAATTAGTCTGATGAGTGTCTTTTATTAGACCGAAACATGTCCCTTATGATTGTGTAATAACATCATTCAAATTTGTGGAGATGACATTGAGCATTCCTTCCTTCCTTCGAAAAATTTCACTCCACTTTGAGCAATATGGACTTCTACCAAAGATTATTGTATAATTATTTTGGTAATTATCATCATCATTTTTATTCTCGTTTTCATCATTCTTGTCATATTTATTGTTATTATTACCTTATCGGCAAAGTGGTTGACGACGAATGAGGAAGCGCCGAAACGTCCCTTGGAGAAGTGGGGGTACTTGGAGCATTTGGTGTAGAGCTTCTCGGTCCAGGAGGCATCAGAACCTCGAGGCATCTGGAAAAATAAAACAAAAAATTCAAACAGAAGTTGGGAAGGAATGGTGCCTACTCATCGAATCGATTATTAGTTACCATAATTGTCACCAGACCAAATGTGACCGAGATGGATTGCAAGAAAACGATTGATTGATTGATTGATTGATAGCAGAATGACCAGTCAGGGTTCGAAGCCCAAAGCATTCCAGCCTTTTTGGCTATTGTATTCCTGATCATGCTGTTGGCTCAGGTGAACAGGTACGCTACTTTGATGAGGTTTAGCAGCCTCTAGGCCAAATCTTTCGCTGGGAAAAACTCATGTGAGTTCAGTGCTCCCAGAAGGTTGTATCTCCAAAGTGCTAGTGTCTCGTAGTCCAATATTACACGGGTGACCGTTTTCTCCTCATTGCAAAGTCTGCATATGGGTTCGTCTGTATAGATGTCTGATCTGACTTCTGTTTAGGCTCAGAATGTCGTTAGTCACTGCTCTGAACAGTGTTCTTACCATCAGTGTGCGGTGTCTTTGTCCTGCGTTGTTCCAGTATGCCTGATGTTTTTCTTGCGTCCACCTTGCCAGCCAGCCGCGTATTGAGGTTTAGAGAATTATCATAATGTTGGGAATGTTTTGAATTATGTAAGATAGGCAAAAAGAGTGTAGTTTACTTTGCACTTTCCGTATAGCACATCCAAGATGCCCAACTTTGGTCTCGATGATATTGATGCAAGGCTGGTTGTGGTAAAACTCAATCATTTTCCAGCCGATACCCTCGCGAATGTACTCCCACAAAAGAATTGAGGAATAAATTAGGGGGGGGGGGGTGGTGGCAGTGTTAACAAAATGGAACCATTGAGAATAAGGAAGAGAAAGGAGAACAGGAAGAAGAGATAGAAGAGGAGAATATGAAAACTAGGAAAGTGAGGAAGAAAGTGGAAACATTGACGCCAGAAAAAAAGGAAACCGAAGAAACGGGAAGAAGCAAGAGTCTAGTTTACATAGCACTCTTCATATAGCAAGTACAAGATGCCCAGCTTGGTCACGATGCAGGGCTGCTTGTCGTAGAACTGGATCATCTTCCAGCCGATACCCTCACAATTCACTCCTCCTGCTCTAGCTTGAACACGGCAGGATGGTATAAGAAAAAATGAGGGAAGGGGGATGGAAACAAGAGGCCTATTCGTTTGTGTTTGCTCTATCTGCTGATCTTGATTTTTTTCTATGATTTTCTCTGTTCACATCATGCCATGAACAGAGACAAATATGGAAACAAAACCAACTTCAGCAAGATTAGCAACACAAAGGAACATACCTTAGAGGGAACCATTGAGGAAATTAGAATAGAGAAAGGAGAACAGGAAGAAGAGATAAAAGAGGAAAATATGAAAACTAGGAAAGTGGGGAAGAAAGTGGAAAAATCGGGAAAAGAAGACAAAGAAAAATAAAAGAAGAAAACGGGAAGAAGCAAGAGTGTCGTTTACCTAGCACTCTTCGTAAAGCAAGTCTAAGATGCCCAGCTTGAAATCGATGAGATCGATGCAGGGCTGGTATTGTCGCAGAACTCGATCATATTCCAGCCTATGCCCTCGCTGATTTACTCCTCCTGCTCTAGCTTGTACATGTGCAGGAGGGTAGAGGGAAAAATAAGGAGGGGAATAGGAACAAAAGGGAACCGTTGAGGAAATGGGAATAGAAAGAAGAGATAGATAGACTTTATTCATTCAGTAGTAATGTATTACTCATACATGCATAACATAGATATAGGTACATTTCATATTTAAATTATATTAAAATTGGTATAAATAATGATTATAATCTTTCCCACTCCATTGAGGAAACGCCTGAGCACCGTGATGCTTGTATTGTATATCCTCCAAGGAGTATGGCAAGCGTTTGGATTTATGTCAGAACTAGGTACCTATTTTACATATGATACTAGAAAAATTGGGAGTTTAAAATTCTCGTATTTAGAAAAACAAAAAATATATGTTGATAATACCGAGTAAGTGACCAATATTTATATTCTTTTGTCATCAAGATATTCAGAGACATTGAGTCGGTTCGTTTCAGTTTAATGACTAAACATATCAGAAAATTTTTTGAGTTCAGATTTATATAGATTAAGGAAAAAATATGAAAACAAGGAAAGTGAGGAAGAAAGTGGAAAAATCGGGAGAAGAAGACAAAGAAAACGGATAAAACGAAAAGGAGAAATAGTGTAGTTTACCTTGCACTCTTCGTCCAGCAAGTCCAAGATGCCCAGCTTCGTCTCGATGAGGTCGATGCAGGGCTGGTTGTCGTAGAACTCGATCATCTTCCAGCCGATGCCTTCGCGGATGTACTCCTCCTGCTCCAGCTTGAACACGTGCAGATTGAACTGCTGCTGCAGCTTCTCGTTGGCGTAGTTGATGCAGAACTGCTCGAAGGAGTTGGTCTCGAAGGTCTCGAAGCCGTAGATGTCCAGCACGCCGATGAATCTGTGCCGTGGGGTATCTGATTCCAAAGACCTGTATCGATTAAAGTACGTACTGCATTTTGACTTGCATAAGTAATAATTATTCATCATCTTCTACATATTTTCTAGTTATATTCCAGAAAACGCCAATTTTATTTCAGAATAGTTACTTGTATTTCGGAAAGCATCAATTGCATTCCAGAATAGTCTATTGAGTTCCAGAAAACGTCAATTGTATTTCAGAATAGTCACTTGTATCTCAGGAAGAGTCAATTGCATTTCAGATTAGTCATTTCCATTTCGGAAAGCGTCAATTGTACTTCAGAATAGTCACTTGTATTTCAGAAAATATCATTTGATATTGAAGCTTTCTGAAATTCAATAGAGGGTTTCTGAAATACAATTGACGCTTTCTGAAATTGAATCGACTATTTTGAAATACAATTGACGCTTTCTGAAATACAAGTAACTATTCTGAAATACAATTGACTATTCTGAAATACAATCGACGCTTCCTGAAATTCAATTGACTATTCTGAAATACAATTGACGTGTTCTGAAATTGAATTGATGCTTTTTGAAATACAACTGGGAAAGATGTAGTGTCTTGGTTTTAGTTCGAATGATTCACAGTCTAGGATGCTGTCATCTATAGGGTGTTTAGAAATTCGACCGACAACGCATGACAGGTGATAGCCCTCGAGATTTTATAATTACTGAAATAGGGACATAAGGTCTTCAAGTGTTCAGTTCAGAGCTATGAGGTGTTGAAGTTGAGAAATAGAAATAGTTTTTCCACAATAACTCAAGAATGATATCTTGCATTCAAATTCGGGAAATAGTTTAATCTTCGTAAGATTTATTTTTCAACGAGAAAGTTATTCCGGACATTTCATCTAGTGGTGTGCTACAGAGGGTTTTGGTAACTTTTCCTTTCATATCTTTTACGCCACTGATGAAATTTCGATTATGTTCATCAGTTTCTGGAATTCACTGTTCAAAATAGAAGTTTGCATAGTAATTTTATTTTCCATCATTTTCATGTGGTACAAAATTATAAAAATGTTTTTTTTTCTCTGCATGGGATAACTTCTTCTGTTCAACTACAGAATGATATCTGAAAAGTATCTCATATAAGTACTTACCACCAGAATTTTTTTTGATTTTCTACTACTGAAAATGATGAGAGAATCTTCTATCTTAGGTCAAATATCACGAAAACTGTTCTTTTAGCTGAGTTGAAGGTGAATCATTTCTTGAACAAAATTGAACAATTAATTGAAGTAACTGAAAATATTCTAAATTCCATCAGTGGCATAGAAAATTTGGAAGGAAAAGTTAATACAACCCCCTTTAGCGCACCACTGGATAAGATGTCCGGAATGACTTTCTAGTTGAAGAATAACCCATTCAAATATAAAATCATATACCGAATCAAAATGCTGAACATCGAATTATTTTTGAGTCATTGTAAAAAAACTATTTTTATTTCTCAACTTCAACATGCTAAATCTCAGTAATCAAAACATCACGAGGGCTATCACCTGTCGAGAGTTGTCATAACACCCTTAGTTGAGTTGTCCTAAGTGTCAGCAGACCGAGAGCGGCGGATGAGACCTAATGGGCCGAAACAGTATTGTCTCGCTCTTGCCCAATTCTGCTTGTCATACAATCAGTTCCAAAAAAAGTGACGCACTTTATATTTGACCTATCTTCTCAAAAAGGCCGATTTTTTTTTATTTGTTGGTAGGTAATGCACTTGTCTTTGAAAAAAATAAAGAGGTGAACATTTTTTCAAAGCCTCCTTGATGGTGGTGGAATAACTCGAACCATGATTTATTATTAATTTTTTACTCACCCTGTGTGTTAATTGAGTAATTGCATTTAAAGTGCTTGCACACTATACGAAAGAGGCTTCTTTTGCGAGCATTTTGTTTTTTCACTCATTGATTTATCTCTAAAATTTCCCGAATCACAGCTTTTTTTGCTGAATCCTTGCAGATTACCAACTTTCTGAATTTATCGAGAAACAATTTTCTAATGAAATAAACTGATACCAATAATTTTAAAAAACATTTTTATTAAACACAAAATTATAAATTGGGATGACTGCTCAATACCGTGTATTGCCTCCTCTAGCAACTCTAAGAACTTCTAATCTACGAGGCATACTGGAAATTAAGTTGCTTATCGTTTCCATTAGTGTACGATCCCATTCTTCCACTAATGCATCTGCCATTTCTGCGAGACTTTCCGGAAACCTCTCGCGAGAACGTACCCTTCTCCCTAATTCATCTCACAAATGTTCTATAGGATTCATATCGGGGCTTCTCGCAGGCCATTGTAATGTGGTAATACCAGTAGCTTCTAAGAAGTTTCGCACTATTGCTGCGGTGTGTGGTCGGGCATTATCCTGCATCAATATAAAATTATTGCCCATTAACTCTGCATAAGGTAAGACATACTGCTCTGAAATGTCAATGTAAATTTGGGCATTCATCGACTGCCTCACCGGAAAAACATGAAGGGGCGTCTTTCCATTCATTGAAATCCCTCCCCACACCATAACGGACCCACCATTAAAACTTTCGCATTCTGTTTTTAAATTTTGATTAAACCGTTCACCAGTTCTTCTCCACACTCTTCTTCTTCCATTCACCATGTTAAGGCAAAACCTTGACTCATCCGTAAACAAGACATTCGACCATTCAGGAATATTCCACTGTCCATAATTTTCAACAAAATTTCTTGTAGCAGCACGATGTTCGGGCAATAATTTGGGTCCTTTTGCAGGTCTCCTAGCTTTTATATTAACTTCTTTCAGACGTCTACATACCGTCTGCTTACTTACTGCAACATCACGAATTTGGCGAAGATCTTGCTGAACATTTACCGCAGTATTTGATCGATTCCGTAAAATCCGCAATCTCAAGAATCGATCATCTCTTGGAGAAGTTTTTAGGGGGCGACCAGAACCGACCCTCCGAGCGGTGCTTCCTGTTTGTTCGTACTTGCGGATTGCTCTACGAGCAGTTGCTTCATGAACTCCCATTGCACGAGCGGCGTAACGTTTACTACGCCCATCGTTTACTAACGCAACTAATCTTGCTACTTGTTCAGGATTCATTTGAGGCATTTTATGTAATTTTAGTCAATAAAACAAGACACTTAATTAATGACACAACGACTGATGAAGGCATACAACAAATTAGTTGCTATGGCAACGGCATTTGTTTTTTCAAAGACAATGTGATCCTACCAGAGTACAACCCAATCAATTTTGAGTACTCTGATCTTTCAATATATAAATTTAATTTGTGGGACAAGCGTAAAGTATCAGCAAAAAAGCTGTAATTCGGAAAATTTCAGAGATAAATCAATGAATAAAAAAAAATGATCGAAAAAGAAGCCTCTTTCGTATAGGGTGTAAGCACTTACTATGCCATTACTCAATTAACACACAGGGTGAGTAAAAAATTAAGAATAAATCATGGTTCGAGTTATTCCCGGATGCTTTGAAAAAATTTTCACCTCTTCATTTTTTTAAGAGAAATGCATTACCTACCAACAAATAAAAAAAATAAAAATCGGCCTACTATTTTTTTTAAGAAGATAGGTCAAATATCAAGTGCGTCACTGTTTTTTCAGCTGAGTGTAGATCAAACGTTGCGCATACGGAGAAAGATATTATGTAGAAAGTATATCTTGTTGACATAGATGTCCGATTGATAGTTTTTCATTCTCACGGAATCATTAGGGCAAAACGAACAAAACTTATCCTCGAATATCAGGTAAACAAAAATGAGAGTCTTCAGAAATTTAACACATCAACTTTTCAGTTGCTTGCGGGTTTACCGCAAAAGCAAAAGCAAAGTTGCCAATATTCTCAAACTACGTACGTAGGTCCATGAAAAACACCTACTTGATATCAGGAAATAAAACAATAAAATCGGAAGTGAATAAACAATTATTAATGCCCTTTTATGGATACCTGTTGATGACTAGAACGATCCAGTTGAATAGCTCGGCGTAGATGTGTTTGGCGAGGGCGTCTCGAGAGATGGTGGCCTCTTCCAAGGTCATCGGCTTGAGGAAGACCTCCCTCATGGAGACCAGTTTCCTAGTGCACAGCCACTGTCTCATGTCGTCCTGGTCGATTTCGAGGAGATCGCACAGGATTTTCATGTGCTTGTCTTCTGGCTGAGAAGTGGAATAATGAGTGATTCTAGGTACACTCGTCTTCAGTGAACATGTCGCACATGGACAGTGTGTTTCTCTCTAAATCACTGCTGCAATAAGAGCGCTTACACCGTCCAACCGAGATATGTTTTCTGAAGACGACTGTACACCTCCAATGGGGAAGACCACTGAGGAATGAAATTCGTCCAAACCTCTTTCAATCGATGAATCATGATTTACATTCGATATACCATCAATATTATGAGTTGAAGTTGAGGGGAATAGAATCTATATCGTTATGATATCAGCATGTTCCATTCAATATTTCAAAAAGCCAGATACTTATGAAGGTGGAGCCATCACATATTAGTCCCGAACGTAGCTATTTCTTTCTGATACCTTGCAATTTTGCAGTGTTTTGTAGTGTGATTGGTCAGCTCAAGGACTATAGGCGTGTTGAGACTAATACAGTAGTCACACCAATGAATTGACACCATTTCAAATGGCGCAGAATAAGTGTGTATTTTGCAATGAAAAAAATCAAAATTTTATTAACTTAGTTTTTTTGGTTTGGTGATGTTTTGAAAAATCAGTGGTTTCCTCTCTTGTTGTTCAAATAGTGTCGATTGTATTTCCAAATAGTCATTATTTGAGTTTTAACCCGCATTATTTGAATTCAGTTAGTTAAATTTCAAGGTATGTCACTTGTGTTCCAAGAATCGTACCACTGTTCTCCCACAAGAGTCTCGAGATCATACCCGTGTGTTCACCGAACACGCTCGATCGTTACCTAAGCGGTGGGGAGACCGACACGTAAGCAGGCAGTCATGATACAATGAGTGGGCAGGCAGCTTCTCTCATGCTGTCTTTGTTTTTGTAGTACGGGGTGGGCCACCACCACCAACAGTTTTCTTGATCACATTTCAACTTTTTTTTTTTTTTTTCGAATAAATAAGAAACATTTGATAGGCATCAAGTGATCTACTGCGACCTATCAGATAATGAAAGCGATGATTTGATTTGCAATAATTCGCTATGTCACGACGAGTCCTACATGTAAATAGCGAACCACTCATCGAAAATCATGAAACTGTATGTACATATTATATGCTTATGTTTTGTTGGCGAGGACGCTCGTTTTGTTCAAATTATTTTCGATAATGTTCATCTGCTTCACTAGAAATTATTATTAGTAGTTATGTAGTACTTAGTAGTATAGTAGTAGCAGCTTTGTTATTCAAAATGGACACCTTATATTTTATTACATTTTTCCATTCTTCTAATTGAGCTATGATTTCGTTGATCAAGCTCAAGGTATACCTATACGTAGAATGTGAAAAATCGAGATTTTTTTTGTATCGAAACTATACAAATACCTATATTGATTTGTCAAAATGGCTTACATGTGTCCCTATCCTAACATTCTATTTACTATCTACTGATGCCATTTAATTGAAACAAATACAGGGTGGATCAGATTTCAGAATTATATAAAAGAAGTACTAATAGTATGCCTACTAAAAAAATATATAATATATTTGAAATAAACAAAACAAATATATCACATAAAAAAACACACTCTAATATTCAACATAAAATAAAATTCAATCCCACTGGATATGTATTTAAAAATATAAACAGTGTGCATGTCACTTCTATAATAGAATATCAACCCGTATATCTAACGTAACTGTTAAATTTTTAGGAGCGATAGATATATATACCAACTATGACCAAAGTGAGGTAATCTTGAGTGAAAAACACTGCTCTGATGGTCATGGACCCACCAACATTTCCGGAAAATTATATTAGGAGGCAAGATAGGTTGAAAATCACTACTGATTCTAAATCAGGACGTAACCCTGTACCTCATCGAAAACGAAGCAAGTTTAGGACACATGTTTATATGACCTTTATTCATCATATTATATCACAAGGATTACAAGGAATCATCCCTTGAATTATTTCGGTGTTATTTAGATACACCCTGTATAGATCATTCTTCATCCCAATATAGTTATTCAACATTTTTCCCATAGCGAAGTTCAGCAAATAACGATGGCGAGAGCACTATGTTTATTGATTTGATGTCTACCTATAATATATGTAAAACAAGAAGGCACAACTACTAGTGTTCCGTTTCGAAGTACATTAAATTGACAAATTTGACTCCAAAATAATTCAGGCACGCGCCAATATTCATAACGTAGTTACTGCTGCCCGTTTACGTTTCCCCACCGCTTAGGGATCGATCGGGCGTGTTCGGTGAACACACGGGTATGATCTCGAGACTCTAGTTGTTCTCCCTCTTGGAGACTGTTTGCCTGCCTAAACATCGCACCGCTGCAAATAATCTCGCGCAGCTCGCGGGATGTTATACAACAAATAATCCGTGTCGTGAGGACGCTTCTATTTTTTTACTGTGAAGGCATTTACAGTTGGAGCCGATAGTGGTTCGCTATTTTAATGATGTGCTTTTTTCAAGGATCGGTCGTGAGCGAAGCTCTCGGCTGGAAATCTTCTGTAAACTTGTTTCCGCACGGATTATTTGTTACGTCCTGCCTCTAGTTGCTTCTATTCGGGTAGTATTGAAATCAATGAAATTGAAATGAGCTCTTTTCTACCTCGAACGAGAGAGAGGAACGTTCTCTCCTCTTCCATCTTTCTCTTCAGTGCTACCAACGTGGCCGCATTGAAATAAAGAGAGTTCCGATAAAACTTTCCTTGTCTAACGTCTACTTTGCGCCACTGAACTATTTTCTATGTTATAATAATGGTTATAATGATGTGACATGTCTATGTCATAAATGCCATTGACTGATAACCTTTCGAATTTTTCCAATGAAATTTCGAATTATATCATACTTATTTTGACATCATTTGTTAATATCGTTAAATTTGACTCTCTGCTGAATTGAAGAATAGTTCAGTGACACAAACTAGATGTTAGGACAGATCTATCGGACCTCTCTATATTTCATTGCGGCTACGTTGGCATCATTGAAGAGAAAGATGGATGAGGAGAGAACTTTCCTCCTCTCGTTCAAGATAGAAAATACCTTAATTCGTGCTTAGTCATACAGTGGTATTATTAGCACGAATTCAATCTTACGCGAAACGGATCATGAAAACATTATAACGTCCGACGATCGTAACACTAGACATGTCCATATTCGGGCGGTTGGTCATTCAGTCATTTCCTTTCAACTAGCAACACTGTATGTGTTGACATATTGACGTCACTATCAACTTAGTGTGAAAGCCCTTTAGTTGGAATTTCAGCAATCAGGACGTATTGGCGGTTTCGCTATATTCCAAATCGCGTATGTTGGTAATAATAATCATTACATCTAACTATACCATTTCCATCTATGGCTCTCTGAATTTTGAAGACATGAAACTTATAAGGAAGAAAAATATATCAATGAAAGAAGACTACATTTTATGAACAATTCAACCTAACTCGGCCTAATATACCAGATGGCCATGAGAACCGGCCGGTTCTGCTGAAACCGGAAGTCATTCGAAATGTGTAACTGTATAAATGAATGCGAAACAAGATGTTATTTGAACCCTCCAAATTTCATAATTCTATCTCAAGTGATTCAGAAATTACAGGAGCTGTCCGATTTTCGTGGCCACCCGGTATAAATAATAATAATAATAATAATGATAATGTTTTTCTTGTCAAAATTTTACATAAAATAAAAAAATCATTGTTACATGAATATGGGTATGCTGACAAAAATCAGAGTTCGCACTAACTGCAGGAAGCAGAGAGAAGCGCTATAATAATATGAATATAAGAAAGGAAAATATCCTTTCTGCATAAAGAACTACTTTTTCTAAACAATGTTACCTAACTCGGCCTAAATGAACCTTCTTCCTAGAAAGTATATTTTTCGCAAAATATCTTTTCTGCATAAGAAGAGAGACTACTTCAGTTGAACAGTCTAACCAAACTCGGCCTAAATGAACCTTCTAGTACTTGCAAGTCTACAGAAAATTTCTGAACGATTCTGAAAACATCATTGATTGGGATAAAGAATCACTATCAGCCTCAACAGTATTTTTTTCAATTAGCCACATAAGGTGAGTCCCCAATGCAGCTTTCTTGCTTTTCGCGGCAAAATCATGGGAATATCTGAGAATACTGAAAATATAATAGAATGCTCTCAAGATAAACAGAGCTCAGAGTTGCATCACATACGTAATTCATCAAAAAACGAAAACAGCACAGTGAAAATGAGATAATTAGGTAGGTAGGTACCTACTTCACTGATACTGCAATGATTTACTTACCATTAGATTACTCTCTGGAATGAGGGTTTGATGAAGTTGCATTCAAAATTTCTATATTTCCATGAAAAATCTTGATGTGTTCAAAGAATTTATAATGCTTTAATGACTATTAAGCTTACTGAAACATTACCTCTACACAACGCCAAAAAGTTAAAATATTTTACCATCATCGCGTCAAATATTTTTCAAATTCGGCGTCATCAATCAGGTTGCATGACGCGCGACCCGTAAAGCGAAAACGCTGCATTGGGAACTCACCTTTAGAAAAAAAAAAGGTGGAGTAACCATTTTATGTCTAGCCGTTGATTGATATATTACGCTTAGCGTAATATATCAATCAACGGTCTAGCGAAATGATGCACAGTTTTATATTTAAATTTCTCAATAAGAGCAGAGCTATTCAATGATATTATCTTTCCTCGTTTACCGCAATCAGTTCAGAACAGAATGAAGCTGACACCCATGTTACGTTCCTGGCCCGAGACGCACGTCTTATCCATAGCAAGTCATGGTTTTGTGAATCCCTGGATTCTTGCCATTAAGATTGCAGCACTGAGCACTCGAATCTCGGGGATTTTACATGCTTCGCATTCGCAAGTTTACGCCAATAAACTCAATGGAGATTGTCTATGAGTATGAGTCTATGACTCAAGACTCAATGTAAGAGTTCATTGGTTCACGGGGCTTACGTTAGGCTAGGTACTCTACAATCTACATTAATAATCCTCTAAATCGTCACATATCACATTCGTCATTCGTCACCAGATCCTAGTCACCAGACAGGTTCAGTGTTCAGTTCAGGGTTAGTGTATGTGGTGTCGTCATTTTAGAAGTTTGGTTCATCAAGAAGATTCACGATAAAGAATAGTCTCATCCCAATTCAGTGATCTTTGTTGGATAAGAAGGGATCATTTTTAAATGGCATTCATTATTCCCCATTGTTTTCTGAATAATATATTGTGCGACTCGTGCCACAAGTTTTTGTCAGTCAAACCAGTGAAAGTGTATCCCAATAGAAAAGTGAGATGTGGAAGATGTTCGAACAAGAGGGATGCTGGTACAGTGTCACTATTTCAAGTAATAGCTGACCAAAGTTTGTTCAAGTGTGTTAATAGATATGATGGTTGTCGTGCACTTTTGAAAACGACAGAGACCTCCAGTCACGAACAAATATGCATACCTCAGTTATATGATTGCCCTATTTGTGTTGCACCTAGAGAAGCAATACATACTTATCTACTCCTGCAACATTTCAAAGAAATGCACAAGCAAAACATATTGACTAGAACTTCATTCCATATAAATGGCATTACTAGTGTAGAGAGAACAGGAATGTTCTTGTATGAAACTCAAGATATATTGTTCTACATCTGCTACAAGTTGGATGAGTCTGGAAAACGATTTTTTCTCAGTGCTGCATATTTGGGAAATGACAAGTACTTCAAAGTGAACCAAAAGTTTATTATTCATCTTGGAGATGATACAGTGCCATTTGAAACCAAGACAATGCCTTGTAAAAACTTCAACAATGAGAGAGATCTTCACTATGAGTGCAGTGATAGTATAGATATTGCCAACAAAGATTTGCCTAGTTCATTATACATTGAGTTTGAACTAGAAATTGCCCAGTTTACTGAAATGATAATAATGAACGAGTGCCTACAACTCCTACAAGAGAAGATTGTATTTCCGAGGCCACAGCCGCCTTCAGTGCCGAGGCCCAACCGCAGGCATTTTTGATAATATAATCTTGAAGTAGGTATAGTTGACAAGTTTCGCGGCCATAGTATACACACAATTTTTCATTCAATAGTCAACTCATGTGAAGTTGGCGCCGTTTTTTTCGAAAAACTCAATTTTTTTTTTTAGTTCTGAGTAGATTTGATAGAGTTCTAGAGTTCCTGACTGAAATTTTGAATAGTTCCAGCAAATCGTAGGTGTCATTGAAAAAAATAAATTTTGAGCGCTAACTTCACGCAGCGCCGTTTTTTTCGAGAAAATGAGTTCTGATATATTTTTTTGTTGTATTATAAAGAGTTTTGGAGTTCTACACCTATTTCATCAATAGTTCTGGTGAACTAAGGAAATTATCGAATAATTTAAGGAAATTAAATACGAAAATGTGTTTCTATAGCCAGCATTTCTTGGTGAAATACTATTCCGTTCTGTTTCGTATTGAAGAAAAAGCTATCGAGGAAAAAGGAGGAGGATCATTAGGAAATGTGAAATCTGAAAAAAACGAAGAAAAAAATCAGCTGTCATAAGGTGAAAAATGTATTCCAAAGAACAGGACAGTTCCTCGGACAGTTCTGATGGGAGTTCTGAGTAGCGCTCGACGAGTTCTTCAAAATATTCTTATTCTGTTTTAGTGACCAATCGATACTTCTTCATTCATCAGCTGTCATAAGGTGCTGACCTCAAAAAACTAGCATTTTCGATAAAAAATTCATTCCGTAAAACAGAACATTTCTGATGGGAGTTCTGAGTAGCGCTCGACGAGTTCTTCGAATTATTCTAATTGTGTTTCAGAGACAAATTGATACTTTTTCATTTATCAGCTGTCATAAGGTGCATATCTTAAAAAACTAACATTTTCGATAAAAAATTGGTACTCAAGAACAGAATAGTTCTGATGGGAGATCTAAGTAGCGCTCGACGAGTTCTTCAAAATATTCGCATTGTGTTTTAGTGACAAATCGATACTTTTATCTTTTATCAGCTGTCATAAGGTGCACATCTCAAAAACTAACATTTTCGATAAAAAATCAGTACTCAGGAACAGAATAGTTCTGATGGGAGTTCTGAGTAGCGCTCGACGAGTTCTTCAAAATATTCAAATGGTGTTTTAGTGACAAATCGATACTTTTTCTTTTATCAGCTGTCATAAGGTGTATACCTCAAAAAACAAAGTTTCGGTAAAAAAATGATACTTAAGAACAGAATAGTTCTGATGGGAGTTCTGAGTAGCGCTCGACGAGTCCTTCAAAATATTTTCTTGGTGTTTTGGTGACAAATCGATACTTTTTCATTTATCAGCTGTCATAAGGTGCATACCTTCAAAACCTATCATTTTCGATAAAAAATCAGCAGTTAAATACGAAACAGTTCAGAAGCTGATGAAAGAAAAAGTATCGAATTGTCACTAAAACACAATTAGAATATTTTGAAGAACTCGTCGAGCGCTACTCAAAACTTCCATCAGAACTATTCTGTTCCTGAGTACTGATTTTTTAACGAAAATGTTAGTTTTTTAAGATATGCACCTTATGACAGCTGATAAAAGAAAAAGTATCGATTTGTCACTAAAACACCATTTGAATATTTTGAAGAACTCGTCGAGCGCTACTCAGAACTCCCATCAGAACTGTCCTGTTCTTTGGAATACATTTTTCACCTTATGACAGCTGATTTTTTTCTTCGTTTTTTTCCAGATTTCACATTTCCTAATGATCCTTCTCCTTTTTCCTCGATAGCTTTTTCTTCAATACGAAACAGAACGGAATAGTATTTCACCAAGAAATGCTGGCTATAGAAACACATTTTCGTATTTAATTTCCTTAAATTATTCGATAATTTCTTTAGTTCACCAGAACTATTGATGAAATAGGTGTAGAACTCCAGAACTCTTCATAATACAACAAAAAAATATATCAGAACTTATTTTCTCGAAAAAAACGGCGCTGCGTGAAGTTAGCGCTCAAAATTTATTTTTTCCAATGACACCTACGATTTGCTGGAACTATTCAAAATTTCAGTCAGGAACTCTAGAACTCTATCAAATCTACTCAGAACTAAAAAAAAAATTGAGTTTTTCGAAAAAAACGGCGCCAACTTCACATGAGTCAATAGTCAAAATTATTGAACTAGATAATTACAAATAGATATATCATTGCATTGCATCAACAGCAGTTCAATTTAATTAACAGTCATAGCATTGCTATGGAAATGACATGTTTGGATGTATACAATAGTTATTTATGTACCAATAGGTCGCGTGCACGATGACCGACCGTGGAGGTAAATTATTGAAACACAACCTCACTCTTCTGTGAAACATTGAAACACAAGTTTTTAGCCCTATTCATTAATTCAAGCATGCCTTGGCATTGGGCAGCGAGAGACAAAGGAATATGATTTTTCAGGTAAATACTAATCTCACATAGTTTTCATTATGAAATTTTGTAATTCCTTTTTGAATTTCTTCCTACCACTTCTTCGATAGAAGCTAATATTGCTAACAGATTGAAAATGTCTATAACACACATGATCATATTTCGTCAGCATGTCAGACCATTCCTCCCGTTTGATTGCATGAATCCAACTTTGCATTATTTTAAAAATTTCACGAGTATTTCTACTAGTTCCTATTGCAGAAGGAATTCCGATGAGAAATCAGAGAAATCACCAAGTTTCAAAAATGAAAACTATATGTGAGTTGTGAGAAGGTGAGGTAGGTAAATCATAATGTACCAACCGGATTCCTTCGTCTCTCGTTGCATTTTTTCTGTATTGTAACCGATAAGCTGTATCTCAGGAACTAATAAATTGCTAACAAAAGGTATGGTTCGAGGAAGGAAGGTTTGGTGAATAAAATAAAGATCCATACATACCATTCTGGATCTTACCGCCCTCGCTAGGAGGCGTGTTTAATGAACTATCAGTTCCTGAGATACTGTACCTCGTCACCGTTATTGAATCACCTGGTACAACAGCACACAATGGCATGCGCGATTTTATGAGTAGACGAAAAACTCGATATCTTATACCAAAATAATTGTGAAAAACTATTTCAATCACTTGTAAACAAATAAGAAAAGTGAGGTTGTGTTTCAATGTTTCACCTCCAGGGTCGGTCATCTGACAGTTCTTGCAGGCAACCCATGATGAAAAACTATCTTATTATAGTCCAGATAGAAGTGCCTAAATCTTTAGAACCATTCCCATCACCTGATATGTTGAGATTCATGTTTTTTGATGATTATTTTTCGCAATAAAATTGAGGAGGCTGAATTTGGTCAGGGAGATTTATTCTGGTCCACTAATAGCATGGCGTCAGCCCACTGTGATCGTTTGTACAGTGATTTAGGCTTTCAAGGATATTTTTCCTTCCTCCCAAGTATTCCTGCGAGCGAATGCGCATGCGTCCATAATGTATAATGTGATTCACTGTTCAAGGCTAGCTTTTGCATAAAAAATTTTTTCCTGGACCTTGAACATTTATATTCACACCATGGTCTTTATTCACATGAGAAATCTATCAGATTTCGTAAATAATTAACATGACAACAGCAAATGCCAGTTGACAGATGTCAACTCTAATCGCCTTTCTCACATATCACTCATAATCATAATAGAGACCAAAGCAGACGAAAAGTGTTTGTGAACGAAAAGAAATTGTCGGTTTTTCGTTTAGTACATAAAATTTAATTTTTTGTAGGGGCAGACGAAAAATTTTTTTATGTACTTAAAGGCAAGGATTTTTCGTGCATCAGACACTATTCTTCCGCAAACTTTTCTCTTCCGCTGTGGTCACTATGATTATGTACAAATATTTAATTTAGTCCATTCCCCATGGGAAATAGAGCTGTTAAATTAAATTAAATATAAATGAGATTCTATGAACTGACCATGACTATACTAGACAGTTTTTCGTCCTTTGGGCATAATAGTTATTTTTGTATCTAGAGCGCGAAATGCTACTTTGGTGATCGAGACCTGATTTTTTTAACGAGGCGTAGCCGAGTTAAATAAATAGTCGAGATGACCAAAGTACTTTGCGCTCGAGTTGCAAACAACATTTTTTCTACAAACGTCAAAAAATATAGTTCTAAAGAAAAAATATGCTTAGCTTGATATAAAAATTAGTGTTGAACTAGCTTTAAGGTCTCGAAATGATATCAAAGAGCCAATATCAGTACAATATTGCTGGACAATGAAATACAATTTTCACTTACCAACATAAATCGGATATTGATGCAATATTTCTTTCCAAGATTGATTTTATATTGGAAATACAATATCAGCCCATCATGAGAATTGACATTTTGTAATCGTTAATATTTCACCAATATCAAATAGATATTGGCAAATTGATATCCGCTGGTCACAAAATTGTAATATCATCCCAACATTCGCACTGGATTGATGATCGAATTGGTATGATATGATATAGTGGGACAATCTAGTAATTCCATATTCAATATTCGAATATTGGGCTAATGTGAAACCAAGTTCTAGCCAATATGATGTTCTACCTGGGCCCCCCTATTCTCCCTAGGTACGCACGATGTTCCACGAACATAATAGGAATTTCCTTTCGTGCGCTCCAAGAGATAAAACAAAGTTATTGTTGAACATTCAGGAATTAATGATTTCGTGGATGTTTGCTCGATTGAGGACCATGAAGTTGAAATATAAATGTCTCATATATTTTACATAACAATGCGCGAAGTAGGTACTTCGCGCACTGTTTTACTTCGCGCATTGTTTTGTGCAAGATATCATGGTAACGTAGGAAACTGAAAAAAAGTGTCACTCCGCAATTTGTTATCAATATGCGAACCTTGTCATTTTTTGACGTTTGTAGAAAAATAACTATTTTGTATCTAGTGCGCAAAATGCTACTTTGGTGATTGTCCGATTTTGGTGAAATCGCGACCCAATCTTATACTCATGTTTCGGGATGTTACTCTGAATATTAGGTCCTAAGAAAAGCTGATGGCTTGATCATTATACAGGAAAAAACAAGATTTACTCTTTCACCCTCAACTTTCTAACGCCCTGTGGAGAAGGCTTCATTAGGTACTGGATTGAAGTGTATTCCCTTCTCAACACAATGTTATTTGAGTCACATAGATAAGCACTTTTTAAAAGGAGAAACAAGTGTTTTAAGAATGAATGGATTTTTTTTTATTAACAATAATTCAGAACCATTCTCCAAAATCCTGCTTCGTCATGTATCAATTGAAGTGTGATCCTTTTTCGTCCCTTCTTAGCACAATGGTTCTAGATCAGGGCCTACTCTATCTGAGAGAGAGTAGGCCCTGTCTAGATTCACTCATCTTCACTAGATTCACGTCAATATCTTCATTTTATTCTATTTTATTAACAATAATTCAGAACAATAGACCATCTTAGGGATGAACTGCAGAGACTCATTCACCTTGGTCAGGCCTTGTTAGAGACTCTTCAAGAGCTACGATTCGCCCCTTCAGGCAATTCTAAGGAACACCTGAAATTTGATCAACTCGATGCCATGTCGGTTGAATGCTGTAATTCAAACTTGAGGAGGGCGTACTTGTTATTGACTACAGGTCTGCTTTTTGTATGTGATTTGTAATTAGTTTTTTTTTTCGGTAAGTGCTAAGAAAATGAGGTAGAAATAAGTGATAATAATTCTTTAAGTTGTTAATCAATAAGTTCATCTAGGTTCTGATTATGTTAATAAAAATAAAAAAAATGCCATACTTTTTTAAAACACTCATATCTTCTCTTAATAATAAGATATCAACGTGATCCAGAAACTATTGTGTTGAGAAGAGATGAAACTTCAATCCAAAGCATAATGAAGCCAAATTTAACCACTCAATTTCGCCACAGGGCGCTAAGAAGTAAAGGGTGAAATAGTAACTTCGGTTTTTCCCTGTATAATGATAAAGTCATCAGCATCAGCTTTTCACGAAAACTAATATTTAGGCTAACATTCCAGAACATCAATCTACGATTTGATCGAAATTTCACAAAAATCGGACAAGGATTAAAAAAGTTACAGAGTGAACAATTTGAGAACATTTTTTGGTGGCCGGATTTTTTTGCTGGTGAGTGAAGTTATTTTCATACAAACGTCAAAAAAAAAATATTTGTAATATGAAAAATAGTGTTGAACTGGCTTGAAAAGCCTTGATTATTGTTAAACATTTAAAAACAAATGGTTTATTGGATTTTTGCTCGATTTAGGATCGTGCAGAATATTATACAAAAATCTAATATAGTTTACATGCAATGTAACTTCGCATACTGTTATGAATGCGCGAATCTTGTGAATTTTGACGTTTGTAGAAAAATAACTTCTTTTCAACACCTTTCATCTTGAATACAGATGCCCTTACGAAAATTTGGTAATGAGCAAACCCAACTTATTTGGTAATGTTCTACCTATCCTAGCAACGGGACCACCTTCTTGAGATACCCTGTATATATATGACAGCAATAAGTTGGAAACATAATATCTTTCTTTAAATATATTTTGATTTGACCAGCAATAACTTTCTTGAAATTGTAATTCTTATTTGATTTTTACGAAGAGTACGTTTATTTGAATCTTAGAAAATAGATCACCTTTGTTAACAATGGAGCACCAACATATTATTGAATAATTATTGGTGAATGAATTTAATTTCACTATTTCATTATTATATAGAAAACAACACATTTATGTTTCTTTCAATTTGAAGCAAAGTAGCAATAGGTGATTATTAGGCCATAATTCCTGAGGAATGGTATGATCAATATTACATAATAAATCGCCATTTCCTCTAAAACAGTTAGATAGGTACCTACAATAGAATCCAAGTTTAAAAAAAATATAGGATGTGTTCTTCCTATCAAACTGGCTCTAACAGTCAGGAGTTGAGTAACTACTCAAAATTCCCATCTGCAACAACAATACACCTCAACAAAGTTTCAAATTGATTGAACTCAATCTTTTTAAGAACATGACAGGTTGCTAGAAGAAAATCCTGTAAGAAACTCCAACTTCAGAAAGTATACACAATAATCAACAATGAAATTCCCTATCCAAATACAAAACAAATATAGGAATTCGCTCCAGTCCGTTGCTACAATTTTCGAGTTTGTTGAATTCAAGTACCTTCATTTATTACATGTAATATTCTAATCACCCACTAGAGCTTTCCAAGGAGTTTTGTGTATTAACCACCCTGTTGCTATTACATAAGCTGTATAAAAAATGTAGGGCAATGCAGATCATATGTTGTTCAATTGTTTTGATTAGTTGACTTACTTGTTACTTCACATACTAAGTTGATTTGTTCCCTTCGTTAAATCAACAAAATTGACATTTGTAACAGTGATATTCTAATCGATGGATTTTTGATGGTATGTAACATTTCTGTTTCCCTTTTCGTTTCTCTTTGTTTTTACTAATGTTCAATCGAATATATATATATTGAAATTATTTTAGAAGAGATTCATGAACAGTCTCATACCAGTGAGAATACCGTTTCGCTGTTCATGCAATTCCATAATAGAAAGTAGAATAACAATTTAAATTTATTGTTTTTTTTTTGTCAATGAATGTCCTTTTTGTTTATGTGTAAGAATGTAATGTAAATTCAATAAAAATAAAGATTATCATTATCATATCGATTATTAGTCATCTGTTGATTGAATACGTTGACTAGTTCCAAGTGGGAAAAAACTACCCAAAATGTTTACACCATATTTAAATATCTGGCAATTAAAAAATACTCAAAATGCTTGAAACTGGTACTTGAGGACCTAAAAATATGAACAAAAAATAATAAACAGGTACTCCAATTAATAATTTCAGTACTTACTGAAGTACTTAAGGTTCATGTAAACCCACGTGAAAAAAAACGGCAAGTTCAAAAATTTTGAAAAAAATCTGGTATATCAAGGTTTTTAATTGAAAACTTCTGTGAGATTTTGATGAAAATCTATCGAACGAATTTTGAGAAAAAAAATTAAAACTCCTTTTTTTATAGGTTTTTTTTAGTTTTCACAAAAACTGTTCGATGAATTTTTGTCAAAATCTCACAGCAGTTTTTAACAAAGAATTAAAATATGCCTGATTTTTTTGAAAATTTTTGAACTTACAGTTTTCCTACAATGGTGAATTGATCATTGAAAGTTGCTGTAAAATCTATATTATTCGAAAAATATGATATATTTTGATTATTCATGTAAGATGTAACGAATATGGATTACTTGAATCCTATTTCAGTCATAAACAATGATTTATTCGATTTTAAAATAGGGTTTTCAAAACCCCTTACCAAATTCCTCTCAAATAGATTAATCGCTCCAGCAGGTGCTGCCTCTGCTGGTAATAGTCATAATCTAAAGTAGTTTCGCTACTGTCCACGAGTATCGCATAAAATGTCTGACCATCATAATATTTGTCGTACAGCGTTGCCAATACGCCTAGACAAAGACAACCGATAAATGCTGATTGTTTCTAGCAAATCCTTCAGAAAATCGTCTATGGACACATTTTCCCTTTTTGACTTGTGAATATTGAATACATTCGCGGGCCTAATGAAGGGGGGAAGGGTCGTGTTGAATTATTTCATATTCATATGAAGATTAAGTCAATTCAGTTGATTATTGTGATGAACAATGAATGCTTCGCAGATGAAATTTTTTAATAATAAAGAAAATGCCTTTCGAATTAGAAGTTTGGTTTTTCGGACATGCATCATGCACTTCATGTACCGGGAAGTGAAAATTTCATCCGAAATAATAACTTTTTTGTTGACGATAGAAATATATATATCTTCATCTTCATTGTGTCATCAACTTGCTCATGGAAGTGCCCCAAATGTTAGGGGCCTCTTCAGATTTTTATTATCCACCATTATGCCCATCTATGGAGGTTTTCATGGTTATTCCTCTAGAAAACAACTAACCATTTAACTTTCATGTTTTTCAATTCTCTACGGTTATTATAAAAAATTTTCCATCTTCATGTAAGCTATCTCTATGGTAAGGATTCCTCTTGCTACTTAATTAATTTTTCTCATTGTATATAGGACTATGTAATTTCTTATTAGGCTGATGATGGACATTATGTATGCTCCCTTGATGTGATTATTCACAAATGTTCACAATGAGCATTTGGTTGAGCATTTTTCTCAAAAATATGTAATTTCTGGTTTTAAGCCTAGCAGCACCTCGATTTCCTAGAAGTGGTTTGAATTCCACGTAGGTCTCGCTCACCATAACCCCGCACAAGTTTCGACTTCTGGGGTGTTGATTCCCATCGAAGTAGCGATATACAATTTTTATAAAATTATATAAAACACTAAAAATTAACAATAAAACGAATATGTATTGAGAAGGTACAATATTTTCTGATCGATTTTCCTCAAAAATGATACATCTCTGATCGAGTCTCTGATTGATTCGGAACAAGAGCAAATCTTGGAATGGTTTATTTTCACTGTATTGGGCATGGAAAGCTCGATGAAAAGTTTAGTTCTTGTACCGAATTGCATTATTATATCACATGGCGTTTCGGAAATATTCAAGAAATATCATATTTAGGACCCCCCTTCCAGGGGGCTGTAGCTCCCTCATATAAGAGACATTTATGTTCATCTGAACTTTTCTTCCTATTTTTGGTCGTAGAAGCCGGTGATGAAGTTCGACAGGCTAATTTCGAGATGTGGGTATATGTGTTTTTTCTATAGTGAGTTTTTAGTGCTGAATATGAATGATATATCATAATGAACATCGGATTTGAAAAGGTTTGAATATTTCAATAGTCCCAAGACACTCTCGGGAATTTCCTATATTTCCATTTCCATGGCAATATTTCCAATGGAAATAATTCCACTTAAATCACCAATGATATATATATATAATAGTGATGATATAAATATTTCCGAAATAAGGCGATTCTCATCAAGAACAGGATCTTTATTAAACCAGACCCCTCCTCTATTCTATAGGTATATAACTCAACTATTATAATCATCAATATGATCAGTTTTTCAGAGATGAACATATCCTTTTGGACATTTGAACCTTTCAATGGAAATGAAAAGAGGTTGATATTTTATGAAATTATATTAGGATTTTTTGCAGGTAAACTAACTTCATAGTATTGCTCCTCATGTTTTCTGCCTTGAAAAATACTGAGTTTGAATCAACTGCAAATTCTGAAACGTTCAATGATGATTTGAGACAAAAAACCAGGATATACTTTCATTTTTGTACTCTCTGTTTCCGAGTAAATAATTATTCACGCGCGTTCAAAAACCAAAAACAGTCTGTATATGTTTAGATCTGCCTGTTCCTTTGAAACCTTTTATAGAAATTATATGAAAATATTCATATGAAGGTTTGAAACCATTTTCATTTCAATAAAAATACACGGCACTGTCCAAAATGATGATTGTCTTAGAAAAATTGATCATATTGTTGGTTATTCAGTATAGTTATTCATACCGGTCCAAATTTGGTAAAAATCGTAAGACTAATAGCTGATATATAAAGGAGAAACCGTTTGAAGTGGGACAGGCTGTATAGAATCATCTTGTTACACCTCGTTGGCTGAGTAATGTAATCAGGAATTCAGCTATATACCTATGTAATTTTCAGGGCTGATTTATGACTTTTCGCGTAAGTAAGTCGAATATCATGAAGTGAATGACTCATCTTCTGAAGCCTCATTATGATTATTTTTATGCCCGTTACCACCGAACATAAACATACATAGTATGGTAAAAGGATAGGATTTTGATTCAAAGACATATGAGTTCTTAGAAAATTACTTATGTGTGCTTCTTTACATTTCTCGGGATGGAGTTGTATGGAATTGGCATACCTAAGTATTCCTTTCATGTCTATAAACTATCGACTAGCTCTACTGCGTAATGATTCAAGTAAAACTGTTTCAATTTCGACATCATATTTTGTACAAAAAACCTTCAGATACAAATTTTGAATATATCATAATTACAAAATTCATCTGCCATATTGAATCCGCCATCTTGAATTTCTTTATTTTGACTAAGGAATCATAATTTCCGATGCCGAAAATCCCCTGATATAACGTTTGAATAGAATCGGATCATAATTACAAAACTCGTGTGTCACATTGGATCCGCCATCATAAATTTCCGAATTTTGATGGTAAAATCATGATTTCTGATCCAGAAAACCTCAGATATACAATATTTTTTAATTGGATCTTAATTACAAAACTCGTCAGCCATATATTGGTTCCACCATCTTGAATTTCCAAATTTTGATGACACAATCATAATCTCCGACCTCGAAAACCCCCAGATACCAATGAATACAGTCGGACCATAATTACAAAACTCGTCTGCCATATTGGCTCCGCCATCTTGTATTCTCAAATTCTGACAGAAAAATCATAATCTCCGTCGATCCCCGAAAACCCCTAGATACCTATACCAGTTTTGAATAGAATCTGATCATAATTATTACAAAATACACTAGTGTATAATCAAGGATGTAATAAGATACCCTTCGGATTTTTTGATGTTCATTCGCGTTCAGTCGTGACTTCGGCGACAGGTCGGAACGGGTTCGGACGGACGGATCGGGACGGAAATTCAATGTTTTTTGGTTTTTCCTCACCCAACAAAGTGCTGAACGCGACTAAAGTTTTCACTTGAAAAATTACAATAATGTCATCAAGAATGTATTCCCCCAGAAATACATCGGAAGGCAATTTTGCACCACCGTGTATATTATAAATATCATTATCATACCATACCAATTAATTCCATATATTCCATTCATATGCAAACAAATAAGTATATGAGCCACACTAGTGTTTCTCGTTTCTCCATTCACCCCTGTAGCGAACGTTATCACTGAAATATGAACGATTCATAATAATAATTAACCCTCGTAAAATCTCCTAAATACCCGATACCCGAAACAGAAGAGGCGGCCGACGCCGACGCTCATTAGCGCATCGCTTCGAACCTCAAAGTCAAAGCTTCCGCCTAGCCGCCTTGCGCCCGAGAAAATGACCTTGAAGGCGATTGCCGATCTTTTCATCTATGCGTTCGCGCTCCGACAACACATCGTCTCACTATGTATAGAAATTGTTATTATATTTTGTGTGTTTATGTGTCGCCTTTTTTATTTGCATCGAATCCTCACGAAATATACATGTATATTCTCATAGATGCTAATATAAAATTCAATTCTACTCCTTCACCCACCGGAGACAATAAAGATCAGATAATTATAATGTCGCGCAATATCAGTATATACCATGCAATTTGCAAAAAAATATCGCAAAATTCGCAAGCCTAAGACCTATTACCAGCTATGGCAACAATGGTATGTATTTTACAGAGACAACGAAGAAATCTGCATATTTCGGAAGGGTTCTGCAAAATTTTTACCCTATGAAACACAAAAGTAGGGCAATTATGGTTGCATACATCAAGTAACACCTGGAGCACTAGCGACATCTGACAGATCAGAAACGCGAAATTTGTCGCTTTACATGTACCTTAATGTATTACAAATTTTACTCAAGTACTTTGCATTCCATGGTGTACATCTATTCAAAGAGTTGTTTCCCCCTCCACTAGTTCATCCTGTTCTTTCGTGTGAAAAACAACGCAAAAAAGCTATGCATGGTGTTTCCGATAACTCAACTAGTGAACGAGCTAGCTGAAACTAGAGTCCCTGTATATACCTTAGACAAGAGTCCGGACACAAAACTGATAGCCGTTGGGGTTTTTAATATTTTGTTTCATTTGGTTTGCCCACCTGACAATGTGACAAAACACCATAGTCGACCCGCCCACTTTTTTTTAATTATTTCGAAGTTCTGTCACTGTCACTTTGAAATTTTATGACCGCCAAAATTTAGCATTTTAAATTATTCCAATGTCCTGCTGCGTACATTATTGCGATAATTCATTAGAAAAGGGATTCAAGTTATTCAGTTTTCCGAATGATCTTTTAAAGATAATGTCATGGAAGAATGCAATGAAACGTCCAGAATGGAAAATTAATTTCAAGAAATCCGCAATATGTGAGGTAAATATTCAAAT
The DNA here is from genome assembly GCA_918026855.4 of Phaedon cochleariae. Classification (NCBI taxonomy): domain Eukaryota; kingdom Metazoa; phylum Arthropoda; class Insecta; order Coleoptera; family Chrysomelidae; genus Phaedon; species Phaedon cochleariae. Next base: position 5,719,152 of record OU896710.1, on the reverse strand, counting down.
TTACTTGTAAAAACAGTACAAAGAGGATGAATTTTAGGCCCATTACGATAGAGATTTTTCCAAGCTGATGTATTTCAAATTGAAAGAGTCTGCTGTGCTGTCAATTTATAAAATAGAGACGTTCAAAAAAAGAGTTCCGTCGTCATCGTATTGGGAATTCGAGTGATACAATCGCAGAGAAAGAAATTGAGAATAAGATGATGCGAAAGGAAATTGAAAGTTTGAAATCAAAACTAGAAGATTTAGAGAAATTGCAATGTGCTATGTCATCAGTCCACGGTGTTTTTGATTCAGATCAAATTCAAAATTCACAGGTGAATGTAGACTGCAGGAAGAGGTGGGAAACCGGCACAATCAATAAAGCACTCGCTCGCTATCAAATTCTCTTGTGGTACCACTGGATATGAACACCTGTTGAAATTAAAATTTCCATTTCCTACAAACCAGGAAAATAGAACACATTGCTTTCAATCCAGGAATATTGGTAGAATCTCTCCATTACTTGAAAATGAAAATAGAGAATTACTCGGACATTGAGAGAGACTGCTTCCTTTGCTTTGACGAAATGGCAAATATATATCTTCTATTTTTTTATATCTATATGTGTTACCACATAGAACACTTAAATTATCTTCCTTATATGTAATGAAGTGAAGAAATATCTGATTGCAAAAATTTGCAATAGCCATCTCAGGAATTGATTATGGAAATTATCGATTCGAAATTTGAACATCCTGTTGTTCATTATTTGAAAATCTAATAGTTATTCTAGTTTAAATAGCCCTATTCCTCACTTCTACCTACGGCTATGAACGGTTTGACAAATAATCTAATCCTCAAAATTGTTTCTGACAATCATTGATACTGGGGGAATTGAAAAGACAGAGCTCGATATATATGTCTTATTCCTTTATTCGATCATCAATGCATTTTTTGATAACAGAAAAGGACAGAAGTATAGCTGTGTCCGGACTCTTATCTAAGGTATATACAGGGACTCTAGCTGGAACGACTTCATCTAGAACCATTTGGTAGCTCGGTGTCCTTGTGTGGCATACCAGCAAACCAAACCAATAATTTTATAATGTGCACAAACCTTAGTAGACCAGTGCTGAAGCCTTTGAAAACGGTAAAATGCGAAGAAAAATCATAGTAGGAAGAAACTCATTAAAAAGAAAGAGAATATAATAAAGATGAGAGGAAAAAAAATACGGGCGATCTAAGGTCGGGACTCGGGAAGTGGTAGGGGGTGGATTTTCAACGGTAAAAAACGGTTTATCTTGATTCCCAGCAAAACTACGAGCCCTATGGAAAAGAGTTGAATAGCAAAGTTGTAGGTAATAAAGAGACCTACAACTTTTGTGATCACACTTTTTTCACAACCTCAAAATTTATGTGAAAAATTCAAATAATCTAGATTTTGCATTTTTATTTATCTTATGAAAAAAACAATGTTCACGAAATTTGGTCAAAACTTACCTCTCCATGTCCTAAATACATTGTAATTTTTTTGATGTGAAATATTCATTTTTTCACCTTATTGGCCTAATTTTGAAAGAACACCCTAATTTTCAATCGAAAATTCTCGCGTCAAAATATCTGTTTTATTTTTAAAACTCGGGGCGTTTTTTGTTCGTTGAAATCTCTTTTTTCTGATAATGTAAGAAAATATATACATGACTATGGTAAATGTTCTCAGATAATGCAAAGAAAAGAAAAAAACTCGAATCCGAATTCTTTTTTAATCACTATGTACAATTTTGAGCTATTTTGTAAAATTTCCACTTTAATTACTTGAAAAACGTGAGATTCTATGTTCTGTGTCACATTGAAAAACAAAAAAATTACAAATCCATAAATCATAAAGTTTGCAAGAAACATGAGAAAATAGTTGTTCTAAATATTAAAGATAAGATTTAAAGGGGGGATTTCAATAATAAAATATGATTCCTGCAATTTTTTTGTCAAAAAGTTGATTTATTAAATTCCAATTACATTTATGTCATAGAAAATCTCATAATATATGAATAGAAATGTAAATCGTACTATTGAATTCAGATACTTTATACTGATTATTATTATTCATAATAATATTTTAAATTTTTTTTATCGCTTGGAGCGCACGAAAGAAAATCCCTATAATGTTCAAAGAACATCGTGCGTTCCTTGGGAGGATAGGGACAGGGGGTAGGTATTGGAATTTTTTTTGAACATCTGGAGATTATACAGGGTGTCCGCTAAAAGGAGGTCAATCCATTAACCATATATTCCTTGAACAAAAACAATATGAGTTTTTCAATACCATTTTCATTTTAGCCCTCCATATTCGATATACAGGGTGTCAAAGTTGGAAATTAAAAACTGTTTTTTCCTAATTACTCACGTGTTTAATAAGACGCAATCTCAAAATTGGTACATAACTTCAACACAAAGAGTTACATCGTGTGAGGAAAATAAAACTGAAAATAACTGTCAAATATTCAAAATACTGGAGGTCAAGTACACACTTACCCCCATATTTTTTTTGTACGTGCGCTAATGACTTCCTATCTATTTTTCTTCAAGTGTTCAATCATTTTTGAGTATTTTTTGTTTCTTGTAAAATTTCGATAAAATTAAAAAGTACTGGTTATTGTTTGATGCCTATGTGGCTTACGGTAATCTCATGATGTTCACTTATTCCTATTTATTACGTTGAAATTGGAAGAGGGAATATTTTTTACATACGAAAAGATAAATATGGGGTGCTCAGAGCGAATGTATTGAAATTATTTTTACACCAAAAAATAAAAAAGAAAGTAAGGACACCTGTCGAAGAAAATTTTTTAGTCAATGGAACAGCGTGAAATTTTTTTTACGGGGTCAAATAAAAAACCGTTTTTTGGAATTTCGGGTAAATAATGATTTTAGGAGGATGAGGGGGGGGGGCGATTGACGTGCCCACACTTTTAAAGGATTATTAAATTGATTTTTTTCGAGAACAGAAATTTTTTTAAAATAAAATTAAAATTGGTTTGAGCGGTTTTGGGTGGTGCGGAAGTTTTTAAAAATATATTCGAGCCTCTTCCCCACCGTATGGTATGTCAGACGCGAACGAACAGGAAATAAAATCGGAAAAAATTGAAAAAAAAATATTTTCGGAAATTGTTGGTGAAATTATGATATTCATGATTTTAATAGCTACTTGATGAAAGAAATAGCAGATCAGGATTTTCTATGGATGTATGAAAGATTTTGTGCATGAGCCACATATTTTTCAAACGCTAAGATTTTCTTTAATTACAAGGACTCGCATGTGTATTCAAGAAATTCATATCGAGCAATTCATTTAGACATGTTGAACTTCAATCAATTTTTTTTAGTAAAAATTATTTTAATACATTCGCTCTCAGCACCCAATATTTCCATATTTACCTTTTCGTACGTGAAAAGATACTCCCTCTTCCAATTTCGACGAAATAAGAATATGTGAACATTATGAGATTACCGTGAGCCGCATAGGCATCAAACAATAACCAGTACTTTTCGAATTATCTCAAAAACAAATAATTTTGTCGAAATTTTACATGAGACAAAGAATACTCGAAAATGATTGAACACTTGAAGAAAAATAGATAGGAAGTCATTAGCGCACGTACAAAAAAATTATGGGGGTAAGTGTGTACTCGACCCCCAGTATTTTGAATATTTGACAGTTATTTTGTGTTTTGTTTTCTTCACACGATGTAACTCTCCGTGCTGAAGTGATGTACCAATTTTGAGATTGATATCTTATTAAATACGCGAGTAATCAGAAAAAAACTGTTTTTAATTTCCAACTTTGACACCCTGTATATCGAATATGAAGGGCTCAAATGAAAAATGGTATTTAGAAACTCATATTGTTTTTGTTCAAGGAATATATGGTTAATGGATTGACCTCCTTTTAGCGGACACCCTGTATGTTGTTGGGAATACTTCCTCAGACAATGCATATTCCAGAGCCTAGCCGTTCTATGGATGAGGGTTTTGATATAAAGTGCTGTTCGACATCTTTCGAGGTTGACAACGAAAGGATGTGCTGACTGGGCTTGTCTAGTTCGTCTGACTGGTATTGCTAGTGAAGGGATGATAGCAGAGATTTCCGAAGAACATTTCCCGTGGAAGTATCGATAGAAAAGTGAAAGGTCGCCGACCTTTCTACGGTGTTCCAATGATGTCAAAGAGTGAGTGAGTGTGGCGTCACCCACCAGGCGAATGGCTCTTCTCTGGATGGAATCTAAGAGCATCAACGTATGTTTTGGTGCTGAACCCCATAATTGGGAACAGTATTCTAGAACAGGCCGTATCTGCGCTTTGTAGATCATGAGAAGCTGTTGAGGTGTAAATGAGCTTTTCGCACGGAACAAGAATCCGAGTTTTTGTGAAGCAGCTTTTGCGATGGATCTGACATGATTATCCCATGAAAGTGTGTTGCCGATGGAAATACCGAGCATAGATATGGTGGGCTTGGTGGGGATGGTTGTGCCAGACATTACAATATCGGGCATACTGAGTTCCGCCTTTCTAGAGAAAATGCAGGCTTGAGTTTTGGTGGCGTTGAATTCAACTAGGTTGTTGGTTCCCCAGGCTGTGATTTCAGCAAGATCTTCATTGACAGCATTGACCTGCCTGCGCCGTGAGTTCTTAGTTTCCTGGGAAGAAATGGGAATTCTGGAAGAGAACGCAGTATGGAGGGTACTATCATCTGCAAAGCTGTGGATGGGGCAAGTTGTTACTCCCAACAGAACATTGATATGAAGCAGGAATAATGTTGGTGCCAAAATTGATCCTTGTGGAACGCAGGAATTGATGCCAATGGTATCAGACGATACACCGTCCACCACTACGCATCCTGTCTCAAGAGCTCATTTGTGAGAAAAAAATTGTTCACGTTATGGGGTGGGGGCACTTTTTTTCTATGAAGCCGACATTTCAGGGAATTGAAATTGTGGAGGCTAATACAATTTGCTTGTCTCATGATTTTCCACCAATTCGCATCTTATCTCGATAGTCATTTCTCTGAGAAAAAAATGTTTAGGTTGAAATTGAAAATTTGGAGGCTTTCCTTAACATTTTTCACCAAATCGTAACCTGGCTCAAGAGCTTGTTTCTGTTATAAAGTGGGGGTATGAATAATTCACTCTCTCTTTTCCTTTTGGTAGCAGAGGTATATTCTGCTGATTGTCACGAAAGCTGGTCAGTGAGAAAAAGGCAATTTCATTTCTTCGTTGTCCAGTATTTATTACTTCCCGTCAATCATACTATTTCTATGATTAAAATAAGTTCTTGGCTTCGTAATATCCATGTCGTGGTCTCATAATCAGCAAAGTCCATCATCTGAAGTCCATCATATTTATCGTGTAAATCGGACTTGGTAGTGGGGGGTAAGCGCTAGATTTGGGCGCTGGCGTCGGGCGCTAACTTCACACAAGTAGATTCCAGTTAATTTTATGAAACATTCTGTGTTAATCTTATGGGGAAGATATCTCAAAGATATTTCCATTATGTTGCACTTTTATTGCATTAATAAAATGAAATAAATGTGATGTGATGACTTCTTTATTGATTCATTTTCTTATTATTTCATTTTCAAACAATAATATGTTCCAAATTGATACTGAAATAAAACCATTGAATTAGAATCATTCAATTTATCCAGAAGGAAATCCTGTTTAGTTAATTGTTTCTTGTTTCTCAGAAATGATGGCCTAATCAATTTCAAAAGATATTTCTTCACATCCCTTGTCAGCATGCCCTTTATCCACCATGATTCCATCATTAGGTTCAGACTTCCCAATAACATTTTCTTTATTAAGAGCTAGGAGAGTTTCAACCAAATCGACATGCAGGCCTGCACTAGTTGTTGCTATTTGGGCTTATGAATGATTCAATTGAAAAACTGATTAAATCATCGTAATGGTTGGGACTAGGGCCTGGTTATCATACGGAATCGAAACTCATTTATTTATAGAAGATACAGATTTCTGAAAAACGTAAACATTGAAATGTTTTTGTTTCAAATTGAAATATTTTCGATCTCAGTACAATTGTTGGAAATTCGGCGAGGTTTCACTGAAATATCAGTGAAATGTTTCCATTCGGACAGAAAGCAACAAAAACGATTATTCTGTCAACAAAATATCCATTATGTCCCAGCTGATCTCGGTAAACTCCATTTCTTGAAAGAATATAATGCAGGAAACTAGGATGTGGTAGTTCAGGCACTACCTGATAGATGGCAGTGTTCGAAATGACAGACTGCGGCAGAGAGGAATGGTGCATTGTATTGCAAGCAGATGGCGCTTAGGAGAGATGATGAATTCAAACCCGTTTACACCGTTGCCATTGTAATACATATTACTCGGACATATTATGAAATCTAGGCGACGTGATAATACAGAGGGTATTATTCAATTATCTGGGCATATTTCAAGGGGAGGTGTTTGTAAGACGAACAAATCTAATATATAAAATTCTCCTGTCACGGTCACGGTCATAGTGGTCGAACTCCTCCGAAACGGCTCGACCGATTCGTATGAAATTTTTTGTGCGTATTCGGTAGGTATGAGAATCGGTCGTAATCTATTTTTTAAATAGAAAATACAAAATGGCGGATCCAATATAGCGACCGAGTATAGTTATCCGATTTCAATCAAAATTGGTACTCAGGGGTTTTCGGGGTCGGAGATTATGAATATTTCGTCAAATTTTGGAAATTCAAGATGGCGGATCCAATATGGCGGACGAGCTTTGTAATTATGGTCAGATTCCATCCAAAATTGGTATCTGGGGGTTTTCGAGTAGTTTGAAACGGCCTAGAATTTGTCACTGAATTATAATTATATAAGTAGACCTGAAAATTTAAACATACAAATTCAGCAGAATTTCTTCAATTCTATTCATGAGATCGATAATTATGTCAGCATAGATGGAAATAATAGGAATGGCACAGTTGTGGAACAAACTTCAAAAAGCTTTGTTAATCTGTGTCAAAAGTTCAGGTTATTTCACTCTAAAACTCATGCAAAAACATTCGTCTCAGAGTACAGTTATCGGATTTTGGATCCATTGATATGGCGATATTCACAAAGGATAATACCGCCACGGCAACAAAACAAAACTGAGCGAGAAATCGTTATATGTCTCTCTCCCTCCCGCGGCGAACCGGGGGGATATTCATTGGTCGCGCGGTGATTCCCCGTCTTTCCGCAGTCCGCCACGTGCCACTTTGAATTGCGTGAACTTCAGATGAACTTCAAACTAACCGGCATATAATCAATAATTGAAAAGCCAGTGTTGCAAGCTGCTGCAAATGATATGTCGCAAAAATTCATAAGAATGGGCAGAAAAGCGAGGCAACAGGAAAGTCAGCCCACATACGAAATATTTGAAAATATAGCAGCCGCTTTTTTTCGAGACATTTGGAGACGTTATCGAACATCCAGTTCATGTTTTAGAGAATTATCGTAGGTAGATACTTCATATTCCACTTACATCTTCTTTGGGGAAGATTTTTGAAATTCAATGAATTCCGTGATATTAAAATTTTCTTTGAAATATATACAGGGTTATTCATTCAAAATGGTCAATGTGTGAGCTAGAAATAGTAAACATCAGAATATCAAGATTCAGCCTCACATCTCACATAGAAAATGCTGTTAGTTTTGGAGAAACAGGGTGTACAAGGAGAATATTTTATTTTGAAATTCCTCATACAATAACTTTGTAAGTTTTAAATCAGCATGAAAATGGTCAATGTGTGAGCTAGAAATAGTAAACATCAGAATATCAAGATGCAGCCTCACATCTCTCATAGAAAATGTTGTTAGTTTTGGAGAAACAGGTTGTTCAAGAAAAATATTTCATTTTAAATTTCCTCATACAATAACTTTGTGAGTTTTATATCAGCATGAACATAATTTTCTTATATTTTTTTCATTATAATTCGATTTTTAAATGATTTAAAAAAAGTTGACCATTAAAACAAAATGGATTGTGAGATATAGAAAGCATATGATGGCAAATCAATTTCTCACCGTTATGTTGAAGACCGAAACCAGGGAATCCTGGAAACTTTGGTACGATATAATCACACTCACACTATACACTGTTTTATCACTATCAAACAGAATTTTTATCAACTCGACAAACTTTATTACCTAAAAACATTCGCTGTCTAAGATAGACTAACAAAAACTTTTGAGATGGTGTTCGCTTGAATCTCCTAATTTTGACAAATGATTCAAAATCTCCGACCCCTGAAACACCAGTAAAAATTTTGAATAGAATCGGATAATAAAATTAGAAAACTTGTCCGCTTCAATGGATCTGCAATCTTGAATTTCCCAATTTTGACGATAGAATCATAATCTCCGACCCCAAACACCCTTATATATAAATTTTGAATAGGATAGAATCATCATCACATAACTCGTCCGCCATATTGAATCCGTCATCTTGAATTTTTTCATTTCGGGATTCATAATCTCCGACCCCAAAAAACCCCAGATACAAATTTCAAATGGCATAGAATCATAATTACGAAACTCGTGCGCCATATTGGTGGAGCCATGATGAAAGAATCATAATCTCTCCGACGCCGAGAACCCCCAGACACCAATTTTGAATAGAATGGGATCATAATTATTATAAAACTCGTCAGCCATCTTCAATATCCTAATTTTCACGAAAGAATCATAATCTCCGACCCCGAAAACCTCCATATACAAATTTAGAATAGAATCTAATCATAATTACAAAATACTACATAATATGTGATGAGATGCGATACTGCACCCTTCAAATTTATTGCTATTCATTGACCTCGCGATAACGAGACACGGAACGGGTCGTGACGATGACGCGAAATCCAATGTTTTTCTCCACCCAAAAAAGTGCTCAACGCGCCTAGAAGTTCTCACTTCGAAAAAATTGTTTTTTTCATAAGTGCAATTATGATCGAAATTTGTATTTCAGCAAGCAGGTCTGAATTAGAGAACATGAAATTTGAATCAAGGATTTCTTTCATTCTACACACTGTATATATCAATATAACCCTTATATCAGTAATAGCAGTGTGAATTCGTAAGAATGAAGATATTTGAAACTAGGCAATCGTCTACGTATATACCCTATACAGAAAACACGAAATTTCTATTTATAGCCATCTGAACTTGATAAAAAATCTTGCACACATTATTTCTGAATTACACAGACTATTTTGAGTATTTTGCCCTGAACAATGATTTCGATCCCCATCCTTGGAAGTTTTTCTGGCGATGCCAATAATGATAAGTTATATTAGTAGGAAATGAAATTAAAAAGGAAAAGAAATATTCGAAAGACTACTTGTGAAGACAGTTTCAAAAATGACTCATGACATAAATTTTCATTGTAGCGAGATATAGGTATGGTATTTGCTTGACTTGAATGGAGTGAAAAGTGGAATCATGTTGAGCAGGCCCGTGGAGCAGTAGCTCTGGCAACACTGCACGTACATAATACAATTACCTACGATTGCATTCAATTGTGTGCCACCTATTGGTGACCTGCTGTAACAGACGAAATCGAAGAACTCTACAATAGCTGTGAAAGCTGTAATTTAATTATTTTATTCCGATTTCGACATCACACTGACACCTAGAAATAGTTGTTGAACTAGTATATATATATATAGGCTATATTCGGTCGGAAAGCTGTCGCGAAAGGCCCGCCTTAATTTCAAAAAGTATTAAATTTATCTGAAGAATCATAATTTATGATTTCAAAACGATTCTTGGTACCTGACTGTGTGCATAGATTCATTTAATTTAACAATTAATTTGAGACATGTTGAATTTGAAGGAACATTGTGTTGTTCTCACTGCTTTTTCCAGATGAAACAAACTGCTTTATCCAGATGAAACAATATATTTGAGAAAATATAGCTGAACAAATAAATGAAGAAAATTCGTTGTTCTCGAAGAACAGAAAAGTGAATGTATAAAAGAAAATAAAATCAAAATACCTACCAAGAAGTTATATGTCTTTGATTGATTTTAGGAACACCCTGTATACGTACTAGTGAAAAAAAAAGAAAACCTGTTCTATTGTTTTTCAAAGATTTACCTTTTTCTGGAGGTTTTCGATATAAAAATACATTGTATCTACTTCAGACTTCGTGGTGTGAGTAACCTACTATTCTTTGACATGAGATTGGTAAAAAAGACACCAGGAAAATGAATGGAAATATCTTGAACAGCTGATTGATCCGTCATCTCTTATTAGTTAATTAAATCTTGTATTTCAACCGATAGAACAATTTTAAAACAATTTAGCTTGCTCTATTTGACAAGCATTCAGCTAGACCAGCAATTCTTCCAAACCTCAAGGTTATCAGAAGGTAATTTGGTTTATAAAAGACTTATGAGGTGATATGAGGAAGGACAATATCTCTTCTGCTCTGCATGAGCAAGGAAAGTACTTTCAACCTTGCTTTTCCTAAATAAACCTTTTTCGATAGTATATTTTTCAAGAATTGATTGAGTGCAAAAATTGAAGAAAAAAATTGACGACTCGCAGGGATCCCAGTCACCACCGTGGAAGTCAGATACACAGACCACTAAGCTATTGTTTTACTCGAAGTAGTCGTAGTTTCCCCATATGAAGAAGGAAAAAATATTATGTGTTGTGGGTGACGTCACTTGACCTCGATGTTCGAGATTCGTTGGTCTGGCTAGACACATATGGTATTCGCGGTCACCAAGGTTATATGACATTGCGATGACATTATTAACTTTCAATCAATGTGAAGAGTTATATAACTATATAGATATTTTCCCGAAGTTTTACGTCATCAAATGACCTTGGCGAACGCGAATTCTTGAAGAAAAAGGAGGGAGACGGGAAGGGATGGAAAACATGTTTATCTAACTCACCTGGCGCGTTCGCATGCTGGCTTTTCGCCTTTTCACTTACAGCGTATCCTCATCTCATTGGCCGATTCGTCAGAAAGCGCTTATCGAGGTCATAAGCTAGAAAGTCGGTTTCAGTCCGACTTTTGCGGAAAAAGCTCAGATTTGACAGAACCACACAAATATTGACAAAATGAAAACATATTGGTGCTATATCATCATATTATGCAGTGTGGGAAACAGTACTGGAAAAACACTCCTAAAAATGTGATAAATGTGGTTTCTGGAGGACGTACATCTGAAATTTAACCAAATATGTGGCAGTCACTTTCACTTTTCCAACTTTTTCATGTGAACTCGCCATTACTCACCATCAATGCCAAGAGTTATAGATGTTTTCCCGTAGTTTTACGTCTTCAAATGACCATTGCGAACGCAAATTGTTGAAAAAAAAAGAGCGAGTGGGAGAGGGATGCAAAAATCAACAGAAACCTAGATTCTCACCTCGATCAGACACCCTTCCTGATCCTGTTCGTTCTCCGATTCGATGATGCCCTCCAAGTACCTGATGTTGCCGAGGTGCAGTACAGAGGCGAACACCTTGAACATGTCGATCTGTTCCTTTTCGGAGAATCCGAGCAAGTTCAACGCGTTCACGGTCTCCTCGAAAGTCTCAGCATCATCGACGCCGTTGACGTCGGGGCTGCCGCCTTGGTTGAGGTAGTGGAAGTGATCTTGGTGATCTGAAACAAAAATTCGAAACGGTAACAGTGAACTAGCAACAAACACAGGATTGACAGAAGCCACGTTTTGTTCAGCTATTGTCGATCTAAATGAAAAAAGCTAGTCGGTAGGCGAGTTATAATATTCATTTATTTATTCATTTGGAAACCCAACAGGAATTAGAACCAATTCCCAGTTATAGGGTTACCCTAATCAACAAAAATAATCAACATATTGAATGTTTGCTAATTCAAATGGTTGCGTACTGAAGAAAAAAAGGAATAATTATTTCAATCATATACAAAGTAAAGTAGAAACGAAATTCACAAATGATTCTATGACAAAAAAAAATAGTTCACTAAATACAAATAGATAACTATCATACTATATGTGTACTGCGTACCAATGAAAAATCATCTAATTTTTGTTAAACAAGTCCTTGTCGACATCAGAAAACTGATTATTATATGTTTGAATCATTCAATTTATTGGAGGGTTAGAACAATAATTCGATCTAGGAACATTAAATGACAAATCATTACTAATATGAATTAAACCATTATTTTCATTGTTGATAACTTTATAGAGAAAAATTACATGAGAAATTTTTCTACGGTTTACAAGACTATCCATTCTATAGAACTGATATTCTATATATATATTATTACTCTGATATGATATGATTCGTAAAATCGGTTTTTGTTAAACTTGTTATTGATATAATTTTTTTTTTGACGATCAATATAAAATATACAGCATAAAATGGGTTCCTGACAATAGAAGCGTATTCCAAATGGCTTTTCACCAATGAATTATATAAGGTAATACAAGATCTAGTACAAGTTGACTCTTCTGTAATTCTCCTAATGGACCCTAGGTTTCTCAAAGATTTCGTTACAACATTATTATAATATGGACTTCAAAACTTTATTTCTAATCAAGTGTGACTCCCAATATTGTCTGATCTCTGACCCAAAATGTGTCTGCCAATCAATATGTCGCTACTGTATAGGAAACTGACAATAGTTCATTTGTTTCAATAAGTCAGTGACGTCGTTTGTTTTCGTCAGAAAACAAAAATAAAGATCGGGAACCACCAGGTTGCCGTGTCAACATGCGACAGGGTTGCTAGTTTTAATGAATTTTCAGGAGATCTACTGATTTGCATATTCATCTACTGATTTACTGAAACAGTCATAATCTACTGAAAACAATTATGACACCTATTCATCATTATAATTATTAATATTTTTCTTCAGTTAATCACATAGACTCACTAGTAAATAAATTTTCTGGCGCCACTGATTATATCCTAACGCGTCTAAGCGCTTGAAATGTTGGTAAAAGAAATTCACTTTTTTGCGGGAAAAAAGTAATTTTATGAAAAGTGACATTTCGTTTCGTGTCAACATAGATAAAATGTCAAACTTTTTTCCCGTCACAGAAAATACATATTTTTTGTAAAGCAAGAAATAAACCTACTGAAATTTACTGAATTTCTGACAAGGTATATATCTACTGATGAAATAAAAATCGAGATGGCAACTCTGGGAACGGTGTCACCGGTCAATCAAGAAATTTCCTGATTTTGAAATTTCTTGAGTCAAGACAAGAAATGATATGTCAATAAAAACGTCAAGACAAGATTTCTCGAAATTTCCTGACTTTTTCTCAAGACAAGAGAAGAAGTTGTTATCAAGACAAGAATTTGCGTCGCGTATGAACTGTCGTGTTCCATTTCATGAATTACAAAGTCTTATAAAAAATATGAAGAATAATAATAATCCCCTACCTTCCTGCTTGGCTCGATGGGAAAAAAAGCTCAACAGTATCTACCTAACGTTTTTTCATCGTAGCACACGAGTTTCGACCGAGGTTTCCGCAGTTCCTATACTCAAATTCAAATAGCATCATAAATCGAGTTAATATAGCATTCCGTAAACAACTTCTTGCTTCCATTCGAGTATAGATAGAAAATTCTCATACTCGATCTTTATTGATAATCAATGAAAATAAATACACTTCAAAGTGTGGTCGACTCACTCTGTGTATTTATTTTCATTGAAAATACATTATACCACTTGTATGTATGAGTATGGATGATTTTTTACGTTTTATTGATGATGTTTCAACCTCGAGTTACAATATGAGAATTTTCTATGCACGAACTTGACAGTCTATACTGGACAGGAACATGACAATTATTAGGTTAGAAATGAAAAATGAACAACTTGATTCATGTGTTCATGTAGATGTCTCTATACGGTATAGGATACTGTCACATTTTCTGAATTATTTTTTCTAATGAACAGACAGTTATATAACTCTCGCCTACTATTTAGCAAACTAGATTTTCCATTTAGATCGACAAAGGTTCAGGATTACATGAAGCTCGAATCATCCTAATTACCTAAAAATAATTGAGGTAGTTTTTTCCTAGCAGCACATAACTGATAGAATATGTGGTAATTCCTCTCTTCAGTCGTTTGAAATACCACCCTTGATTTCTCTAGAAGATACGTTCTCATGGAAGCGCCTACTATATGGAATTGTTTGTTGAATTGCAGCTCGATGAACTTTCCGAATCTCGAACTGTTGTCGTTTCTCGTAGTCTTTGCATTCCCAATGGCCTGTAAACAAGAAACAAGTGAAATAAAACTGCGCATGACTTTCTCCAAGGTGATCAGTTCATACCGATCATCTAATCAGTGAATCAGTTTAGAGGTAATCATTTCCTGATGGTGTCATCTCGGTCATTTAGATAATGTATGGGAATACATGCATTGAGATCACTTCATGATAGATCACACATCATGTGGACCAATTCATGGGATCACTTCATTGTGATTACTCCATGGAAGTCACGTAATCGTGATCAATTCATGGAGCTTACTTCATGAAAATCTATTAATTGGGAACACTTCATTTTGACTACATCATATATTGAACAATTCATGGGAATCACTTCATTGCGCGAACACTTGATGGGGCTCAATTCGTTTCAAACCCTTCTTCTTCATGGGAATTACTTCAAAAAGGATTGTTGGCATCATAATTATTATATTGCTTTGTATCCTAACTAGTCAGCACATATTACGTTGACTGATGACTTCAGTCAGATCGAGTAGTGTTATAATTGAAAGTATTTCAACTTTGTGGGATCTTCACCAGTGTCACTTCAAAGTTATAACTACATTTCGATCACTTCATATAGGAACAATTTTGTCATTGATCTCTGAGCCTCAGTTAAAGTGATCACTTCACGGCAATCTCTTTAACCAATCGATGATAATCTGCAAATTTTCATTACTTTATTGTGATCACTTCATGCGATCACTTCATTGGAACTATTTCATGGGGATTACTACATTGTGATCATTTCATAGCGATTATTTGTAAACCTTTCAAGGAACAATTAATGAGGATAACCTCATATAAATTGTTTTATGGCGATCACATTGTTGTAATGACTTCGTTTGACTACTTCTTGGGGACTTACATTGCGATGACTTCAAGAGAATCGATACATATTTCCAACGAATAATTGTTAGTTACAATAATCGTTATCACTCCATGGCGGTCATTTCATGGCGATAATTTTATTGTGGGTCGTTTTATTGTGGGTAATTTTATTAAGGGTCAGTTCATTAAGAAGCACTTCATTATGAGTCATTTTATTATGGGTCGCTTTATTATGGGTTACATCAATGTGAATAATTTTATTATGGTTATCTTCATTGTGGATCATTCTTATTATGGGACCCTTCAATGTTAGTAGTTTTATCATGGGATCCCTCGATGTGGGTAACAACGTGATTATGGGTCACCTTATTGTGAGCCGTTCTCGCCTCCATGATGGGACTGCTGGCGAGCACATTATTCTTAACTTGCGTCCCGACAAGTACTGCACCGTGTGCTTGACAGACAATGTCTTCCCTGTCCCACTCTTTTCCTACATTGCGATCAGCTCATTGTGAGACTTTTCATTATGGGTCGCTTCATTATGGGTCACTTTATTATATTATGGGTCGCTTTATTATGAGTTACTTCATTATGAGTAATTCTTATATGGGTATCTGTATTGTGGGTCACTTTATCATGGGTAATTTTGTTGTGAGCCGTTCGCACCTACATCATGGGACTGCTGGCGAGCACCTTTTTCTCGACAAACGTCTCGACGACGCTGCCTCTGACGGTGGCGAAATACCGCATCGCGAACTTGGCAGACACCGTCTTTCCTGCCCCACTCTTTCCCTACATCACTACATTGCGATCACTTCAAGAGAATTCCATTGTTAGTCCCTTCATTGTGGGTAATTATTTGTGAGTAACTTCATTGTGAGACATTCCATTATGGGTCACTTCATTATAATATGGGGCGCTTTATCATGGGTTACTTCATTGATAAATTCTATCATGGGTATCTTTATTATGGGTCACTTTATTATGAGTCACTTAATCGCGTGTCGTTCTCACCTCCATTATGGGACTGCTGGCGAGCACCTTTCTCTCGACTTGCGTCTCGACGACGCTGCCTCCGATGGTGGCGAATTACTGCATCGCGTACTTGGCAGACACCGTTTTTCCTGTTCCGCTCTTCCCCTACATCACTACATTGCGATCACATCAAGAGAATTCCATTGTTTGTCACTTCATTGTTGGTCATTTTTTGTGGGCAAATTTTTTTGTGGGAAACTTTATTGTGAGACATTTCATTATGGTACACTTCATCATATTATTGGTCGCTTTGGTATGGGTTACTTGATTATGATTAATTTTATTATTGGTATCTTTATTGTGGGTCACTTTATCATGTGTCACTTAATTGTGAGCCGTTCTCACCTCCATTATGGGACTGCTGGCGAGCACCTTCTTCTCGACTTGCGTCTCGACGACGCTGCCGCCGACGGTGGCGAAATACCGCATCGCGTACTTGGCAGACACCGTCTTCCCTGCCCCGCTCTCCCCCGACACGATAACGCTCTGGTCCCTTTGCTCGCGCTCCAGTTGCGTGTACGCCTCCTCAGCTACGGCGAAGATGTGCGGATCGAGGTTGCCCAACGCCTGGCCCCTGTACGTCTGGATCGTGTCAATATCTGGAACGAAATCCGGATAAGTCACTCTGCGACATTTCCAAGATGTGATTATGACATACCAATGATATAAATACGATATCAAGGCGATATAACTGCGATCTAGCTGCGATATCATTTCATCATATCGTTGGGTGTTGCAATCTAGGTTATCTGAATATCAGAAACACTTTTAGTGATTTCTAACCGATGTTACTTTTGTGACTCTGACACCAAAGGTTAGGCTCAATTATCTTGTCATATCATATCAATGTTGCCAAGGGATCATCAAATTTCTACCGGCAACTCGCAGATGTCGAATCTGTACAGATTCTGAGCATGATGAGGGAAATCCCGAAATCACAAGATATCACATTGTGACATTTCATATATATATATTACAGGAACAGGTGTCAACAACACAGCATTGAGAGAAGCCTATATAAATGAACGACTTTGTAGATGTGTAAGATAAGTCAAAACACAACATGTGATATCTACTAGGAAATATAACATTACATAGTACCTGTATAACAATTGCATTGCAGATTACAGAGATATCAAAATGAAAATATCATAAATTCAGATGAAGTTGTCTGGACTGTATCTATTCTGGAACGAAATTATGTCACAATGTGACGTGTCACAAGGGTGTCGTGACATCACATATAAAGGTCCTGGTTATTTAAGTATGTTAATGCGACATATTCACAGATGAATTATCTGCAATGTCACTGCAATATTCCTGGAATGTTACATACGGGATTTCAATGTGGGTGTAACAGGGCAAGTATATAACGTATGTCACATCAATGTCGCCAGGAAATCAGTTCAAAATCGGGAAAATTATCAAATAAAAATGGATGGTAGTTGAGGTTTCTGACAAAAATCGGGAGTAATTTATTTCATTAATTCCCGAATTATAACACAGGCATAACTTGGAATAATTGTAGGTATATGAAATCAATATCACTACTAGTCTAATCTACGAAAAATTTTAACATGAATGAGGTAGGTAACAAAAAGATTTCAAAGTTATATAACAGAAGTAAAATGCAGAAATATTGTTCAAAACTCAAATGTAAAATGAAACATTGCGGGAATATCAAAATGTAGATATAATAGAGTCTTGTATTTTTGTGATCTCCACCGTATAAGTGAAAATACTATAATTTTTGCTCTCATATTCCATTTTCGTTCAATATTAAATCATATATATATTTTATAATTGGATATAATTTCCAATCGATATGGTGAATGACTCATGTGTATATCATTTTACATGGAAATTTAATCGTTCCAGATATGTGTCCAATTACAGAGTGAAATTAACATCATTCAATATAAGCATAAAAAATGGATAGTAACTTGAAGTTCTGGTTTCACGGTAATATATTCAGTGTTTTCAACACACAACATAATGCGGCTGACTATTAGATAATATGAACGAATACACAACATCTCAAGCTGATATATTTATTATACAAAATCATACGTTACTGTTGGTTTTTTTTATCAAAATCTCATTTTTATCTTTGATTAAAACTGGAACTATGAGTATTTTTTAAATTTTTTGAAAGAACTTTCCATTTCATATAGTAATAATACTCCATGTGGTCTCCACAACGTTTAATATCATCAAATCATAAATGAAAAGGGGATATGTTTCGGATCAATAGAGTATTCATCATCAGCCGATTGAGAAACTATTATCCAAAGAACAAAGTAACAATATCAGGGTTTCTTCAATGATAAAACATGGTAGTACTCACGTGGAGAAGAAAACAATAATTGGAATCACATGAAGTTACAAAATTATGTTATGAAAAATGTAACAGAGAAAATACGTTTGTGTTGTAACAGGTTTTCTAACCAAGGGCCCTGTGCCCAATAAGCCAGTGGAATCGCCACATTAGGAGGTCGAAAGACATCCGAAAATGAAAAAACGTTTTCATCTTGATATCACTGGATTAACCTGATAACATGTGACCAAATGTCAATGTCAAACTCATTGATACCCTATTATTGTTGCTTTGTTCTTTATAGAATAATTTATTAATCGGCTGATGGATTTCTACATGTGCTCTTACATTTTCGGCGGGACGACTATAGATCCGAAATATGTCCCTTTTCCATTTATGATTCAATGTCATTCAACGTTGTGAAGAGTAAATCGTGAGAACCAAGGAAAATAAGGTAGGAATTGGTGTTCTTCTTGAATTTCTGGAGGTTATATGCCTCGGGGAACACCTCCCTTGGCAATGTGTCCCAGAGCCTCGCTGTTCGTTGGATGAACGAGTCTTTGGACAGAGATGTTCTGCAGGTCTCCGAAGTGACCACGAAGGGGCGCGATGCCTCAACTCGACTTGTGAATCTCGCGGGGACTGCCAAGGGAGGAACAATTGTTGATATTTCAGAAAAGCATCGTCCATGAAAATATCTATGAAAAAGAGCCAGATTGCCAACTTTTTTACGGTGTTCGAGAGAAGTGAGTGAGTTTGTGAGGGAGGCATCACCCACGAGACGAATTGCCATTATTTGGACAGAATCCAATAGTTTCAGGGTATGTTTGGGTGCTGCACACCAAATATGGGAACAGTATTCCAGGACAGGTCGGATCTGTGCCTTATGGATCATAAGCAGCTGACTGGATGTGAAATAGATCCTGGCCCGAAACAGAAAACAATGTTTTTGGGATGCACTTTTAGCAATTGATCTCACGTGATTTTCCCAAGGAAGGTTATTGCTGATAGTAATACCAAGCAACGAAATGGATGTCTTCAAAGGTATGGTTACTCCTGACAAGCTTATGTTGTGCTTGGAATATTATTAATATATGAATTTGAGACAGCATAGACCTCGATCTTCAGTAGGTTAACTTTTCATTTCTATCCAGAAGGGTGAATCTTTGATACAAAGCAAAGTTTTGAGTTCTCCAACTTACCATATATAGGAAGTTCATCGTAAGGGTTGATGGCAACCAAAACTATTCCACAATAGGTGTAAATGTCCCTGTTCTCACAAAAACGGACCTGCAAAAAAGATGAAATTGTTTCTATAAGTATATTTATTATATTCAGAATACGCAATTCCGAAATTTACTCGATATCATCTGAAAACTGAGAATTAATCACGACCTCAGGGGCATACCCAGATATTTTTGTAAGGGGGTAAAACATAAAAAAAAACTTTTTTTATGTTCTGGTTCCCACGAAAAGGGATATCCTGTAATGTTCAGAGAACATCGTTAGAACCAAGGGAAATAAGGTAGGAATTGGTGTTCTTCTTGAACTTCTAGAGGTTATATGCCTCGCGGAACACCTCCCTTGGCAATGTATTCCAGTGCCTCGCTGTTCATTGGATGAACGAGTCTTTGGGAAGAGATGTTCTGCAGGTTTCCAAAGTGACCACGAAGGGGTGCGAAGCCCGAACTCGACGGGTCAATCTCACGGGGACTGCCAAGGGAGGAACAATTGTTAATATCTCAGAAGAGCATCGTCCATGAAAATATTTATGAAATAGAGCCAGATCGCCAACTTTTTTATGGTGTTCCAGAGAAGTGAGTGAGTTTGTGAGCGAGGCATCACCTACGAGACGAATTGCCCTTTTTTGACACAATCCAACAGTTTCAGGGTATGTTTGGGTGGTGCACTACAAATATGGAAACAGTTCTCCAGGAAAGGTCGGATCTGTGCTTTATAGATCATGAGCAGCTGACTGGAATTGGAATAGCTCCTGGCCCGAAACAGAAAACCAAGTTTTTGGGATGCACTTTCAGCAATTGATCTCACGAGATTTTACCAAGAAAGGTTATTGCTGATAGTAAAACGAAGCATCGAAATGGATGTCTTCAAAGGTATGGTTACCCCTGACAAGCTTATGTTTGCCACAGTGAGATCGGCTTTTCCAGAGAAAAGGCATGCTTGTGTTTTGTTTGCATTGAAATCTACTGAGTTATTGGATTTCCATTGTTGTCAAGTCCATATTTATGTTGTCAACATTTCTCCCTCGTTCGTTTCTGATTTGCCTGGCTGCTATTGAAGCCCTAGAAGAGAAGGTGGTATGGAGGGTACTATCATACGCAAAGCTGTGTACTGGACATGAAGTTGCTTCCAACAAATCGTTGATATGGAGTAGAAATAGTGTTGGTGCTAGAATTGATCCTTGCGGAACACCAGTATTTATGATAGAGAGTCAGATGAAACTCCGTCGACTACTACATGAAGAGACCTGTTTGAGAGAAAACTAGCTAGCAGAGAGCATAGCTGGGGAGGCAAGCCATAAGATGGAAGCTTGGCGAGGAGTCCGTGGTGCCAGACTCGATCGAATGCCTTGGAGATATCAAGTGCCACGGCTAGGGTTCCACCATATTTCTCATATTTTAGATCTTTGTGCATAAATATCTATGAATGTTATGTCAAAGATTAATAGTTTGGTTACGACGATGATGTGTCTGTCATTTGAACTTGAGCATTTGAGCATGCGCATGTCTTAAAAAAAAGGGTCCTCTTTCGCTATGGAAACAGATAGAGATTATCCATATTGTTTATTAACACGTATATGCGTAAAACCCAATCGAAAACCATAGTGCTCACCTGCAAATTGTGCAACACCGCCGGCTCGTGCAGATACGACAACGCCGTCAAGTCGTTCTCGCCCACCAAGATGGCGGGGTTGCGCAGGAAGGGCAAATCTTTTTCGGACTTGAGCTGGAGCGTCGCGGTGCCGCCGTCGTCCGTCGCGACGGCCAGGGTGGGCTTCGAGGGGTTGTAGTTCTCGAGAAGTTCCGCCCCCTGCCACACCTGGTCGGGGTGGGGGATCCATACTCTCGCACCCTGGAATGAAAAAAAATTAAAAACTCGCTTTCATAGATATATGTAGCCAAACTAAAAAGTATAGATAGTTATTTATTATATATATATTTATATATTTATACACTATTTTTTCTGTGAAAGAAGAAAGGACGAATCAATATTGAGAAGATATTATTTTGAAATCTGAAAATTATCGACGTGAAATTTTAAGTTTTTAACAGTAGGGACACTTGCGTTGTAGATACGTCCATGGTTGTAGCACAGTATACACCCTAGCGGAACAGTAATTTCACTTAGATCTTTTCGTGTCCCTAAAATCGCAGTGCGCATGTCCACTCCTGGCTAGTATGCGCAGTGGCTCGGCTAGCAGGGCAGGTGTTTTGTTTACACTTCTTTGATTTATATGCCTTTGTTTGTGATTCATTCTGTGATTGGAACCACCAAAATCTATCACGATTTATTTATTTTGCCTGGTATTGTTTCGTGAACCACGCATGTTCCTGATTGCTGTTATATTTATTGTGCATCATAAACTTCATATGTGAGGTCACAGCTTCTGGTGAACCGTTTTACTTTCGAGTGCTTGTGATAATACCAGATATATTACTGTTCATCAAACTGTTTATCATTGGAAGATAATGGGTGCCTACTGTTTCATCTGTAGCAAAAATAGTAGGACAGATTGCAGTTTGAGTTTCTTCAGATTTCCAAAAGATGAGCAAGGTAAGCAAAATTGTATCCACAGGCATCTATATCTGTTTGTTTTCCATTGCCATTATTTATTCATTATAAAACACAGTGTGGTATAAACATATACCTACTGTATTATTATATCCATACATTTCTGTTGAACATGCAGTTGAATATAGTGTCAACTTCTGGATAATATTCATTTTATATCTCTATAATTGCTCATATCGAACTTCAGTGTGAAATAAAAAATAATTCAAGAATATTGAGGTTGGTTATATTTCCATTTCTTTATCAAAATGAAGAGTGAATAAAAACATTGGATATATTTAAACAATTCTTCAATCACTGTCTTACATAATATAATACTTATTGTCAGCTGAACCACAAATACTGTGGTTAAACTGTTTGTAATGTGAAATCAAAAATAACATCAAGAATATTTTCCAGAAATTAAACTAAAATCAGTTTTTTCATGATCAAAATTTCAATGATTCAATGAGTGCGAATCTTCGCCTATCTGGCTATTTATTTGTTTGAAGCCGGACCTGTTCACATAAAATTCAGTGACTTCACAGCATTCCTCAGTGATGACGAGCGAGGCGTCATTGGCTTGCCATTGGCTAGAACAAGCCCGTAACACGCAAGTCTCTGCGTGGTGGTATGCGCACTGGTCGGGCAAAAAATAAAACTTGTGGACACCAACATCAAACGTTCCGACACTAAGTGAAATTACTGTGGTTGTAGGCATCTTCATCATTCTTTTGAAGTAATCAAATATCTGATGTCACTTCTGTCAGTCTAATTCTGTGATTTGATTTCAAAAAATTGCGAATTTAGTGGTTGTATAGTAATATACGTAACCGCGAAGTCGAATGGAAGATAAAAGTACTTGCAGTTCTTTCCTTCTTTCTCGGAGACGGTATTATTGACTCATTTTTCGGGACTATAGCACTACAAAAGCCATTAACAGTGTATATATATATGTGATATATATCCGGGAAAACAGTACTCACTTTTTTCCCACGGGAAAAAAGTAATTTATGAAAAGTGATATTTTATAACCTAAAAAAAATAATTTTCCAAAAACCGTGGTAATAATATGTTAGAAACACGAATGGAATGGAATAAATAGATACACAAAACATATCGAAAATATTAGCACACGAAATCCCGATGTCAATAACCATTCAGCCATCAACATACTTGATTTATTCCTTACCAATAATTCAGCAATTCACTCTATATAACACCGAAAAAATTCATATGGTATGCTAGCAAATAAAGTTCATATAAACATATCTCCTAACTTGATCCGTTTTTTAGATACTGGATGTTCAAGTTCAAGAAGTATTAATTGTTTTCATTTATAACCCCCCTGTATAAGCTTTTATGATGCCAAAATTCAGTATGGATGAAGACTGAGAACGCCCCATGATTTCAAAATGATTTTAATTGGTGTTATTGAGTAACAAGTTTGATGTCATGTGGTTCAAACTCGATAGCCAGAAACAGACCAAATACCTTTGTTGTCTCTACTTATCACCAAATGATCCATCCTATGAAGAGCTCTTCGAATTCTTGTCTCTGAAGCTTGACCAAATTCAACAGAACCATCCAGCAGCAGAAATCATCATCATGGGCGATTTCAATGTACACAACACTGCTTGGCTCGTACACTCTAGCAGAACGGATGAAGCTGGGCGACAAGCCGAAGCTTTCGCCATCTCTCACGGCTTAGAGCAGCTCATCAAAGAACCCACACGAATTCCCGATGCCAATAACCATTCAGCTAACATAATTGACTTATTCCTCACTAATAATTCAGCACCCTACACCATAGATGTACGAGCTCCACTTGGCAATTCTGACCACACACTCATCTCCACAACCTGCCCATTTTTCATTCCATCGGCTGCTCCGGCACCTCCACGTCTTATATGGCATTACAATTCAGGAGATTGGGACGGTCTCCGCATGTTTTTCTCCGAGTTTCCTTGGCATAGAGTATGCTTTGACTCTGAGGACCCTTCACAGTGTGCTGCGGAAATATCCGAGATAATCATGCTCGGAATGGACACATACATTCCTCATTTTTCGAAAAGATCATCACCTTCGAAACCCTGGTTCAACAAAAACTGTTCTAGAACTGTTGCCTTGAAACAAACAGCCTACCATCGCTGGCGCAAAAACCCTAACCTCGCGACTAGAGCAGAATACGTTGATGCCAGGAATAACTGCAGCCAAACAATAGATGCTTCGAAAGAAACATACAATGCCAAGATAAGATCGAAACTCATAGATTGCCCCAATGGCTCCCGTTCGTTTTGGTCCCTTGCTAAAGCGGTCGGAAGAAATTTCACTAATAGTTCATTTCCACCACTGTCCAAATCCGACGGCACATTAGCAACAACATCGCAGGAGAAAGCAAATATTTTTGCAGAGATGTTCGCAGCAAACTCTACTTTAGATTCCCAAGGAAAACTGCCGCCAGACATTCCACCCGTTGAGAGTCGAATGCCCGAAATCGTCTTCCGTCAACGCACTATCAGACGAATTTTGCTTGGTCTCAAGACGAATAAGGCTAACGGTCCTGATGGAATTCCACCCATTATCCTCAAGAAATGTGCACCAGAATTAACACCGATTCTCTGCAAGTTGTTTACCATCTCGTACAGGTCGGGTATTTTTCCATCATGCTGGAAGACAGCTAGAGTCCAACCAATCCCCAAGAAAGGGAACAAGAACCTGCCCAACAACTACAGGCCCATTGCCTTGTTATCAGTAATCTCCAAAGTGATGGAGAAAGCCATCAATATTGAGCTTATCAAATATCTAGAGAGCTCAGGAATCATCAATGATAGACAATACGGCTTTCGCCACCGAAGATCTACTGGAGATCTCCTTGCCTACGTCACCCATTTATGGCAATCTTCAATAGAAAAACACGGGGAATCTCTAGCTGTCGCGTTGGACATATCGAAAGCATTCGACCGTGTTTGGCACGAAGGACTCCTCCACAAACTACCATCATACGGCTTACCACCTCAGCTATGCCATCTCTTATCGAGTTTTCTTTCAGGCAGATCGCTTCACGTGGTGGTGGACGGTGTATCGTCTGATACCATTGGCATCAATTCCGGCGTTCCACAAGGATCAATTTTGGCACCAACATTATTCCTGCTTCATATCAATGATCTGTTGGGAGTAACAACTTGCCCCATTCACAGCTTTGCAGATGATAGTACCCTCCACACTGCGTTCTCTTCCAGAATTCCCATTTCTTCCCAGGAAACTAAGAACTCACGGCGCAGGCAGGTCAATGCTGTCAATGAAGATCTTGCTGAAATCACAGCCTGGGGAACAAACAACCTAGTTGAATTCAACGCCACCAAAACTCAAGCCTGCATTTTCTCTAGAAAGGCGGAACTCAGTATGCCTGATATTGTAATGTCTGGCGCCACCATCCCCACCAAGCCCACCATATCTATGCTCGGTATTTCCATCAGCAACACTCTTTCATGGGATAATCATGTCAGATCCATCGCAAAAGCTGCTTCACAAAAACTCGGATTCTTGTTCCGTGCGAAAAGCTACTTTACACCTCAACAGCTTCTCATGATCTACAAAGCGCAGATACGGCCTGTTCTTGAATACTGTTCCCACATATGGGGTTCAGCACCAAAACATACGCTGATGCTCTTAGATTCCATCCAGAGAAGAGCCATTCGCCTGGTGGGTGACGCCACACTCACTCACTCTTTGACATCATTGGAACACCGTAGAAAGGTCGGCGACCTTTCACTTTTCTATCGATACTTCCACGGGAAATGTTCTTCGGAAATCTCTGCTATCATCCCTTCACTAGCAATACCAATCAGACGAACTAGACAAGCCCAGTCAGCACATCCTTTCGTTGTCAACCTCGAAAGATGTCGAACAGCACTTTATCAAGACTCCTTCATCCATAGAACGGCTAGGCTCTGGAATTCATTGCCTGTGGAAGTATTCCCAACAACATATAATCTCCAAAAGTTCAAGAAAAATTCCAATACCTACCTCCTGTCCCTATCCTCCCTAGGAACGCACGATGTTCTTTGAACATTATAGGGATTCCCTTTCGTGCGCTCCAAGCGATAAAAAAAAAAAAAAAAAAAATCTCAATGGAAGTCATGAAAACACCTACATTGGAATTTGGAGTCAAATCGAATTTTTATTGTTCGACACAGGAGATAAAAAAGTTGTTATTTCAATAGTTCAATCTAATAAAAATATGAAACTCAGAAATACCGGTGACATTCACCGTGAATAACTATAAATTTACCCACTGTGACGCCACTGAATATATTATTTCGAACCTAATTGCACTTTAAGAAGCTCCCTATTACTATTAACAAAACACAACGTTTCATTGAAATTGATGAGAAGACAATTGAGAAATGAATATAAAAAAGATTTTTCATGGAAATATTAATACCCTGTATCTCAAAAACGAAGCAAGTTAGTGGTTAGGACACATGTTTATATGAACTTTATTTCCTGATCACAAAGAATCACCCCTAGAATTTTTTCGGTGTTATTTAGATACACCCTGTATACTTTTGCATGATGTTTCAGTTCTCGTTGAAGAAAGAGTTAACGGTTTTCACGTTACTGTCTTCTCATCAAATATATTTTACGAAATGGAACAATGGGACAAACTTTTCAGTTCGATTTCAATTTTGTCTAGCTCATCGAAAATATCTGTATAATAAACGAGATAATAGAACTTTCTTTCATTTAAATAGGTATGACATAGCATTGAGAAAATGGAAATATTATTTTCCTACGAGCGTGCGCAAAGTAGTACTTTTCCCCACTCATTTGCGTGCGCATATAGTGATACTTTCCTGCACTCAGTGCGGATATGGGTGTTATCCGCACGGCGTGCGGGTAAGTAAAACTACCCAAAAATCTCACTGGTATGGAACATTCAAATTCAATTTAGTTGCTGTAGACACTTTTCAACCGTTCTTCCCGATATTTGTATTTCACCTCAATATAAATATTAGGAACAAATGATTTAATTTTCCATCATTATATTTTATTGATATGTAATCGTTTGTTGTTCAGCTATTTCTATCTAAGTTTAACTAAAAATTATTCAATAAATTGTAATTTAAGTTGATTTTTTTTATTTTTGTTGTTATCTGATATGAAGCTCGTAGGGAAAATGTGATTTTCTATTATTATATTTCATTGTTATATGTGATTGTTGTATAGTTACATTTTTCAATAAGTTATATATTTTTTTTATTTTCGTTTTTATCTGATATGAGTCTCGTAGGAAAAACGTTGTTCCTAAAACTTATTCGACCTACGCTCCGCGTGAGGAAAAGTAACACTTTGCGCACTTGTTAGGAAAATAACTATATTCGATCTATTTCGAATAAATTAATGTAGAATGAAATGAGCTTGTCACAATTATTTACAGAATGACCCATATTGCATTCATATACCGTTATCAGTACGTGATGTAGTTATATAGACAGTATTAGTGGGTTTGATTTCGTACAAATATTACATGCTTCACTTCAACTCCTACATACGCAAATGACCATAAAATATGTCGACGACCTGAATACGTGATATGTTTGTGAGGAACACATATTCAAACAATCTCAATCATTATCAACAAAAAGAGTATCGGTCAGTATAGAATTATCATAGGTATTATATATCATTCAAGGGCATCGATATAGTTTTTTCCTGGTGGGGGGAATGATCAAAAACAGGAAAAAACAGTTATTTACAGCCGAACCCGAGCATTTGCTTCCTGTGAGGTCAGAAGCACTGGAAGTATCAATAAGTGTTTAGAATATAAAACAATTTGTAACAGTTTTTTTTTTTTCAACCGTTTAATCAAAAACGTATGCTTGTATACCATACCAAATATTTGGACTATTATGGAACATATCACGACAATTATTGTAAAATATGCCAAAAGCAGATACTGGGGCTCGGTTGTGGACTGTGTTGTGTACTAGTTACCAATGATTTGATGATATTTTGATGGCAAACCTTGATATTTGATATATTTCAAACTATTTTTCGACTACAAACATATACAGGGTGAGTCATGAGGAACTGTACATGCTCCTACTACGAATAGAGGCAGCTGAGGGGAATACCAAATGCCCATCAGAAAGTGTCTCCGCCTCTTCTAAAATGATCTATAGGGTGATTTATGGGATATGGCCAAAACTTCTGTCAATCATATCTTTCCAACAGTTCTTTCGATTCCTTTCATTTTTTCATGGATTATTATGCTGTCACTCAGCAATCAACTGACGTATTCAGAATCGTGAAAATCCAGGACCGGCTTTGAGAAATTCTGCCAATTTGGTTCATATAAAAAATTTCACCCTGTATGAGGTTTTAGTAAACTGTGATATGGAATTTCTAAAGTTGATGAACAGGCAACCAAAATGAAGTATTTCAAATTTTCCTCACAATTTCATTGAATTTCTTAGAAAATGATTAATTTAAACTACACACGAAACTTGGGCAACAAATGTATTAATTTCAAAATTAATACTTCGCAATGCATGAATTTCACGAATAAAAGTAAGGGTAAAATTATTCCTGATTCTTGTTTGTCAACTCCGAACATTTCATGTCACAGTTTATTAAAATCATATACAGGGTGCAATTTTTGGTGACTATTACCATGTACCAAAAATTTACTGAATCCAACCCTGGATATAGATGAATGTTGATTTTCAGTGAACTGAAGAATAGGAAATGATGTTATTCTTGCTTCTATTCGTGAAATTCTAGGGGTGCGAAGTATTCATTTTCAAATTAATACATTTGTTGCGAAAGTTTCACGTGTTGTGAAAATTGATCGTACTCTAAGAAATTCTGTGAAACTCTGAGGAAAATTTGAAATACTTAATTTTGGTTGCCAGTTCATCAACTTTGACAATTCCATATCACAGGTTACTAAAACCATATACAGGGTGTAATTTTTGGTGATTATTACTCTCTACTAAAAAATTACTGAATCCAACCCTGGAAATAGAAGAATGTTGATTATTGTTGAGCTGAAGAATTGAGAATGATATTATCCCTACTTTCATTCGTGAAATTCATGCGTTGCGAAGTATTAATTTTCAAATTAATACATTTATTGCCCAAGTTTCGTGTGTAGTTTAAATTAATCCTTTTTAAGAAATTCAATGAAATTGTGAGGAAAATTTGAAATACTTCATTCTAGTTGCATGTTCATCAACTTCAGAAATTCCATATCACAGTTTACTAAAACCTCATACAGGCTGAAATTTTTTATATGGACCAAATTGGCAGAATTTCTCAAGACCGGTCCTGGATTTTCACGATTCTGAATACGTCAGTTGATTGCTGAGTGACAGCATGATAATCCATGAAAAAATGAAAGAAATCGAAAGAACTGTTGGATAGTTATGATTGAAAGAAGTTTTTGCCATATCTCATTAATCACCCTATAGATTATTTTAGAAGAGGCGGAGACAGTTTCTGATGGTCATTTGGTATTCCCCTCAGATGCCTCTATTCGTAGTAGGAGCATGTACAGTTCCTCATGACTCACCCTGTATATAACTTCAATTTCATTTTGTTTTTGTCTTCTCTTACTTCAGGAACATACTATATAGGTGCTAAGTTACGGATAATTCAACTGTAAAGGAATGTTCAATTTTCGATATTCAATTTTGAAAAATATTTATGTCTTGAGAATTTCAGCATGTCACTAACTGAAGATCAATTATAGAAAAACACCCTGTAACTTACAGATTTTGATGACAACTTATATCACTGAGGAGTGAAATTTCATATTTTCATATTTTGCTGCTTCAAATAAGATTCTCAAACAAAAGCGGAGTGACATTTTGGGCAAATCATCTGATTTGTCCTTACTTAAATAATACTAATACTCTAATTTATATACTATAGGAAAGAAAATGTAGAAGAATTAATGTTTTACCTACTTCCTCGATATACCTACAAACTTACAGGATGTTTCCAAAATTGGGACTGTGAAAGAAATGGATGATAGAAGACGAAAAAACAAAACAAAATAAAAAAAAACAATTTTGTCGAAAAACAATATTTTGAGAAATATTGAGCTTCGAATTTTGCCTGAAAATGTTGTAATTCATTGATCAGAGGTTAAAAGTCCAACCCAACCGTTCGCTTTCGACGAGATAAAAAGCACCAGGAGTATCAATGACGTTTGCAATGTTGCCAGATGTTCAACAATAGTTAAATGATGTAGCATGGTGGGAGTGCACTTTTATTTTTAATTTCAAAAATTTTTTTTAGATTTACCGTTTATTATTACTACTATTATTATTATTGCAACAATTTTGGAAACACCCTGTATAGTAATCATCGTTACGACCATTCAGAAAAGGAATCGGAAATAGGTTGTGGAAGTCAAATTTGATTCAAATTCGATCAAAACTAACACCCTGTACAGAATTTCACTGACGGCGTCGTCACAAAATCAGATAATTAAAATGATGGTCAGCAACCAACACTAATAATTATGGTCTTTGAACCATTAATTTCTGAGAAAGTGTTATGATTATTTATTTGTCAAAGAAGACCCTTAGTTTTTATTTGGACGAAGTATAATCATCACAATATTGCATAACATTTCAACGCGGGATTTCCCTTTTAATTCGCAATATTGCACAACATTGCACCTGTATTATAAACAGTGACTAAACAGTAAACAAAGCTGAAGCTATCGACCGCCTAGCTAGACTATATAAACACAGCGAAGGTCAACTTTACAATCAGTTCTCATTCAACTCCCAACGTGAACACGTCACCATTTAAAATTCAGTGCCTACAAAAGTGATCCCTTTGTTATATCGCGGTAGTGAGTGGCAGCCCTCGTGGATACAGGTATTTACCTACAAGTTCTAACAAATCGAAGCTTGTTTTAGATTCACCCCACACACAATGGACCCGGCAACAACCCCAACCCCCAACACAGAACCCATCCCCAGAAACCTCGAACAAATCGTCTACTCCTCAGTAGAGAAAGCCATTCGCACCCTCCTGCTCGACCAAGGATACCTGCGCAAAAGAAACAGATCCAGATCGCACTCCAGATCCAGATCCAGGTCCCATTCTAGAGGCAAACACGGCAAACCCAGATCTAGGTCCAGGTCCCACTCCAGAGGCAGAGGCAAACACTGCAAACCCAGTATGCATGGCAAGAGGATGACGGGACCCTTTCACTTCCACCATCATCACCACTTTAACCCCCACCCCGCTGAGCTAATCGCTGAAGAGGCGTGGCCTAGGCATGAGGGTTGGCCGAGACACAAGAGGTGGGGCAAAGGGCACCATCGCGGCCACAGGTTCCCGTTCGCGGGTTGGTCCAAGCGTTGCCAGAGAGGAGGTGAGGACGAGGGGCAGACTGAAGAGGAGGCAGATGGAGGAGAAGTTGTGGAGATTGTAGATTTGGTGGAGGGAAATGAACCGGCTGCGGAGCACTCGGAGAAGGATTTGCAAACAGGAATCGAGAAGATGAATGTCAATGATACGAATGTTAGTGCAGAGGCTCACTAGACTGGTTGATGACAGGTGTGCGAGGTAATGAAGCAATATCCCATGAACGCCAGACTTTCGTTAGTTTATAAAAGATGAAAGTTTCTCAGCGCATGCTCCCAACACAGGTAAGAACGATGGGCAAAAATTAATAAGTTTAGGTCATGGTGCCTTTGGGAGGTTACAACTTACTTCCGTCATACTATAAATGATATTTTTTTTTATATTTCATTCGGGACAATATTAAAGGAACCACGTCATCCATTATACCATCAGACACGTTACCATGAATGTAACTTAACTTACGTTGAAGTATAAAAGCTGAATTCAATACATGTTAGTTGGGTAACTATTAGAAGATGTTTCCTCAGTAGCTAGACAATTCTGATGGTGCTAACCCCTGGCCAGACTGGCACACAGTGCTTTCATATAAAGTACTGAATAAATTCATTTTCAATCTCTGGTAGGAGTCTATGATGTTTGCTCAAAGTGGAATTTTTCAGAAGGATAAGGAAAGCTCTAAGTCATGTTTCGGACTTAGAAAGTCCATCTTCAGCCGTATTTTAGAAGTTAATGGAGGTGAACATTATATGTTTTCAAAAATGGATGCCGATGTCTGTCATCATAATATCGTGATTCTTAATTAATATTGTTTTTTGGCTTTTGGTCCCATCAACTCTAAATTGATTTTTGAATTTTAGTGCGCTCTCTGGACGGTACGGGACCCTTTGGTTTTTTCTGTCTCACAACCTAATATGGTTTTTACGAGCACCTTGAGTGCTCGTCAAGTTTCCCTTCTGGGACTTGACTTTTGGTTTTCATAAGGGCGCGTTCTTAGGGCACGGGGCCCTTCATTCAAAAACATATAATGTTCACCTCCATTAACTTCTAAAATACAGCTGATGATGGACGTCCGAAACATGATTGACTACATCATTATTAAAGTTGTGAAGATGACTTTGAGCTTTCCTTCTTCCTTTTGAAAAATTCATTTGAGATAGGTCGACTTTTAATATCAATTCGCGTCATTCAAACGGGGATATCGAATATACAGGGTGATCCACGCTGGAATTATCATGTCAGCGTCAATTATTTCAAATCGAACACCCCATATATTCTTCAATTTTTGAAATCTCCATGGAAAGCTGAATTGAAACATAAATCACACATGGAATTTGTAATAGTGTGCCAGTCAAATTTAGTGCTGTGGTAAAATGGCGTTTTCATAAAAAAATACTGATGATAGTTCCTCATACACGAATCGTTGAATTTAAAAAAATGCCCAAATGTAAATGAAATTCGACGTCCAGAGTTCTCTCCAAAAATAATTCCTTTGATTTTCAACGAATTTTCCACTACTTCACAATCCCTATGTGTACAATATTTTTTAATTCATCAGCTTTCCATTAGGATTCCTCAAATGGAAGAATATATAGGGTGTTCTTTTTGAAATAATTGATGCGGACATGATGATTACAACATGGATCACCCTGTATATTTGATATCCCCGTTTGAATGTCGCGAATTGATATAAAATGTCGACCTATTTCAAGAGATCCTCCAGAAATTGATATATCAATAGTTTGACTGAAAATGTATTTATTCAGTAGGTACTTTATGAAAGCATTGTATGTCTGTCTGGCTAGGAGTTATAATCTTCTAATAGTTACCCAAGTAACATGTATAAAATTCAGCTTAGTTACAATACATCAAGGTGTAACTGATGTGTCTGGCAAGGGGTAGCCATCATGGTAACTTGTCTGGCCGAATAGAATATAAAAAAGCATTTATTCTCTTTATAGTTTGACGAATGTAAGTTGATATTTTTAGCATCTTTGCTTCCTGTAACCTCCTAAAGGTACCATAAACTTCATATTTTTCCATCGTTCTTACCTGTATTGGGAGCATGAGCTGAGAAATTTCAGCTTTTATAAAATAACGAAAGTCTCGCATTCATGGAATCTTGAACTATAATGGTTTGGCCTCGGCTTATCAAGAATGTGAGATTATAGTTGAAATTTCTAGGGATTTTATAATAATATTCTAGGTTTTGACTATGATGATTTGATGGAGATGAGAAGAAGAAAATCATATTTTTCAAAATTGCATTGGGACCTTTTCGATGTATTATGTCCAAGATATGAAGGGCCATTATAATAATAATAATAATAATAAGGTTTATTTGGATAAAGTTCAACAATATAACATCTTATATACTATGAATGCAAATAAACAGAGGGACAAACCGCAAAGCCACTGGCTGTCCGCGGTGTGAGTGATTTAAAAAGTACCTACTAAATTCCTAATAATTGAGTATAACATGATGGGAATATTGGAAACTACAATAGATACATACAGATTTGGTTGATTGCTCGATTGAAGGGCCAATAAAAAGACTAAAAAATGTTTGATATAGGTATGATTTTTCCTTTTTCGGGTTATTTTTGAAAGACTGAATTCAAGGATATTGAGTTTCAATTTTTTCTGTAGTCGATTATGAGATTTTGACAAAACTAAGAAACACCTTTGGCATCTTACTCATTCATTATCATCGATTTTCTGATCCAACGTTTCGTGTTCGAGAAACCATCATCGAATACATTTTTCAAGATTATCCAAAATAAACATTCTTGATATGTATGACAAAACTGTTATCACGCTTCGAGTCACGCATATGCAGTTAGTTGTTAGATTATACCTAATTATTCACATCAAATATACAATATACCTATTATAATTAATCTCGTAATTAATTGAGTATTGTCAACATTATCAATATTGATTGTAGTATATAGAGTGATATCCTAGGATAGTCCAATTTCAAATGTATAATATTCAGAGGTATAACCGTATAACCAAAGAAAACATGAAAAATTGAAAAAAAAGGTGATATTATAATGAACAAGATCATTATGAGTTATTAGCAATAAAGAATATATTTATAATTGATTTAATGTTTTTCTCCTGAATGCCTCCACCATCCTTGACATTTTTCAAATAATTATCCTCAATATGAAGTCAAATTCACAGATGACTTATTGTTCCGATATTTCATTAAAAATAATAAGAGAAAATAGTAAAATACACTGAGAGAAAACTTTAGGTCCTGGTGATTGTTGAAAAATTACAATTGAATGACCATTCAATTGATTCGTGTTTTCAACTATTCATTAAATGGAGTGATATAAGTCGAGATATAAGTAGATTAAAGATACCATATACCTGTGGCTACCTATATGAAAACTAATGAGAAATATGATAATAAAAAAACCATATGACTGATGCTTGGACTATAGAATCGTACTTTTTTCTACGGCTATATAACACAAAATTGCTCTTGTTTTACTGTGTTCGATACGTCAATGAGGTACTTTGTATGTCATCAATATTATTTTCATATCTGATATCAGAATGACTATACATTGTGTTATTATTTCAAAAAAAGACTCATCGCCCATGGACTGTCAAATTTCAAGCAATGACAGCTCTGTCTAATAGATGAGCTTTACTTGCCAGGAAATCAGATGGCTACAAGACGATGAAATCGAAAATGTCGATGTTAGATATCTATTATAGCCGTAGAAAAATTATAGTGTTTAACTTGCACGTAATGCTAATTTCCTACTCGAATGATTGCAGTATTCGCCTATGGCTCATACTGCAAACTTCATTCTCGTAGGAAATCACTATCTTTCCGTGCTCGTTAAACAATATACTATTCCCGCACTACAGCGGGAAAATGACACTTCCCAAACTAAATTGCGTGCGGATATAGGGTGAATCACGCACGCTTGTAGAAAACAATAATTTCCAGCTGAGAGAGCCATCAATGTCATTATACAGGGTGTCATCAGTTTCGAAATTGAAAACTAGGCATACCCAGTGATCAAATAGAATAGATGATTATAATTCACCAAATTGAAAACTTTCAAGATGAAGAATAGATGAATTATGCCAAACGTTTCTACCGAGTTTTTTACCAAACCAACTCAACCGCAGATTCCTTATAAAATATGAAATCTCGATATCCGGATGATTATGTATGTGAACTTTTGATCTCGATATTTCTCCTATTTTCCATGGAACAATAGAGATTATCAGATGACTGGGATTCCCACCGTAGAAAAGGAAATGGAAGTCATTCGAATAAGTTGCTTTCACTTTCACCTATCAACTCTTCGAGGTGTAAGGTTGTTCGTGATCATAGTTTCAACACGAAATGTTTCGAAAAAAAAACATCCTGACGGTATGTTTTATAAATTTTTCCCATAGTTATCATCAAAGAGAACAATAATCATTAAACCAACTGATAATATTATTGAAAATGAATATTCTCAGATAAATTATGAACATACAAAAATGGATATATATTTATATAAAACAATACATTGAGAATTCGCATTCTCTATGTAATGAGAATATTTACTCTTTTTCAGTTAATTCAATAGAAAACAACTACTTTCCTGGCTATATGCCACGACGAACATTGAATTATATCTATTGAACACACACGATAAGAGTTTGAAAATGAAATATAAAAAAATTTCTGAGAATATTCATTTTCAACACTTTCATACCCAATCAGGGGGTTCAAACTTGAACGATGGAAACTTGTGATTTTTATAGACCTCTAATCGCAGATTCGTGATAGAGTCTCAATTCAGAATTCATTTCCACGCCCTGTATGATGAATGTCAATTTATCATACACCCAAAAGCAAAAATGATAATATTATTATTAAATTTCATACACGTCAGTCACCAAGCAGTAGCAGAGTTGTTTTCAATCCAGTTTCAAATAGGTAAATAGTAAATTCATTTCAATTGATTATTTGGGATGCTCTCTCTTCGTTTCTATAAAATAAAAATATGAGCATTATTTCAATATACAGTCTGTCCAAGATAAGGTTGAACAGCATGGGGATCTCGAAAACGGTAGGAGATACGAAGTCGGTTAAATGGGGAAAAAGTTGCGCATTCGAAGGCTCACATCAAAAGCCTTCGAAAATTTTCAAAATTATTTTTAGTTTTCGAGTTATATCGAAAAAAGTGAATTTTTGAAATATCTATTTAACTTTTTTTCTCTGTCATTATCGGAGATACAGAAAAACTGAAAATACTTTTCCATAGCAACTTTTGATGACGTTTGACGTGGTGATACCAATTTTAGTATGCGACGTTTCGTATTCGTAGAACCATCATCAACTTTTGTTTTTCAAATACGGTCCTGATAATTTTTTCACAGATTCTGGAAGGTTTTTTTATTTTGAACTCAATCATGTATCATACAAGGTGGTTTATGTGTGTTTCGACCTATTTTTAGCCATCATCAATGTTTTTTCGAAATTCCAAAGGAAAAATGCCATCAGTTCCACTTATTTTGAAGAAAAATTAGTCAACACAACATACATCATCAAGTGGTTTCAATTAACAACCCATTTCATTTCCATCCATACAAATTCAGAATATGTCAAGCGCTAAAACCAGGCGATGACGAAAGGCGCAGGACATTCTGTGAGTGGTATGCCAGGAAATGTCGAAATTTTGCAGATTTCCCTCGAACAATCATCTGGACTGATGAAAGCATGGTTACTAATCATGCGTATCTTCGATAGAAAAAATACACATTATTGTTCACGAGAAAATGAACATTTATACATCACAACGAGACACCAACACCGTTTCGGCTTAAATATATGGGTTGCAATATTTGGTACACGAATTATTGGTCCTTTTGTTTACCATGAAACACAAACTTCCGAACGTTATATAGAAATTTGCTTGAGAATCATCTTGAGGAAGCTCTGGATGATTTACCGATTGCGGAAGTTCAGAACTGTTGGTTTCAACAAGATCCGGTACATAATTCCAAAGAAGTCCGTTCGTTTTTATCCAGAAAAATGGATTGGTACTCATTCTACAGTCCCTTGGCCGGCGCGCTCGCCTGATTTGACACAGCTGGATTTTTAGGGGATATATCAAAAACTTTGTATACGCAAATAACTTTGATGATGAAGAAGAACTAAGGGACAGTGTCATCGGAGCATTCAATAAAATAACCCCAGAAATGCTTAGTAATGTCTTAGAAGCAACTGTGAGAAGAGGATATCTTTGTTCAGAAAATAATGGTTATCATTTTGAACATTTGTTATTAATGTTTCTGTAGGTATTGTCAAAGTTAAGTTGTTAAAGTAATTCGTGTAAGAGTTCATCAACAATTTTCAGCGCTGCATTGAATCATATGTAGTGAAATATTTATTCACTTCTCAGTATTGAATAAATAATCCATCAATGTTTGACACTAAATGATCAGAAATAAGTGGAACTGATGGCACTTTTCCTTTGGAAGTTCGAAAAAACATTGATGATGGATAGAAATAGGTCGAAACACATTCGACTCACCTTGTATAATACATGGTTGAATTCAGAATGAAAAAACCTTTCAGAATCTGTGAAAAAATTATCAGGACCGTATTGAAAAAACAAAAGTTGATGATGGTTCTACGGATACGAAACGTCGCATAAAAAAATCGGTATCATCACGTTGAACGTCATCAAAAGTTGCTACGAAGAAGTATTTTCAGTTCTTTTGTATCTCTAATAATAACGGAGAAAAAAATAAAATAGATATTCCAAAAATTCACTTTTTTCGATATAACTCAAAAACTAGAAATAATTTTGAAAATTTTCGAAGGCTCTTGATATGAGCCCCCAAATGCGCAACTTTTTCCCCATTTAAACGACTTCGTATCTCCTACTGTTTCCGAGATCCCCATGCTGTTCAACCCTCGGTTCAACCTTATCTTGAACAGACTGTATGTGTAGTAGTAGGACAAATCAGATGATTTGCTCCAAAATGTCACTGCGTTTAACAAATGTTTCTATCAGGGAGCCTAAAAGAAAAATCCAATAGCTCGTCAGTGACACTTTGTTTGGAAAAATGTTTGAAGAGAAGAAATATAGATATATTGAAAAAATATCGAATTTTTACTTATCTTTGGACCATTTTCATGTTCAGTTTTCAGTAGTGAATACCATGTTCTACTTATATCAACTGTACAGGAAGCAATGCTATTGTCTCCGTTCAGAAGAATGCAAGCGGATTCCTTGATTTTTCTCTTTTGGTTGTTATCTTCCTTTCCAATGATTTTAATATTATTCCACTCTGCCATACAGTGGCGTAACTTCATATTTTGGGCCCCTCCGCCAAAATCATTTAGGGTTCCCTCGAGACAAACCTTTCCAGTCAGAAGTACCTCCTTTTCATTTCAGATATAATACTTTTTATATTCACACCATCTGTACCTATACAGTTTCGAATGCAGTAGTAGCAGAAGTCTCGTCATTTGCTAAGTAAAAATTTGATATTTTTTCTATATATACCTTTATTCCTCTTCCCCAAACTTCTTTCAATACATATTGTCACTGACAAGCTGGTGAATTTATCTTTTAGGCTCTCTGATAGAAAAATTCTTTTTTCTACGGCTATAACACAAAATTGCTCTTGTTTTACTGTGTTCTGATATCATCATCATCTGATATCACAATGACTCCATTGTGTTATTATTTTCAAAGAATCTCATTGCTCATGAAATGGCAAATGTGAAGCAATGACAGCTCTGTTTGATAGATAAGCATTACTTGACAGGAAATCAGATGGCTTCAAAACGAAGAAATTGAAAATGCCGCTGTTAGATATCTATTATAGCCGTAGAAAAATTATAGTGTATGACTTGCACGGAATGCTAATTTCCTACTCGAACTCCTTTCTCGTAGGAAATCACCATCATTCCGTGCTCGTTAAACAATCTAATATATAAAATTCTCCTGTTACTGGTCGAACTCCTCCGAAACGGCTAGACCGATTTGTATGAAATTTTTCGTGCGTATTCGGTAGGCATGAGAATCGGTCGTTATCTATTTTTTGAATCGAAAATTCAAGATGGCGAATCCAACATGGCGGACGAGTATTGTTATCCGATTTAATTCAAAATTGGAATTAGGGGGGTTTCGAGATCGGAGATTATGATTCTTTCGTCAAATTTTGAAAATTCAAGATGGCGGATCCAATATGACGGACGAGTTTTGTAATTAGGGTCAGATTCCATTCAAAATTGGTATCTAAGGGTTTTGGAGGTCAGAGATTATGATTTTTTAACAAAATTAGGAAATTCAAAATGACGGATTCAATATGGCGGACGAGTTTTGTAATTATGATCCAATTATATTCAAAATTGGTATCTTAGGGTTTTCGGGGTCGGAAATTATGGTTCGTTCATCAAAATTTGGAAATTCAAAATGGTGGATCCAATATGGCGGACGAGTTTTGTAATTAGGGTCAGATTCCATTTAAAATTGGCATCTAAGGGTTTTCGAGGTCAGAGATTATATGATTTTTAATCAAAATTAGGAAATTCAAATTGACGGATTCAATATGGCGGACGAGTTTTGTAATTATGATCCAATTATATTCAAAATTGATATCTTAGGGTTTTCGGGGTCGGAAATTATGGTTCGTTCATCAAAATTTGGAAATTCAAAATGGTGGATCCAACATGGCGGACGAGTTTTGTATTTATGGTCAGATTCTATTCAAAATTGGTATCGGGTGGTTTTCGGGGTCGGAGATGATAATTCTTTCGTCAAAATTTGGAAATTCAAGATGTCGGGTCCAATATGGCGGACGAGTTTTGTAATTATGATCCGATTCTATTCAAAATCTTCATCTGGGGGTTATCGCGGTCGTTGATTATGATTTTATTCTTTAAAATTGGAAAATTCAAGATGGCGGATCCAATATGGTGGAAGAGCTTTGTAATAAATAGTAGTTTGAAAAGCTAAAATGAAACACGCCTTTATAGATAACTCGAGGCCAAACTGAATAGAAGTAGAAAATTGATAGTATAGTTTAAAAAACGAGATAGATTGTCGAACTAAAAAGAAGAAGAAAATAAAAATAGTAGTTTGAAATACTAATGAAACACGATTTCATGGATATCCAAACAAAAAAGAAGTTGAAAACAAAATAATAAAAGTGTGTTGATGAATATTCAACTAAAAAAATATTTTATAGGAGAAAATGTATTTAGCAAAACAACGTGTGCCAGGTATCAGCATCAGCTATTGTAATAAATAGTAGTTTGAAAAACTAAAGGAACACGTTTTTATAGATAGCCAAACTAGAAAGAAGCATAAATAAAATAATGAAAGTTCTATGATAAATATTTATGTAAAAACATTTTTTCTTGAAATAATGTTATGGCAAAACAACGTTTGCCGGGTCAGCTAGTATTCTATGAACGCAGTGACATTTTGGTCATCTGATTTGTCCTCACTACACACTACACGTATATTGAAACAATATTGATATTTGCATTTCATAGAGACGAGGAGAGAAAATCCCAAATAATCTGGAATAATGAATCTACTGAAATTGCTCGTTGAAGCGACACAATAAAGGTTCAGCTTTCCGCTTGTATCAAAATTACACCATTGATTTATTAGTAAATAACCTTTTCCCATTAGAAATCTAATAGTACGAAATAAGGGATATAATATACAGGGAGGTGCGAAACTCGTAACCAATGCTATAAAAATGCCTCAATTTCTTCTGCAGGATTACCTCCGGGAGTATACGACCGTTATTCTGGGACACCCTGTAGATATACCTACAGTACGATATGAATATTTCATCATAGTCAACTATTTTGTATGAAAAAATTTGGGATGAGAGGGAAATTTTAGACCGATAAGATATACGAGATTTTCTCAAGGTCATGTGGGAGTCTCGTATCTCCGGATTCACTTATCAAACTTGATAAATGTATAGGGAGACACTAACAAGAGTGACTCATCTTCGATATGAATATAATGATAATTTTTTACGAACACTCCAATTTAACAATATGGCGAGTTTCTGCAATTCATGACGTGTTGAAAAACATTTAACATCTTGTTATATAAATAAAGTATTTGACCATGACTTACCTATTATACTATTATAGTGGTTTGTTGTTTGAGGTATTGTTAGATTTGCATTACAGAACCGATCGAAAATCTAGCAATACTATTTCCAACCAGTGTGAAGATATTTATATCAAATGAAAATGCCTGATAACGCTCTCTAGGAGGAAAAGAGCTGCAATGAGATAATACATAGACTTTGCATGAATACATTTGAAATTGTCACTTGTAATACCACTAGAGGTCAAATTATTTCCGGAAAATATTTTCGAGCTCATGGAAATTTTGAAAATTATTCCGAGTCGAAGACTGTTTATTTCATTAAATATGGAAAAATCGCCGAAAAAAACATACTTTCAGTTGATTTTAATGAATAAAATGTCCCATTGAAGTACAAGGAGGGTATATAAAGTGCCCAGTGATAAAAAAGAAGGGAAGTAGAAGCAAATGCGATCCAAGATGGGTGGCGAAAAGGGGTGGAATTTCGAACTTTTCCGTGGAATATCTCGATAAATAGTGATTTGTTCATATTTTCATGGTGAAATTCGTGTTTTTCAGACGAAAATACGTGAATATCAAAAAAACTTTTCGAAAAAAAAACCATCGCATGATAAGTGCAAAATTCCAAGGAGCCGTGTAGCTTTTGGAGACATTTTTCGACTCATTTTCATTGAAACTTCCCTTCCTATTTTTTGTAGTAGAAGCAGCTGGTGAAGTTTGGCAGGCTAACTTTGGGACACCATGTACAGGTTGTCGCAAATTGCTTGATTTTTGCAGTTTTTTCTATTTCCAGAGCAACTAGAGGAAAACTCACCAAAGAGTCTAGGGCTCGAGTTTTGTAAAACTTTGATTGGTGAAAACCGCATTTCGATATCTCTAACCGTTTCCGAGATATAGGCGAAAATTGACATTTGACCTATTTCGAAAATATGCCATACCATTTTCATTTTTGGATATTTTTCTCAACGGAACAACTTTCTACAACCCTCGCTACAACCACTAACGTAGAATGAGATACATCTGCCTAAAAAATAAATCTCGTATCAATTGTCTCTGATATCAAACCCAACGTTGTTATTTCAAATAGAAATCATAGTTGGATTCGACTACAGAAAATCGTAAAGAATAGGCTTTTCTATAATAGGTATACAGTGTGTCCCACTTACCATGCTCACCATGGGTATCTTTTCAACGGTGAGAGATACGAGGTCGGTTAAATGACACCAAATGTGGAGTTTGTCAAGGCCAACTATAATGTGAAAAAATATTTTGATAAAATCTATTCTTATCGAAATATGTTTTCACATTATAGTTGGCCTTGACAAACTCCACATTTGGTGTCATTCAACCGACCTTGTATCTCTCACCGTTAAAAAGATACCCATGGTGAGCACGGTAAGTGGGACACACTGTATATGTCAAGATATATGAATAGTCATCCTTGCTGTTAATACAACATATTATTCCTCTATGCAAATGCAGTTTTGGTGACATTTTAACCAAGTAAGCCATGGAAAGCAAATCCCAAGTGATGAAAAATAAGAAATTGAATGAGAAATAGGTAGCAGAGTGAGAATAATATT
The DNA here is from genome assembly GCA_918026855.4 of Phaedon cochleariae. Lineage (NCBI taxonomy): Eukaryota > Metazoa > Arthropoda > Insecta > Coleoptera > Chrysomelidae > Phaedon > Phaedon cochleariae. Next base: position 5,675,813 of record OU896710.1, on the reverse strand, counting down.
GATTTTTTTCACGAAATATCTAATTCAGTAAAGTAACAATGAATATTCAACGGTTTAATTTTGAGTAGATCACAAATAGTCGATTCAAATTAATATTTCACTTCAATATGGTCAATTTCCTGATAAACTAAAAACTAGCATAGTCATACCAATACACAAAGTTAAAAACACATGTAAAGCTAGTGAATTCCGACCAATAAACACCTTACCAGGCATTGAGAAAATACTAGAAATGGCTGTGTATGATCAGCTTTTGAACTATGTTGAATGCAATAATCTTCTCATGACCAATCAATCAGGTTTCCGTAAGGATCACTCTTGTGAATCGGCCTTACAACTGACTATAAGTAAATGGACCCAATCTATCGACAATGGAGACTATGTTATTGCTGTTTTTTTGGACTTAAGACGGGCTTTCGAAACAATTGATCGCGGTATACTACTTAAAAAAATGGAAGCTATCGGAATTAAAGGCAATGTACTAAAATGGTTTAAGGACTACTTGAGTGACAGAAAACAAACCACTAAAGTGGATAATTGTTATTCAAATCCTATTGTCACAAAATATGGTGTACCTCAGGGTAGCGTGTTAGGCCCTTTGCTATTTTTAATTTACATTAATAATATCGGCTTATGTCACAGCTGTGATTTTATAAATTTATTTGCTGATGATACACTGTTGTCTGTATCTCATAAGAATTTAGATGTAGCTCTAACAAAAATGAATGATTGTTTAGAAAAAATATACAATTACTTGAACATCAATAAATTGAAGTTGAATGCATCCAAAACAAAAGCTATGATTCTAACTACACCGTACAAATTCAAACAACTTGATATAAATTCCTGCCTATTGGAAATCAATAACGAAAAAATTGAACTGGTAACAGAGTTTAAGTATCTGGGTTTTGTGTTGGACAACAGTTTATCTTTCGATGCCCATCACACATATGTAACAAAAAAAAATAGCAAAGAAGCTGTATTTTTTCACAAGAATTTCCACTCACTTGTCAACTGCTACCAAGATCACGGTATATAACACTATAATACAACCGCATTTTGACTATTGCAGTACCCTGTTGTATGGTTTCGACCAAAACAAAATCAGGTCATTACAAAAATTACAAAATCGAGGCATGAGAGTAATTCTGAAATGCAATAGGTATACCAGTATAGCATTTATGCTAAATACACTACAGTGGTTTTCAGTACAAGACAGGCTGTACAAAGCAGCAATGATATTTGTTTTTAAAACTATTAATGATATGCTGCCATCATATTTTAATGAATTCATTATATTTCGAAATAGTACTCATAATTATGTTACAAGACAGATCAATGATCTTCATTTGCCAAGATGTAGTTTATCTAACTCAATGAAAGTATTATTTTATAAAGGGTTAAATCAATTCAATAAGTTACCTCAGGATATTAAAGACAGCAAAAGCTTGTATATATTTAAAGCCAAACTTAATGATTATATAAAATTGAATAATATATTACAATGATTACTCTGTATTTATATCTATAGTTATTTATTATGTATCAATGCTAGTTTTCCAAAATGTTAGTAAATAAGTAGTTTTTCAGTGTATAATATCTATGTAATACTTAAATTTCATGTGTATTGAAGTATTGTTTGTATATTAGGATTTCCTTCCTATTCAATAAACATTCATTCATTCATTCATTCATTCATCGCATATTTTCGAAATCGGTCAGATGCCAATTTCCGCTTATATCTCGAAAACGATTAGAGATATCGAAATGCGGTTTTCACCAATCGACGTTCCACAAAAATCGAACTCTAGACCCATTGGTCAGTTTTTCTCTAGCTGTTCTAGAAATAGGAAAATCCGAGGGGTAAACCGCGGTGGGATTCTGGTGTACAAACAACTGGAATTCCTTGGAATTCCTTGAATTGTCTTGGAATTCCCCGGAATTCCTTGGGTGAAATGCAGTATATTCCTGGGCTACAAACAACTGGAATTCCTTGGAAGTCCTTGGAATTTCTTGGATATTCTTGGAATTCCTTCACTCAAAATAATTGATGGGTTGAATCAACCAAAAAGTGCATATGAAAATGAGCCTATCTCGTTTAATAATTTAATCAACCAGCGAACAATAGTTGAATATGTTTAGTCACTATACGAATGTAAATGTTGTTTTGATCAAGAAAATTGTTTATCAATCAGATTTTAATCTCACAACAACAACCTTCACTTATATTTTGTTTAGATAGCCATAATATTTGGTTCACCAACAAAGTACATAGTAGATATAGGTATATTGATTATTTTTCAGGTTCTTGTACCACTGAAGTAATACAGATTTCGAATGAACATCAAGTTTATTCATTACATGGTGGTCAACTTTACAAAATATCTACAGTATAATTCTCTTCATTTGTAATTTCTCGTCTCCGTTATTTCAATGTACTCTTCCATTTATCGTTTATGACACTCAATGGACGTTATTAAATTGCTACCACAGTTTATCATCTTCTTCCTGCAAGAAAGGTATAGAATCGAAATATGAATTTAATATTGAATTGATTGAATTCATGAATGATACTCACCATCACATAATTACGATCATCTGATGATTTTTCCTCATCATGATTATTAATTGGGAAGACTACATCAGTGGTACTCCTCGACGAGAGATTTCAAAATTTTCTCAATCTTCTTGTATGGTTCTGGTACTTGTGATATACAACCTCCCTGGGGATATATCCACTCCTTCTGTACAGGGTGGGCAAAATTGGGCGTTTTCACCGTCTATCTCAATAACTAGAGGAGTTATCGAAAAACCGATATACCGATATAAAATATTAAGGAATACTAGAAATAATGGGGTAAAGTATCATATTCAGGCATTCTGCCACAAAATATTGTGATTGTTAATGTTTCCATCAATTATTCTTACAGAAGATACGGTGGTGTAAACCATAAGAAATGTGACACACTGAATATATTTTTGCGAATATATCTGAAATTGTGGAAGGAAAAGGTAGGGTTATATATATTTGTAATGAAAACGCCTGGGACTATTCAACTGCGCCAAAATATACGGGGTGTTCCATTAGAAAAAACATAATTGGCTGCCGTATCTTTTCAACGTCACCCTGTATAAAATTTCTGATGATGCCAATGGATTCCACGCATCATACTGTATGAATATACGTTCGAAATTTTTTGATACCTCTCACCGTAAAGTATTCAGAAAATAAAATCGAAATCGGCAAATTTTCAATTTCCCCCTGTATCTCTAAAACGAATGAAGATATCGAAATTTTGATTGTGCCATTCGAGGTTTCTCCAAAATCGAACCCGGAACATGTATATCGGTTTTTCGATAACTCCTCTAGTTATTGAGATAGACGGTGAAAACGCCCAATTTTGCCCACCCTGTACTAAATGATCCAAAAATTGAAGAGAGCCCTGAGAAAAAGAGACGAACTTGAGCAATAATTTCATACAGTGTGTTGAATCATTACCAAATTTAGTACTAAATTACATCTCGATATTGAATACAGTGATTACATAATCGACTTACCAAAATCACTTCATTGCAGAACAAGTATAACATGAAACGATTATATCAAAATAATATAAAGCCACAACACAAAGAACAAAATAAGACGCCAGCAACAAAATCTCATGTGGACGCTGTCGCCCTGCAAATACCAATGGGAAGATCACAAGCTCATTGTCAACCCTTCAAAGAAGGTTGGTTGATTTTTCCATGATTTTAACCATGGACGTACGTCCATGATTTTAACCTACTGTTCGTTTGTCTACCAACTATGACAGTGAACGAGCTGTAATAATATATTAGTTTTATTCAAGAATTATGATGATTTTTTTGTCAATTCAACCCATATTATTTCTTTGAGTGATTGGATTTCCGTGGAATTCTTTGGATTTCCTCGGAATTCCTTGGATTTCCTTGGATTTCCTTCGAATTCCTTGGATTTCCTTGGAATTCCCTAGAATTCCTTGGAATTTATTGAAATTTCTTGTGTGGAGTGCGGTATAATTCTGGTGTACAAACAACTGGAATTCTTTGGAATTCCTTGGAATTCCTTGAAATTTCTTGAAATTTCTTGAAATTCCTTGAAATTTCTTGAAATTCCTTGAAATTCCTTGAAATTCCTTGAAATTCCAAAGAATTCCAGTTGTTTGTACACCAGAATTATACCGCACTCCACACAAGAAATTTCAATAAATTCCAAGGAATTCTAGGGAATTCCAAGGAAATCCAAGGAATTCGAAGGAAATCCAAGGAAATCCAAGGAATTCCGAGGAAATCCAAAGAATTCCACGGAAATCCAATCACTCAAAGAAATAATATGGGTTGAATTGACAAAAAAATCATCATAATTCTTGAATAAAACTAATATATTATTACAGCTCGTTCACTGTCATAGTTGGTAGACAAACGAACAGTAGGTTAAAATCATGGACGTACGTCCATGGTTAAAATCATGGAAAAATCAACCAACCTTCTTTGAAGGGTTGACAATGAGCTTGTGATCTTCCCATTGGTATTTGCAGGGCGACAGCGTCCACATGAGATTTTGTTGCTGGCGTCTTATTTTGTTCTTTGTGTTGTGGCTTTATATTATTTTGATATAATCGTTTCATGTTATACTTGTTCTGCAATGAAGTGATTTTGGTAAGTCGATTATGTAATCACTGTATTCAATATCGAGATGTAATTTAGTACTAAATTTGGTAATGATTCAACACACTGTATGAAATTATTGCTCAAGTTCGTCTCTTTTTCTCAGGGCTCTCTTCAATTTTTGGATCATTTAGTACAGGGTGGGCAAAATTGGGCGTTTTCACCGTCTATCTCAATAACTAGAGGAGTTATCGAAAAACCGATATACATGTTCCGGGTTCGATTTTGGAGAAACCTCGAATGGCACAATCAAAATTTCGATATCTTCATTCGTTTTAGAGATACAGGGGGAAATTGAAAATTTGCCGATTTCGATTTTATTTTCTGAATACTTTACGGTGAGAGGTATCAAAAAATTTCGAACGTATATTCATACAGTATGATGCGTGGAATCCATTGGCATCATCAGAAATTTTATACAGGGTGACGTTGAAAAGATACGGCAGCCAATTATGTTTTTTCTAATGGAACACCCCGTATATTTTGGCGCAGTTGAATAGTCCCAGGCGTTTTCATTACAAATATATATAACCCTACCTTTTCCTTCCACAATTTCAGATATATTCGCAAAAATATATTCAGTGTGTCACATTTCTTATGGTTACACCACCGTATCTTCTGTAAGAATAATTGATGGAAACATTAACAATCACAATATTTTGTGGCAGAATGCCTGAATATGATACTTTACCCATTATTTCTAGTATTCCTTAATATTTTATATCGGTATATCGGTTTTTCGATAACTCCTCTAGTTATTGAGATAGACGGTGAAAACGCCCAATTTTGCCCACCCTGTACAGAAGGAGTGGATATAGCCCCAGGGAGGTTGTATATCACAAGTACCAGAACCATACAAGAAGATTGAGAAAATTTTGAAATCTCTCGTCGAGGAGTACCACTGATGTAGTCTTCCCAATTAATAATCATGATGAGGAAAAATAGAAATAATATATTAGTTTTATTCAAGAATTATGATGATTTTTTTGTCAATTCAACCCATATTATTTCTTTGAGTGATTGGATTTCCGTGGAATTCTTTGGATTTCCTCGGAATTCCTTGGATTTCCTTGGATTTCCTTCGAATTCCTTGGATTTCCTTGGAATTCCCTAGAATTCCTTGGAATTTATTGAAATTTCTTGTGTGGAGTGCGGTATAATTCTGGTGTACAAACAACTGGAATTCTTTGGAATTCCTTGGAATTCCTTGAAATTTCTTGAAATTTCTTGAAATTCCTTGAAATTCCTTGAAATTCCTTGAAATTCCTTGAAATTCCTTGAAATTCCTTGGAATTCCTTGAAATTCCTTGAAATTCCTTGAAATTCTTTGAAATTCCTTGAAATTCCTTGAAATTCCTTGAAATTCCTTGAAATTCCTTGAAATTCCTTGAAATTCCTTGAAATTCCTTGAAATTCCTTGAAATTCCTTGGAATTCCTTGTGAAGTTGAAATTTGGTGTACACAATTTTGACCGCGGTTTACCCCTCGGGAAAAGCTGTCAAATCAAATCAAGCAATTTGGGACACCCTGTACAGGTATCTATACATTTACATTTAGATCGTATAAGTCTTCCGAGGATCATGATATCTTCACAGTTCACTCGGTATTTCACCTTGTGACCGGTTATGTTATTTAACCCATGGAATGGATAGACTGTTGGTAAAGGTTAACGACTCTAAAAGGTAGACAGACCATTCTCTCCTCTCGCCTGGCGAGTGGCGAAAACCTAAAACAAGTCTAGATTTCGAAAGGATTCGGTTACTAGATCCGTTTCACATTATTAGATACTAGATCTACTCAGATCTTGAGAGTGTTTAGAAATGTATATTCGATGAGTAAGTGTAGGTAGGTCATTCCAATATATGACAGGAACAACGAAAGAAAGACAGGAAGAAACTTTTTCTACTACTGCTATGAAAAGTAGCGCATTTCTCATAGCTTACTTAGTTTCAAAACTATGTATTGCTCATACTTCAGTAGTCTGGGGCCACACAGCTGAATCTCATATCACCAGATTACAAACATTACAAAACTAAATCGCGAAAATGGTGACAGGATCTCCTTGGTATGTTCGGAATAACCAGATCGCCAGGGATCTGAAACTCCTTTCAATCGTGTCAGTCATTCGAGAACGAAACATCAAGTCTTTCGAAAAAGCTGAGGTTCATGAGAATCAGCTTCTTACACATACACCATGAAGAATCAACAAATATCGACCAAAACTTAATTGGCTGCTGTTCAGCTTTGAATAGTTTGAATAGCACAACTGTCAGAAGAAGTTTTTTAAATTCTTTAGGGTAGTTCTCATTAGTGCTTCTGATAGAAATCGCAGTTTCCATCAAATATTATTCCAACAATTCATAATAAATAATATGATGTATATACCGAGATGTGACGATTTTGATAAATACACCGCTAGAGACAGAGGTAATGGAAAAAGCTGCGGAAGTTGGATTTGTTTCCGGAAATTTCATGAAAAAAGTATGAATTGGCATGTATGAAAAATTACAGAAAAAATGCAAAAGTAAAATCTTTTTCGGGAAGTGTACTTTTTGAAATACTTTGAGGAACTAGGAAAGGCGTCTACTCTCTGGTCACAATATTCAATGTTTATGTTCGGTGGTACTACCGAGAGTACCACATTATAAATTGAATGCCAATAAGTTACATTACTTGGATTCTTTGTATAATTGAGGTTGTAGAAAAAGTATAGTGTGCAACATGTGATGGTGAAAAGTACTTTTCTCACTCGTGTGTTTGCATCACGCCCTTCAGGGGCAAACTTTCACACTCGTGAGAAAAGTTGAACTTTCCCCACTTGTTGCACAATATACTATTATTTACTACTAATAGAGACTACCCCTCACACAGTAATCCATCAAGAGGAAGACAACTAAGACAAGTAAGAAAAACAGTGGTTGTTCTCAGCAACAAGTCGAAGAGGGTAACTATTGTAACTATTCCGCACGATTTCGAAGAAAATACCCAAAGCAACAGTCGCTATAAACTGACAGTAGTGGCAGTCATCAAATAAGCATTTCAGATCAATCTACCTTCCCCGATTCACTACACTCGTAATTCTCAGCAACAAACTGATCAAGGCATTTCTGTAATGGGCCAAACCATGGACGTATAAACAAATACGTCCATGGGCCAAACACTAACCAATCAAATTCAAATAAGAAACGGCGTTCTTCAAGATGTTGCGGCATCTGCTATATTACAGCATGCAACATGCAAACACAAATTGCACTTTCAATTTCAATATTTACCATCGTGAATGTTTTAGTTATTGTCGAGGTTATTGTTATTTAAATGTTCTTCAAATAAGTTTCCTATTATATCGATAAAAAAATCGATTTCATTATTTCTCAGTGCATTTTTGGCATTTTGTATTGTTGAAAATAAGAATATTTAGACTAACTAAATGTTCCATGTAACTATTCTGTCTTATGTGTCATTTTGTAGCATCATTATAAAATATTGTTTAGTTGATATACCCAGTTGAGAAGCCACCTACAGGGTGATAAAGTGCATCAGGGCAATATACTTCAAAAAGTTTTACACGGCATTTTGGACCTTTTTTTTATAGCTATGAGCGAACCTTCATTTGAAATTTTTATAATCACAAAAATATACATGGTGGCGTTTATACAGTGCTCACATGACAGTTTCATTCAAATACACAATATAGGTATTTCTCTTCTTGAATACGAAGGAGTTGCTCTTGCAGAATTCTTGTCAAAAATTCGTCGAAAGATCTACTGCAAAATTCTAATTTATCAAGGAATTTCGACATTTTGACCTAGTTATTTCAAATTTCCTGATATATTCTATGAATGAAAATTCAAAGGCATGGCAAAGAGGTCAATGAAATATCCTGGTAGGTACTTTTCAAAATTTATCTGTGAGCATTTTGGATCACCTCACAGGTCACAGATATATGGGTACTTACCGAGGTACTTACATTATGTTTGAACGTTGATAAAGAAGGTAAAAAAGTGCCAAAACCAATAACTAAGCAAGTAGTCACAAATTAGGCTTGATAACAATAAAATTGACTGTTTACCTTCGTGTACAGCTCCAAGGTTGTCATTTTTTGTCAAAACCGCAGCGCTTTTTTATTCCAGGTTTCCGTTCACAATCCACTCACATCACTGATTTTTTTCCGAAATCCCTCGCCACGAAACGACTTTTTATTTTTTCAACTCATTTGGACATCAGTAAAGATGACGTGTGCTCGTAAAAGTACCTATGTGTACCTATGCCTTATCTTATCGCGGACTTTTTATTACAGAAAACAGATTGTAAGACTGGTCGCCTAACAGCAGGATGGAAGAACGAACACTGAGAAAAGCGGCCACACTGCGCACCACGCTCATGGCGCATATTGATCGCAGGAGCCTATCGCAGGAGGCGGACGGCGATGCGACGTTGCCACTGAAGCAAAAAAACCGAAGATTGACGGATAGATCCTGACCACCGCTGTTGAAGTACCGAATTTGAAAAATGATAATAGTTATAAAGTAGAACTGCACTTATATACTTATCATGCGATGGTTTCTTTTCGAAAATTTTTGTTGGTACTTACGTATTTTTGTCTGAAAAACACGAATTTGATAATGAATTTTTTTTATGTTATCTGGTTCCCACGAAAAGAGATATCCTGTAAAATTCGGAGAACATCGTGAGAACCAAGGAGAATAAGGTGGGAATTGGTGTTCTTCTCAAATTTCTGGAGGTTATATGCCTCGGGGAACACGTCCCTTGGCAATGTGTTCCAGAGCCTCGTTGTTCGTTGAATGAACGAGTCTTTCAAAAAAGAGATGTTCTGCGGATCTCCAAAGTGACCACAAAGGGGTGCGAAGCCTCAACTCGACGGGTTAATCTCGCGGAGACTGCCAAGGGAAGAACAGTTGTTGTCATTTCAGAAGAGCATCGTCCATGAAAATATCTATAAAATGGAGCCAGATCGCCAAATTTTCTACGGTGTTCCAGAGAAGTGAGTGAGTTATAGATCATAAGCAGCTGACTGGAAGTGAAATAGCTCCTGGCCCGAAACAGAAAATCAAGTTTTTGGGATGCACTTTTAGCAATTGATCTCACGTGATTTTTTCAGGAAAGGTTATGGCTGATAGTAATACCAAGCATCGAAATGGATGTCTTCATAGGTATGGTTACTCCTGACATGCTTATGTTGGGCACAGTGAGATCGGCTTTTTTAGAGAAAAGGCATGCTTGTGTTTCGTTTGCATTGAAATCTACCAAGTTATTGGATCCCCATTCGAGAATTGTTGCCAATAGTCCATGCCTTGAAAGAGAAGGCGGTATGGATGGTACTATCATCCGCGAAGCTGTGTACTGATCATGAAGTTGCTTCCAATAAATCGTTGATATGAAGTAGAAATATTGTTGGTGCTAGAATTAATCCTTGCGGAACACCAGCATTTATGATAAGATGAAACTCCGTCGACCACTATATAAAGAGACCTGTTTGAGAGCTAGCAGAGAACATAACTGGGGAGGCAAGCCATAAGATGGAAGCTTGATGGCGAGGAGTCCGTGGTGCCAGAGATATCAAGTGCCACGGCTAAGGTTTCACTATATTTTTCAATAGATTGCTGCCATATATGTGAGACGTAACCCAGATAACACACATACATCCATTGGATGTCCATTTTGAATCCATTAGGTAGCCGGATGTCCATGGATGTCCAATGGACATCCATTGTGTATATGTACAATGGACATAGAGATTTGTACATACAATGGACATCCATTTTGTAGTTGTACAATGGACAACGAAATTTTTACAGCCAATGGATATCCATATCATACTTATCCAATGGAAATCGTTTCGCAAAGTATGTATGTGTCATTTATGACTCTTCTATTTCAATTGAAATATTTTTACCAATAATATATAATATATTATATATGAACATTTATCACGGACAACTTCGCACTCGGTACTATTTTTCAAGATTTTATACGTCTCATCATTTTTGTAGGTTACGTACCTATATAGAGGTAGGTACTTATTTTGAAGTTGATTTTCATCCAATTTCAATTTTAAACCATTTAGGCCGTGCAAATAAGATCGATATGGGCAAATATTATACGGCGGGTTTCTTTCGAAAAAGATGAATCACCCTGTAACACTTTTGATAAGGGCCGTGTATTTATTGCGGCACTAAACTTCAGCAAATTGCATTTTCTCTCGATGTGAAATACCGTGAAGTCGAAATACTTGCTATAATATTTATAACAGCTCAGTGGTCCAGAGGTTAGCGTTGTGATCTACGAGAGCGGGGTCCGGAGTTCGATCCCCTCAAAGGACAAATTTTTTTAATTTCTACGTTCTGGCTGGACAAAATTTGGATATCCAATGGAAATCCAATGTATTCCTGATGAGTATCCAATAAACTTATCATTGGAATGGACATAAGTTGGATTTTTGGTAGACATCCATTAGAGTTCTGATGTGTATACAATGGTATTTCAAATGTAATGGACATACAATGGATCTTCATTGGGAATCCATTGGATGTCTGATGAGTATCCAATAGACTTCCAATGGAAAGGACAAATATTGGATGTCCAATGGAAATCCATCAGATGTCTAATGGAAAGCCAATGGACTTCCAATGTATGTCCAAACTGTTGGACATGTATTATCCAATGGATGTCCATTGGACAAATACTGGACAATGCCGTCCATCCAATGGATGTCCAGGGTATCCATAGCTGGACATCCATTGGTTGTCCAATGGATTCACTTGTGTTGTCTGGGAAGCGAGCAGGTCACCAGTTGATCTCTGATGACGGAAGCCATATTGCCTATCGTTGATAATACCTGAATGTTCCAGGTATTTCATGAGCTCGATGTTGATAGCTTTCTCCATGATGTTTGAAATAATAGATAGCAGTGCGATCGGTCTGTAGTTGCTAGGTAGGGTCTTTTTGCCTTCTTTAGGAACTGGTTGTACTCTTGCAATTTTCCAGTTGGGCGGGAATATCCCCAATGGGCTTATATCACAAAAAAAATGTATTTCATAATTCGATAGAACTCACCCAAACTAGCTCACCACCGCAAAACGGTTTTTCGCTGTGAGCTCCCTACTTTCTATAAAAAATTATTGAAATCCCTGATTTTTCGGACCTGTGAAAAGGACGCGATGATGTGACGTCAAAACCCTAATACTGAAACAAGACTATTCCAGACAGAGATGAGTGATACATGATTTCTGACAAAGTGAATTAGCACGAGATCACAGTTGAAAGAATTAATATATCAGTTGCCTCAGTCTCCGTCGAACGTTTGGTATTTTCTTTCAACTATGGCGAGATGAGGTTTCTACGTCATAAGAGGGTCCGTTTTCAGAAGGTACTATTATTCATGTCCAAAAATAAAACATTCCAGTTAATTATTTTTCGATCGAATTATGTCGTCAATCATTATTTATGTATAAAAGGATCATTATAAACATGGTTTGAGTTAAAAGTTCTACTAAGGTGTACACGCCCATTTGTAAGAGTAGGTGTACAACTTGCAGAGAAATGTGAACAAACCACTATTTATCGAGATATTTCATGAAAAAGTTCGAAATTTTGACCCCTGTGTTGGATGCATTTACAGCTACTTGCTCTTATCTTTTCGTCATTGGACACTTAATAAAATCATGCATGATGTACCTCAATGACATATTTTTATATAAAAAATTCAACACGAAATATAATTTTTATGGCGAGTTTTTCATATTTAGTGAACAATCATACCAGATGACGACCATTTAATCAATAGTCAATCCAAATACGAGATGTCAAATGTGGAACGATTGGTTTTGAATGACATTACACACATTATTTCAGATTTTTTGTGATTTTCTCTCCTCGTCTCTATAAAATAAAATAAAAATATGAATACTATTTCAATATTAATCATTCCAGAATTACGTCATTTGACAGGTTGCTGAGGGGCAAACATTGTATTTTGTCAAGATCTGTCATAGAAAACCAGAATTAGTGGGATCGTTTTCCTTGGAATCCGAGTTGGAATCAGAAAGAATTTTATAATTTTGTTTAGTGAAACTGTTATTATATTGTGGATGTGGCAGAGGGACGGCCTGGGCAATGCTCATCAAAGGTAACCTAACAGATAGTTTGTGTGCCCCTCAAGAAACCATGTCAAAATCACGTGTTCTAGAATGATCAATACGTGTATTTAGGACAAATCAGATGATTTGCCCCAAAATGTCACTGCGTTCAAAGAATTTTCCTATCAGAGAGCCTAAAAGAAAAATTCACTAGCTTGTCAGTGACAATTTGTATTGAAAAAGGTTTGGAGAAGAGAAATAAAGGTTTATAAAAAAAATCAAATTTTTACTTATCTTCGGACGTTTCGGAAATGAATCTGCTCTCGGTTTCGACATAAAAAATGGACAACATATGGCAAAGAATAATAATATGGAATGATATTAAAATCATTGGGAAAGAAGATAACAACCAGAAGAGAAAAATCAAGGAATCTGCTTGCATTCATCTGAACGGAGACAATAGCATTGCTTCGTGTTCAGTTGATATAGATAGAACATGGTATTCACTACTGAAATCTGAAAATGAAAATGGTAAATTCAAGATGAATTGATAAAAACATTCTGTAACTCATTTGATTGCCAACGTCACCAATTGTCACTGAGAACTGAAATGTGTCAAGACAAATACGAATTTACAATACAAAAAATCAATTTTTATGTTGAAAACGGGAGCAGATTCGTTCCCGAAACGTCCAAAGATGAGTTCAAATTTGATATTTCTTCTATATACCTTATATCGCAAGAATATCATATTTCTAGTTGAATCATATAATAGAAAGAGATGTGTCATTGAAGTACATTGTGATATATAAATTGTCCAATGAAAGGCCAAATTGTTCTAAATGCGATCCAAAAGACAGGCAGAAAAGAAGGTGAAATCTGTAACTTCACCGCTGTTCAAATTTTCGTGCGGAAGGCAGATTGTTTCAAAGGGGCGTACTTGATTTTTTTTCTCGTTTTTTGTTCAATTTTCGGGATATAATTTCTCGAATTAGAAATTATTTGATATTATGGGAATATTCGTTAGACTGTATCATATCGATGTGCAAAATATTATGTACTTATTTCAAAAACACCTCGTATATGGTACAAAATGGAACCATATAGGGTATAAGATGGGACTTCGCATCAGGAGCAATCAGAATTTCTGGTTCTATAAAGGTGGATTCATGTAATCAAAAATTATAAATTAAATGAATTTTAAACTTAAACCAATAATATAAAAGTAACAAGAAACTAAAAAATTAAAACTGAAATTGAAACTCAAAAAGATGGCAAACATCCAACTAATAAATTAATTTCTTCCATAATTCACAGCGCATGCGCCAAATATTAGTGCTGGAAAAAGATCAAACAGCTGATGAAAGGTTATTGCATGAACAGTGAACACCCATATATGTTTAATTTAAAATTCCTTTAAATCTCAAATTCATTATAATTTAGTTGATGTTGCATGAATTTCGAACAGTTAGCGCCAGTTTGCGCGAGATACAAATTGGGAAAGGAATCTAGCCAGCTCTTGGGTTAGCGCCAGAGATGGCTAGATTCCTTTCTCATTTAGCCGACATTGGTAGGTTGCTGTAACGCGTAGCCATCACTTGCACACATTACAGAGTCGTCCTACAAGTTACTCATTTTACGGATAGGTGGCAATACCGAATACTACGTGAATAAGCGTTGTAAACACGGTGATTCTAAAATATGCCATACTGAGCGTTCTTGTATAATCATTGAATTATCGACGTAATGTGAATTTGAAATTTGGCATGGCTAGCAGTAACTTTGTTATCCGTTAGTACTTTGACACAAATGTGTATATGAGAATATTTTTAATGGCGAATTCGGCAAATTTTGAAATGTGGCATAGCTAGCAGTAATTTGGATTTATCTATTAGTTCTTCGACACATAATGTGTATAGATTCGGAATCCTCGTGATATTTTACGTACCAACACTGAAATATATTTTCAATGACGAATTCGGCAATTTTTGAAATTTTGCATGACTAGCAGTTACTTTGATATCCGTTAGTTCTTTGACATAAATGTGTATAGTTTCGGAATCCTCTTGACATTTTACGAAGTATGTGAATCTTTTTAATGGCGAAATTTTTGATATTCGCTAGTTATTCGACATTATGTGAATATATTCGGAATCCTTGTAACATTTCGAGTAACATGAGAATATTTTCAATGGCTAATTCAGCAATTTTTCAATTCATCAGCAAGACTAGTAGGCGAGCAGTTCGGATGAAGTCCATAGAAGACTATGTCAACTATACAGATGCGAACGATAATTAATTTGCTCATGTACGACGTAAAACTTCATATTCTATCAACCAGGAATGTGATATCTTATGTAATAAACAATTCTTCCAAACATGGAATAGTTCCTGATCAACTGAAACTAGCTGTAATGAAACCCCTCTTCAAACAGGGAAATGAAGAGTCAATGGAGAATAATCGATCAAATACTCTTCTACTAATGGTGGATTTAAGCGATCAAGCCTTATGAAACATTTTGAATGAAGGATCTAAGATCCAAGGGGAGCGTTGGAGGTTCATACTTTATAACCTAACACTCTGTATATGGTCACCGATGTGATGATATGTGTAGTTGTTAGTTGTTAACTGTCTGTCAAATTATACTGATTGAAAGTCAGTTTTTCCGTTATAATTTTCACTCGGATTTGCTGTGCAACTATAATCTATGCAGAATCCTATAGATTCACACAGAATTATCTCTTGAATCATTAGATAACCAGAATATGTTCAACACAAAAGTAAAAAAAATACTCTTAGATCTAGAACTAGCAAATACAGACCGATCGCACTGCTATCTATTATTTCAAAGATCATGGAGAAAGCTATCAACATCGAGCTCATGAAATACCTGAAACATTCAGGTATTATCAACGATAGGCAATATGGCTTCCGTCATCAGAGATCAACTGGTGACCTGCTCGCTTACGTCTCACATATATGGCAGCCAATTTATTGAAAAATATAGTGAAACCCTAGCCGTGGCACTTGATATCGAGTCTGGCACCACGGACTCCTCGCCAAGCTTCCATCTTATGGCTTGCCTCCCCATCAGTTATTTTCTCTGCTAGCTAGTTATCTCTCAAACAGGTCTCTCCATGTAGTGGTCGACGGACTTTCATCTGACTCTCTAATTATTAATGCTGGTGTTCCGCCAGGATCAGTTCTAGCACCAACACTATTTCTACTCCATGTCAACGATTTGTTGGAAGCAACTTCATGTCCAGTGTCCAGTACACATCTTCGCGGATGATAGTACCCTCCATACCGCCTTCTCTTCCAGGGCTCCAATACCTACCAGGCAAATCAGAAACGAACGAGGGAGGAATGTTGACAACATAAATATGGACTTGGCAACAATTCTCGAATGGGGATCCAATAACTTGGTAGATTTCAATGCAAACAAAACACAAGCATGCCTTTTCTCTAGAAAAGCCGATCTCACTGTGCCCAACATGAGCTTTTCAGGAGTAACCATACCTTTGAAGACATACGTTTCGATGCTTTGGTATCACTATCAGCAATAACCTTGGGAAAATTACGTGAGATCAATTGCTAAAAGTGCATCCCAAAAACTTGGTATTCTGTTTCGGTCCAGGTCCAAAAAAGGGCAATTCGTCTCGTGGGTGGTGCATCGCTCACAAACTCACTCACTTCTCTGGGACACCGTAGAAAAGTTGTCGATCTGGCTCTATTTTAAAGATATTTTCATGGACGATGCTCTTCTGAAATATCAACAATTGTTTCCCCCTTGGCAGTCACCGCGAGATTAACCCGTCGAGTTGAGGCTTCGCACCCCGTCGTGGTCTCGTTCAGCCAACGAACAGCGAGGCTCTGGAACACATTGCCAAGGGAGGTGTCTTCCGAGGCATTTAACCTCCAGAAATACAAGAAGAACACCAATTCCTACTTTATTTCCCTTGGTTCTCACGATATTCTCTGAACATTATACAGGTTAGTTTAGAAATTATTATTATTGTGAAATACAATTGACGCTTTCTGAAATTGAATTGACGCTTTCTGAAATACAACTGCGGAAAAAGTGCAGTTACACATATTACAGCAGGAATTACAGGATTCAACGGTTTACGTTTGCGAGTGTTTTTATGTTTCTTAGGAATACCTATAGCCATTATCGGCATCATCGCCGTCACTGTTTACTGTTTATAGCTGTTAACGATAGATGCAAGCTCAATTAGCCATTATGTCACCAACACTAAACCAGGATCGGACTGGGTTGGTTACAAACATCATTTTTCTAGGAACAAAAATGTTGAATTAGATAAAATAATTCCTAGACATAAATTCAAGTTAGTCCTTCGAAATTCTACGAATTCTCAACTGTATAAAAAAATTCGAGAAGAATGACAATCCAGTGGCGGTTCTACTATGCCGAGAAACCCCGCGGTGCGGGGGGCCCAGACGTCGAGGGGGGCCCGAGGGGCCCACGTGGCACCCGGATTTGTTAACCATATGTTTGAAATAAATTGTTATTCACGTGACCTGTCCGATAACGCGAATAAGTTTTCAGAATATATTCCCCAGTCTTACGAGTCTTACGACTCTTGCTGTGGTGATGTGCTGCAAATATTCTACATTCTACGCTTCTACCCTCTGAGTGCAGTGTGTACAGGTGCACGTTATAATTTGTAGCTAGCCGAATATATAGATGATCACGACCAACTGAAGAAGGAAGCTACTAATGTCGCCGCAAAATGGAGTATTCAACCAAAGTTTCGGGAAAAAAAACATCACATACAAAAAAATAATTGGGGAACCCAACACACAATATTCATTTTTTGAAGGGAACATTTCTTCAGAGTAAATATTTACTATGAGACTCTTGACGTCGTTCTCTGCCAAATCAAAAATAGATTTGAAGCCATAAATACCACTGTCAGCAAATTCAACTAATACTTAATCCAAAACTGCTAGTTGAAATATCGGAAGAAGATTTGTTCAAATCATCCGAAAACCTACAAAAGTTATACCCCAATGACTTATCTCCCACGTTTCCTCTCGAGGTAATTTCGCTTTTACCTCTGAAAGAAGAAATATTAAAGTTGAAAGATATAAGAGAGTTTGCAGAGTTCCTGATAATTATGAATTCTATGCTATCTTCCAACTTTTCTGAACTTATTATATCTCTATTACTATTTCTGACCTAACCTGTAACTTTGGCCTCTGCTGAGAGGTCATTTTCCAAATTGAAAATCATCAAAAATCATTTGCGGAATAAAATGGCACAAGAGAGACTAAGTGGACTTGCAATAATATCAATAGAAGTAGAAGAAGCAGCTGCAATGGAGAAATCCATTTTTATTAACGAATTTGCAGATAGGAAGGCAAGAAGAAGAGACTTCAACTGATTTCTATTATATACATATTTTTTATACTATTTATTTTTTGATCATATTTCATGCACCTCCTTTTCTACTGATCTAGAGTTTGTTCCTTTGTTTTTTTCCATATATTTTGTAATATTTGAAAGAATTATACGTTTGTTTTGTGATTTCAATGTAATTTCTGAGAGTTTTCTGAGAAGTTGTTATTTATTCACAGTGATTGTAGAGTCGTAGGTGATTATAGCATAGGAGTGAAACACATGTCTTCACAACGAAATTAGTAAAGAGATTCACCTGAAGACAAGACGTCCTTGCACAATTTTCGCGGGGCGGGCCATGAATCCTTGACACGCCATTGTGACAATCCCGTTTAATCCCGAGTATATAAAAGGAAACTTACGTGTCTATATACAAGTCTCAAGCCTGAAACCTTAGCCGAAGATTTGAAAAATCATCTCCAAAAACGTTTTCCAGTTATAAAATTGTGAATTGATGAAATCGAAATATTCACTAGTGTACCCTTCCTCTTCCTACGGAAGCGTAGAAAGGCAACTGTTGTGTGTATTTTATTTTATTCCTTTATTCAGACTTTAATTCTCTGAATTCAGACTTTTTTTCCTGAATTCAGACTTTTTTACTCGAATTCAGACTTTTTTCCCTGAATTCAGACTCATACTACACACCATATATACCAGGTGTAACAGGATCATCGACCACCAAACCATTTTGATGAACTTAAATTGGTGATAAATCAAGAAGTTTCACATTTTTGATAGGATTCAATATTTTTAGCATTACACTCATTGTTGGAAATTCGAAAATGAAATTAAAATCGATATTGAAGTTTGAAATGGTATGGTATCATTTGATGCAGAAAATGATGCAGAATTTGAAAATGCAATGATATACAGGGTGTTCCATTCGAAATTCGAAAGTTATTACCACTTCCGGTGGGACACCCTGTATAATCGAAATTATTTTCCTAGTATGCGCCCTATGATACAATTGAAGTCTGTAAAATATGAAAATCCTAACGCAACTGATAACTGATGCTATAGAAGACGGGAGGTGAGATGTAGGACCCTGTATAGTATAAACTATATTCTCGCTTTTGATATAGGGTATAAATATATTTGAATAAGCATCACATCATTCATTATAGACGATTTGATTTACTGACCTGCATTCCTGAAATCAGTGTATTACCCTCGGTATCAACTAATGTGAATGTCTATTCAATGCATTCAATGCAAACAGTCTGAATTCAGAGAAAAAAGTCTGAATTCAGAGTTGAGATATCTCAATGCTAACATACCGTCAACAGCTGGGGTGAAACGGATCAAAATCTGTGTTTTTTTAGCGCTGCAACCAAAGAACATTCCATTTGATAGTGTGAAAAAAATGCAAGCGGTACAAAAGTCGTCCATTTTAATACCAAAATTATAGCTGTAAAATAATTGACGTTTTTCTGCAAACCGACACAAAAGTCGTCCATTTGGATACCAAAATTAGCTCTCAATTTGACGTTTCTATTACTAACACAAAAATAGGTATGTTGCTAGGCAACTTATTTAGTTCCTAGGAGCTAAAGTTGAATTTTAGTTCCTAGGAGCTAAAGTTGGACTTTAGCTCCAAGGAACTAAAAAGGATCTACTGGACGTCATCAAGAATAAACAACATCGTGACGGTTGGTTATTTGGGTTTAGACGCATACCTGAATTGTTTCCGATTTCAGCAGATTTGGCATTTCATACCCATGCTGGAGATATAAATACACCTTATTATAGTTTAGTATTGGAATTGTGGAATTATAAACATATCAGCTAAGTATTTTTGTTTTGATCAGGGAAGCCTTCAAGATTCAAATATTGCTTGATCTGTATTTCATTCATTATTCTCGGGATGGATAGCTTGTTTTTGAATAATCACGGCAAGCAATAGTTTTTTTTGTCTCAAACAACGATATTGTTCAGCTTCATTTGATTATCAAGTCAAACACAGTGTAGTATGGAGAGGAATAGATATTCACTATTATCATTGTTGATATGCTCACTAACCTAACATTTTCCACGTCTTGTTCCTATAGTTGGCACTGGTGCGGTATTTGCCATTAGAGCACCTGGTCCATACACAAATATGTCACTTGTGGTTGTATTCATATCGAAACTACAATCCGAACATCCTAGAAAACCTAACCTGCTGTTAATGCAGGTAGAATATTCTCACCACTTGGATTATTTGTCAATGTTTGTTGCATTGCATACATATGGCACGGCATTGGTGGTTACTTCACATGTTTATTTGAGTTAATTGTTTCGGTTGCAGAAAAAATAGCATGTTTCATTCGGATCAAAAGTGACTTTGTTCGACTCGCAAATTTTGCTTTCGCTCGGCTTCGCTAAACGCTCCGCCTCGCAAATGCAAAATTCGCTTGTCAAACAAAGTGTCACTTTTGATCCTAATAAAACAATCTACTATTCTATTACTGACACAAAAATAGGTATGTTGCTAGACAACATTTTTAGTTCCTAGGAGCTAAAGTTGAACTTTAGTTCCTAACTAAAAAGGATGTACTAGACGTAATCAAGAATAAACAAGATTGTACCGGTTGGTTATTTGGGTTGGGACGCATACCTAATTTTTTTCCGGTTTCTGCAGATTTGGCATTTTATACCCACGCTGGAGATATAAATATACCTTATTATAGTTAAGTCGACTTGATTATCAAATGGAGGTTAACAATATCGTTGTTTGAGACAAAAAACTATTGCTTACCTTGATTATTCAAGAACAAGTTTTCCATCCCGAGAATATGGAACAATCTACTATTGTACATCCCTACTTCAGAGTATAGTGAAAAAATAAGGCATTCAACCATCATGAACGATTTCCAAAAAATACCAAGGTGTAATCCTTTTCACCCATCATTTTGGGCTGAAGAGGATCATACCTTTCAAATGTCTGAACATGTTCAAACATTTCAATGGGTGGAGAGAATCAAGAAAATTCATTTCAAAAAAATGTTAATTGATTACTGACAAAAAAACGAACATGTGCCATCGAAGTACATCATGAGTATATAAAGTGTCCAATGACAAAATAAGAAGAGCAAGTATCTTCAAATGCCCCCAACACGGAAAAACAAAATTGAGGTAAAATTCTAACTTTTTCTTGAAATATCTCGATAAATAGTGGTTTGTTCACATTATCATTATCAAATTCGTGTTTTTCAGACGAAAATATGTAGGGTACAAAAGAAATTTCGAAAATAAACCCATCGCATGATAATGCTGGGTTTATAGATTCAACTAGACTAAGAATAATTATACTACCAACTATGAACTTAAAAATTTGAATACAAGGAAACATTTTTTTATCGCTTGGAGCGCACGAAAGGGAATCCCTATAATGTTCAAAGAACATCGTGCGTTCCTAGGGAGGTTAGGGATAGGAGGTAGGTATTGGAATTTGTTTTAAACTTCTGGAGATTATATATTGTTGGGAATACTTCCTCAGGCAATGACTTCCAGAGCCTAGCCGTTCTATGGATGGAGGAGTTTTGATGAAGTGCTGTTCGACATCTTTCGAGGTTGACAACGAAAGGATGTGCTGACTGGGCTTGTCTAGTTCGTCTGACGTATTGCTAGTGAAGGGATGATAGCAGAGATTCTCGAAGAACATTCCCCGTGGAAGTATCGGTAGAAAAGTGAAAGGTCGCTGACCTTTCTACGGTGTTCCAATGATGTCAAAGAGTGAGTGAGTGTGACGTCACCCACCAGGCGGATGGCTCTTCTCTGGATGGAATCTAAGAGCATCAGCGTATGTTTTGGTGCTGAACCCCATATGTGGGAACAGTATTCTAGAACAGGTCGTATCTGCGCTTTGTAGATCATGAGAAGCTGTTGAGGTGTAAAGTAGCTTTTCGCACGGAACAAGAATCCGAGTTTTTGTGAAGCAGCTTTTGCGATGGATCTGACATGATTATCCCATGAAAGAGTGTTGCTGATGGAAATACCGAGCATAGATATGGTGGGCTTGGTGGGGATGGTGGTGCCAGACATTACAATGTCGGGCATACTGAGTTCCGCCTTTCTAGAGAAAATACAGGCTTGAGTTTTGGTGGCGTTGAATTCAACTAGGTTGTTGGTTCCCCAGGCTGTGATTTCAGCAACGTCTTTATTGACAGCATTGACCTGCCTGCGCCGTGAGTTCTCAGTTTCTTGGGAAGAAATGGGAATTCTGGAAGAGAACGCAGTATGGAAGGGTACTATCATCTGCAAAGCTGTGGATGGGGCAAGTTGTTACTCCCAACAGATCATTGATATGAAGAAGGAATAATGTTGGTGCCAAAATTGATCCTTGTGGAGCGCCGGAATTGATGCCAATTGTATCAGACGATACACCGTCCACCACCACATGAAGCGATCTGCCTGAAAGAAAACTCGATAAGAGATGGCATAGCTGAGATGGTAAGCCGTATGATGGTAGTTTGTGGAGGAGTCCTTCGTGCCAAACACGGTCAAATGCTTTCGATATGTCCAACGCGACAGCTAGAGATTCCCCGTGTTTTTCTTATGAAACTTGTCATAAATGGGTGACGTAGGCAAGTAGATCTCCAGTAGATCTTCATTGGCGAAAGCCGTACTGTCTATCATTAATGATTCCTGAGCTCTCCAGATATTTGATAAGCTCAATATTGATGGCTTTCTCCATCACTTCTATGAGGGTTTATACAAGATACATTTACATCTGTCATTTGATTCTAGAATTCAGAATTTTAAAGTTGGCCAACTTTCAACTCAACGACTAAGATTTATGAAATTCTGAAGACAGAACATGATGAAGATTGGATTTTTTATTGTTCAGGTGGAGTTTGGTGATATTCAATTGGTATATTTTTTATGGATTCATGAATTGTAGAGACCAAAATCACTTTTCAACATCATTTTGTTCTTCAATCAAGAGACATTCCTCATTCAATTCCTGATTAATATCAGATATGTATAAACACCCTCATGATTATAATTGTTGATTGTTAATTGTTAATTCCTAATTGCTAGTTCAATTGAATATTAAAACCCAGCATATGTCCAAAATTACCGTATTACCATTATTCTTGAGGTTTTTTCACGGACATGGCCAAACCTGAAACCGATGCCCTCACCAATCTTTACATAATATCGTGTATTGCAATGGCGACTCAAGACAATTACCAGCGTCCATTAATTTGAGTTTACAGTTAGTCGACACGATTCCCAAAGCGAAATTTACATCGACCAAGTCTCGGCTCAACTTCAATATCCACTAATTTTGACTGAACAGCATATCCTTACGGTACCTTTACTGTACATTTTACTTTCTCACAATTCAACTGGTAACGACTGCTGCAGCAATGAATATTACTTTGTTGTTTTTCGATATTCCACCCTCAGGCTGAAAGCCAAACCTACGAGGGGTCGACAAACCAGAAACTTCAACTTTCTACTCATCAATTAGACATTTCAACTCAACATAATACAGTGTGGCCAAGATAAGGATCTTGAAAACGGGAGGAGATGAAAAAAAGTTTTTTTCTACGGCTATAACACAAGATTGCTCTTGTTATACGACGCTATACCTAGAGTGGAGTATACTACGGCCTTGCCAAAAATGCTATCTCGGAAACTAAGCGAGATAGAGGTATAGTTGCTTTGGAGAAAATGATCCCCATCGAATTTTGAGCAACTTTGGTTTTTGTGTGTGGTCTGTCTGTCTGTCTGTCTGTACTCTGTGTTAATCATAAATCGATATATCTCCGGAACCCTTCGACATATCGACTTGAAATTTTGCCATCTTATTGTACTCAAAACAATATTATGTCATTAAAATATGAAGGAAATCGGAAAACTCTAAGGTGGTTTTTCCGGGTTTTTTCGATTTTTCACCGGAAGTTCCTTGTAATCACTCTACAAATCGCAAAAGTGGTCCGATCGATTTCATTTTTTGTGAAAAAAACCTCTATCAGGAAGAGACGAAGCCTATTGAAATTGAGCAGGGTCGGAAAATTCCAAGTGGGTTTTTCAAGGAGATTTTCCGAAAAACACGGTTCGCTTTAAAACGACATATCTCGTGAACAAATAGACTAAATCCAAATTTGAGAAATGCACCGTATGCCTCTTTGATGACGCAACAAATTATCATTCAATCATTTTTTCGTGCATCCATCGGAAACTGGAAAAACAAATGAAAACCCAAACATCAAAATTTGAAATCCTTTTAATTCAATATATATCGAAAACAAATGGAAAAATCGAAAATTATCAAGAGTGCAATGTTATCCACTGGAACATTCCCTACAAATCATTTTCCATAATTTTTTCTGTAAACCCAATAGTACAGGGAATAAAGTGAAAAATATGAAAAAAAAAAATTTAACGACCCATAGGGTACTATGAAGATACATTGAAAAACATAGATTATCGATAGATGAAGCTCATCTACCTCCACTGAGGCATGGAATATTTTTTCATTTTGTTGATTGGAAGATGGAAAAAAAGTGTTGAAAATTTTATTCTCAGATAATTCCAAATATCTCGAAAACAACTGAAAATATCTGAAAATGTTATAGAACCAAAATTATTCCTTTTGATAAAATCCACAAAAAATCCTCATAACATTTTTCTCTGAATTCAATAGTTCGGGAGATACGATGAAAAAACTAAAGAATTTACAAGTTCCTAGATAATCACTTACCAATGGAAAACGAAACAAAAAACCAAAGAAAGTAAACAAAGCACACTCGACTGTCTTGATTTTTCTCCCATAAACTACGTACCTAGCTCACTCTACTGTCTTTATTTTTGCCAATAAACTAAGTACGGGCTAAGTACGTAGTTTGTACGAAAAATCTCCAGTTCTCTGAACTTTCATAGCGTCGTATACACATCATTGGTGCCCAATGATAGTTTCAATATAAAAATATGCTCATGATATGGTGCCATGGCCTCTACTTCCATCTTACATGAGCAATGATAAAATAACATCTGCTTTTATAGCGTCGTATAAATTATCTGACCTCTATACTAATCTAATACCTAATAAAAACCACATCTATACTAATCTGATACCTTTCAAAAACTACGTACCCCACTTGTTATACGACGCTATACCTAGAGTGGAGTATACTACGGCCTTGCCAAAAATGCTATCTCGGAAACTAAGCGAGATAGAGGTATAGTTACTTTACGGAAAATGATCCCCATCGAATTTTGAGAAACTTTGGTTTTTGTGTGTGGTCTGTCTGTCTGTCTGTCTGTACTCTGTGGTAATCATAAATCGATATATCTCCGGAACCCTTTGACATATCGAATTTTGCCATCTTATTGTACTCAAAACAATATTATGTCATTAAAATATGAAGGAAATCGGAGAACTCTAAGGTGGTTTTTCCGGGTTTTTTCGATTTTTCACTGGAAGTTTCTTGTGACCACTCTACAAATCGCAAAAGTGTTCCGATCGATTTCATTTTTTGTGAAAAAAAACTCTATCAGGGAGAGACGGAGCCTATTGAAATTGAGCAGGGCCGGGAAATTCCGAGTGGGTTTTTCAAGGAGATTTTCCGAAACACACGGTTCGCTTTAAAACGACATATCTCCTGAACCAATAGACTGAATCCAAATTTTAAAAATGCACCGTATGCCTCTTTGATGACGCAACAAATTATTATTTTACCATTTTTTCGTGCATCCATCGGAAAATGGAAAACCAAATGAAAATCAGAACATCAAAATTTGAAATCCTTTCAATTCAATATATATCGAAAACAAATGGAAAAATCTAAAATTATCAGAAGTGCAAAGTTATCCACTAAAACATTTCCTACAAATTATCACCAAAAAATTTTGCTGTAAACCCAATAGTACAGGAAATGAAGTAAAAAATATGAAAAAAAAATTTGACCGACCCATAGGGTACCATGAAGATATATTGAAAAACAAAAGATCATCGATAGATGAAGATCATCGAATTCCACTGAACCATGAAATATTCTTTCCTTTTGTTGATTGGAAGATGGAACAAAAGTGTTGAAAATTTTATTCTCAGGTGATTTCAAATATCTCGAAAACAACTGGAAATATCTGAAAATGTTATGGAATCGAAATTATTCCTTTTGATAAAATCTACAAAAACTCCTCATACAATTTTTCTCTGAATTCACTAGTTCGGGAGATACGATGAAAAAACAAAAAAAATTACAAGTTCCTAGATAATCACTTGCCAATAGAAAACGAAACAAAGAACAAAAGAAAGTAAAAAAAAGCACACTCGACTGTCTTGATTTTTTTCCCATAAACTACTTACCTAGCTCACTCGACTGTCTTTATTTTTCGCCAATAAACTTGGTACCTAGCTCACTCGACTGTCTTAATTTTTTGCCCATAAACTACGTACCTAGCTCACTCGACTGTCTTGATTTCCCACAAAGAAGAAATATGTTGGCAAAGTTTTAACTTTCTTTTGTTTTTGTTTTTTCAGTCCCTATTGGCAGTCGAGTGGGCTAGGTACGTAGTTTGTGTGAAAAACCAAGACAGTCGAGTGGGCTAAGTACGTAGTTTGTGGGAAAAATCTTCAGTTCTCTGAACTTTCATAGCGTCGTATACACATCTTTGGTGCCCAATGATAGTTTCAATATAAAAATATGCTCATGATATGGTGCCATGGCCTCTACTTCCATCTTACATGAGCAATGATAAAATATCATCTGCTTTCATAGCGTCGTATAAATTATCTGACCCCTATACTAATCTAATACCTAATGAAAACTAAATCTATACTAATCTGATACCTTTCAAAAACTACGTACCTCACTTGTTTTACTGTGTTCGATACATAAATGAGGTTCTTTGTATGTCTTCAAAGGACATGACGGTGTCAGCTCTCTAAATCACCATTGCTTTGGATTTTTTTGCCAATGGAAGTTATCCCAAGAACTTATAACCTCAAAAGGTTAAAAAAAAATCCAACACATACCTCCTGTCCCTATCCTCTCTAGGAAGGCACGATATTCTTGGAACATTGTAGGAACTCCTCTTCGTGCGCTCCAGGAGATTGAAAAAAATTGTGATATGTTCTTAGAACACGCCTGTTGGACGAGCAATTTTTCTCGTACGTCTCTTCTTCTTCACCAAATCCTTATGGATATTCATTTGTTTCATATTTTTGGCATTATTAGCGTTTCCGATCGAATATTGACAATTAATGTCAAGAAATTTGAAAACTTATCACTCTTATCACAATACACAAGCTGATGGCACTAATGGGATTGAGTGAGGATTGAGTTTGTTTTCCCTCAGTTTTGACGTGGCTTTGACATGGAACTATGAAAACCGAGCGCCACCTGGTAACATTGATTCCCGCGAATAAATGTATTGGGATTTGAAGTGTTTTGAAAACGACATATTCGAAATGTGAATAAAAACAACACATAAGCAACATAGACACAAGGAATAGACGCCCCTCTCCACTTTGTTTCGCTGTTACGTCATTCTTGACTATTTCTGACATATTGCCGATCTATTGCCGGATATTCCATATCTATAGCCGTTATTACCTATATAATAGGTACTGTGTACTGATGTGTCTGAAGATGGTTGTTTGAGCCGAAACTAGTCACAAACAATACAAATTGGTAAAATGAAATGTTTGTGGTCGACCGACTTGGTGTTATTTTGTTATCTGGACCACTTCGAGAAGGATGGATGGTATACCTGGTATATTATAGAAAAAGGAGGGAAATAAAAAATGTTTGCTCCGGTGGATATGCGAACGAACCTTATTGATGAATAATTTATATAGCAAGATGTCAACACTTCATTAGTAGGATAAATACACAGAAAGAAAATACTGGGTAAATATTAGAAACATCACTTTACATATTACAGAAATTTCTTTCGCTATAGCGCCAATGAAAATTTCTGTTAATACTATAACCCATTTCTTTTAAAATCCTTATATAGTTTTTTCAACATATTCAGAGAATTCTCGATTTTTCGGAAGAGACTTTCTTATGTTGTTATGGAAACGACATAATGTCCCAAACGTTCCTTCAAATGGAATAAAACTATTGTTATATATTTTATAGGTATACAGTATATTCTTTCAGGAAAATCACTTCAATTTTAGTTCTTTTAATATTATAGAAATATTCGTAAACTTATGAAATATTTATTTCTTGGCAATTCCAATGAAATATTTCATTCCTTTGAAAAAAAAATCTGTTATTGGTGAAGAAATCTCACGAAATAAATAGCACAGAATGAACAATGAACAGTATTTTCTGTATTTTTATATGACGTATTCCTATTGATATCATGGAATAGTTATTTATGTAATAAGGATCATAAAGACGATCATTATGGTACAAGTCGTGAATGTTATCGGGCGAGGCGTAGCCGAGTCCGATAACACGGCGTGTGCCATAATGATTGTGTATGATTCGTATTACATACAAAATTTTATCTGATGGCGTTTATATCAATACATTTTCGAAAAATTAAAAACTGCATTTTCGACATGTCACAATGACAACTATTTTTAAAGGAGTAAGTATTGTGTAGTTTCAAATATTAGTAGGTGAGTGAGCTGTGCTTTGCCATTATATTAATATTACAAATTGTAGTAATTGTTCTTTTACCATTTATAATAAATAGTTTTGTACATAGTTATGCATTTTGAATAAACTTTTTTGATCAAACCATTACATGTTTTCCTTATAGAATTTCATTATGGTACTTAGTACCATAATGAATTCATTATGGTACTTAGTCCCATAATGAATTCATTATGGTACTTAGTCCCATAATGAGCTTCCTTATGTCATCAAAATTGAGTGACATAACGTTGTCATTATGACATGCCGTCAGATAAACATTATTATGTAAATAATTTGAAATCTATTGCAAAATGAAAACACACACTAACAGAAATAAATTCTAACAATAACGAATATTATGAACAATTCTTTATATTTCATGATAAATTTTATGTTGATGATAAAGAAATTCTGTTACATTGAAATTGCCGTGAGCTGAAATCTAATATTTTTCCCGTGTATAATACACTTATTCTTCAGTGACAAAAAAAAAGGACGAATAAATATTGAGAATATATTATATTATTTTGAAATCAGAAAATTATCGACGTGGAATTTTAACAGGAATTACACCGGCGTTGCAGGCATCGTCTTGCGGGCATCTTCATCATTTTTTGAAGTAATCAAATATCTGTCAGTCTAATTCGGAGATTTTATTATGAAAAATTGGGAATCATTCAATTTGAATTTACAACTGTTGTCTTTTCCATTTTCAATTTTTTCTTATATATAAAATCATGTTTGGTTTTCTATTGTAGATACACTTTGTTATTTTTTGACTGAAGATGGCCATTTGAATGGCCGAAACATGTATCAACCTTAATGAAGCAGGATTGACTGCCTTATTATACATTAAAAATTGTGGAGACGACTTCGGGTTTTTTTCTCTATTGTCAACCTTTTTTCACGTCACAGAAAAACGATTTCTTTATGGATGTAAGTTAGGACAAATGTTTACATCCACTCATTTTTATACAGTATATATTAAAAGATATCACTCACTTAATGCTTTCTCACTTATTAATCCCTGCCCTGTAGATATATTGGCGCATTTCTACTCATTAGATTTACCTGCTTACTGATTAGAAATGTCTACTTAACTAGAAACGTTTTCACACAATGTAAAATCTGTAAGTATAACTGTACCTATACGTACTAGAAATATTCACTTATTTACAGTATACATACTTCATTTTACTACTTATGGACTAGACTTCATTATCTAACTGATTATCAAATGTAAGAACAACAGGATGAGTTCCTACTACTAGGTACTACTTTCTATAATAGGCATTTTTACTTATAAAAGGAACCGAAGTCCACTCTGTTTACTCAAAATGCCTCATAAATACTTGAAATTCAGTGTACCAATCAGTTCCTCCATAAAAACACAATTTGACAATGACGTGAGTCGTTTTGTTGGCATCCATGTTGGCATCCATAAAAAGATGCATCCTTTTTATTACCACGGATTTATTAGCTTGATGTTTTTTTTTTCGTCAAGGTGGTGGAAATCGTTTATGGACATCATATGGGTCTAACCCCCATTTGATCCTCAGGGGCTCACAACTTGTGAGTACGGGAATGGTGAACCCGAGGTACCCTAGCCGGATATTCACCATACTTCAACTTGTCTTGGGTGATATCCTCTTCTCTCTTCCTTTCTCAATCTATCTATCGGCCTTTCTTGGCCAACTTCTCTTTTCCTCCTTCCCTTCAAGCCCAACCTCACCATCAAGTGGTGTGGGGAGGACAGACCGCGGCCGCTCGACGGATGAAGCATTTTGGGACCATCTTTGCTATCTCCGGGCCAGATGGGACATCTGTGGCAGGGATGGGGCGATTTGCTGATATCTGTCTAGGTGGCCGGGGACTGGTCAACGAGGCTCTGG
This sequence comes from Phaedon cochleariae, assembly GCA_918026855.4. Classification (NCBI taxonomy): domain Eukaryota; kingdom Metazoa; phylum Arthropoda; class Insecta; order Coleoptera; family Chrysomelidae; genus Phaedon; species Phaedon cochleariae. Next base: position 5,645,121 of record OU896710.1, on the reverse strand, counting down.
CAACCTAATCCAAGCTGTGAGAACCTGTGGTGATGGATGAATGGCACCGTGGTATGGTGTCGCTAACGGGGCCTCTGGGAAACAGGGCGTCATTTCAGAGTAAGTAGCCTTAGCCCTGTGCAGGGGGTACCGCAGGGCTGGACCAATCCCTTTCCCCTTCACTCGCAGGAGAAGGAAAACTTTTGGCCTTCTTCGTGGACGAGAACAGGGATCGGAAGAGTAATCTTCAGGAACCTGAACGAAAAGGGTCTTTCATATTGAAATGGCCCTTAATAAGCACCATGAGTCGTATATGGTAAAATTGATAACGGCATGTAGGTAAGATACAATGGGCCCCTAGGCCTAAGTGTCGTCGGAGACTTCGGTCAGACGAGCCTACAAAAGCGGTGGAGTGTTTAGTGGTTATACCTGGAGTCAGGGGACTCCCACACTATCATATAGGGGATTGGACCCATATGGCGTCCATGAAGGATTTCAACCACCTCGATGAAATAAAAAAAACACATTTGACAGTGTGAAAGTCCCCTGACTCCAGGGTATACCCACTAAACGTTCCCCCCCGTTTTGTAGGCGCGTCTGACCGATGTCTCTCATTTAATGATTATCAAGTAACATTCGTCATTTAACAAGTGAGGTACGTAGTTTTTGAAAGGTATCAGATTAGTATATATGTAGTTTTCATTAGGTATTAGATTAGTATAGAGGTCAGATAATTTATACGACGCTATAAAAGCAGATGATATTTTATCATTGCTCATGTTAGATGGAAGTAGAGGCCATATGGCACCATATCATGAGCATATTTTTATATTGAAACTATCATTGGGCACCAATGATGTGTATACGTCGCTATGAAAGTTCGAAGAACTGGAGATTTTTCGTACAAACTACGTACTTAGCCCGTACCTAGTTTATTGGCAAAAATAAAGACAGTAGAGTGAGCTAGGTACGTAGTTTATGGAAACAAAATCAAGACAGTCGAGTCTGCTTTTTTTACTTTCTTTTGTTTTTTGTTTTGTTTTCTATTGGCAAGTGATTATCTAGGAACCTGTAAATTTTTTAGTTTTTTCATCGTATCTCCCGAACTATTAAATTCAGAGAAAAATGTTATGAGGATTTTTTGTGGATTTTATCAAAAGGAATAATTTTGGTTTCATAACATTTTCAGATATTTTCAGTTGTTTTCGAGATATTTGGAATTATCTGAGAATAAAATTTTCAACACTTTTGTTCCATCTTCCAATCAACAAAATGAAAAAATATTCCATGCCTCAGTGGAGGTAGATGAGCTTCATCTATCGATAATCTATGTTTTTCAATATATCTTCATAGTACCCTATGGGTCGTTGAAATTTTTTTTTTCATATTTTTCACTTTATTTCCTGTACTATTGGGTTTACAGAAAAAATTATGGAAAATGATTTGTAGGGAATGTTCCAGTGGATAACATTGCACTCTTGATAATTTTCGATTTTTCCATTTGTTTTCGATATATATTGAATTAAAAGGATTTCAAATTTTGATGTTTGGGTTTTCATTTGTTTTTCCAGTTTCCGATGGATGCACGAAAAAATGATTGAATGATAATTTGTTGCGTCATCAAAGAGGCATACGGTGCATTTCTCAAATTTGGATTTAGTCTATTTGTTCACGAGATATGTCGTTTTAAAGCGAACCGTGTTTTTCGGAAAATCTCCTTGAAAAACCCACTTGGAATTTTCCGACCCTGCTCAATTTCAATAGGCTTCGTCTCTTCCTGATAGAGATTTTTTTCACAAAAAATGAAATCGATCGGACCACTTTTGCGATTTGTAGAGTGATTACAAGGAACTTCCGGTGAAAAATCGAAAAAACCCGGAAAAACCACCTTAGAGTTTTCCGATTTCCTTCATATTTTAATGACATAATATTGTTTTGAGTACAATAAGATGGCAAAATTTCAAGTCGATATGTCAAAGGGTTCCGGAGATATATCGATTTATGATTAACACAGAGTACAGACAGACAGACAGACAGACCACACACAAAAACCAAAGTTGCTCAAAATTCGATGGGGATCATTTTCTCCAAAGCAACTATACCTCTATCTCGCTTAGTTTCCGAGATAGCATTTTTGGCACGGCCGTAGTATACTCCACTATGTATAGCGTCGTATAACAAGTAGCAATTGAAAGTTGAACTTCCTGTTCTCGATGGAGTTTTTCATACAGACATTTAACAATTATCAATTAACAAGTGACAATACCTAAGAAGTTGGTCAACTTTTAACTTTCTTACTTTGATTGAACCAGGCTTTCTTCCAGTGCGCAACTAAATAGTACGCGGATTGGTTTCATCGACTGGTAGAGAAGGCATGGATTGGTCAGACCGATGCCAAACTTGATATCTGAACAGATGTTATGAAATCTGTTTTACAAAACAATTGCAATCAACAGAATAATTGTGAATAAAAGTAACCCAGTCTCTTCCAGATCAGGAAACATTATGAAATTCGAAATTTCAGGTCCTTATGTACTTGAATTGTAAACAACGAATTTGTAAGGTTATTGCTTTGATTGTCCAGATTTAGGGCATGTGCGCTTGCGTACTATTAATCCATTAATTGTTAATCAACCTATAGGCCTAGTAGCCCATTGTATCTCACCTACATGTCGTTATCTTATACGACTCATGCTCATGGTGCTTGTCCGATCCCTATTCTCGTCTACGAAGAAGGCCGAAAGTTTTCCTTCTCCAACGAGTAACAGGGGAAGGTGTTGTTCCAGCCCTGTGGTGCCCCCTGCACAGGGCTAAGGCTGACTCTGAGATGTCGCCCTACAGCTTGGATTAGGTTGCCAGGGGGCTCTTTGACATTGATGTCCACAAATGGGCGAGTGGACTAATAATGAATGCCAAAGAAGGGAAGATTTGTATTTGTATTTTTTTCGAATTTTCAATTTAGGACCCCGCACTTTTTCTATATAAAAATGGCGTTCCGTCGAATTTCCCCAATTTTTGGTAAATGATAGTACTCGACATACTGATTGAATATGCCAAGTCCCAACTCAATCCTATGACTAGTTTACGAGATACAGGGTGTTGAAGTTGAAGAATACCTAATTTTTCTCGGCCTATATCTCTAAGATAGGACAAATGAATTCCAATTTTTCGGGAGCACGTAATAGTTATGCCCTTAGGCGCAAGAACTATATAGGTATTCGACCAAAACTGATTTTTATTACAGGGTGATTCTCATTTCAAATAATGTGTTTTTTTGAATATCTGAATATCAATGCTACAAATTGATAACAATTACAAAATGAGATTTATAGCCAAGTATGCTCTTCTTACATCAATTGAATTCGTAAAATATAATAATTATACATGGTGTTTCATTAATGCTGTTGATTGCATAATTGGTCTATCCTAAAGTTCATTGGGCCACCTCGTATTATCGGGTTGATATACAGAGTGATTCATCGATTGAAAAAATTGACAACCACGAAAAAATATTCAAAAACAACTATTTTTTTCATCACCCTCTAATTCGAAATTATTACCGTCGATGTAAGATTTTTTTCCACCAATATACTCAGTATGGATATTTCAATCAAATTGGGAATTTTCAGACCCATGCTATGACTAGTTTTTTTTATACATCGAATAATGTGAAAATAATTATGGAAAAGTAATTACATAATAACACGAAAAATTGCTCCGAATCGCAAAACTAGTAGTCACTAGTCAACTATGTCAAAAAATGTGATTTGTTCGTAAACAAAATCTAGTGGTCTTATTATAGGTCCGCTAGCAAAACATCTCGAAAATGTTTTTCAGAAAACATCAAACAAATCACAATATGCCCCCGAAAAAATCTCATCAACGACACAACTATTCTACGCACCCCTTTCATCAACTTTCAACTCATCAACGATCCCACTCATAAACGTGCTAAAACTCATGAGCGTTCGAAGTCGACAGCGGTTTTTCCCAACTCAATCCTATGACTACTTTTCGAAAAAAGTATGAAACTAAACTTCCGCAAACGCCTAGTAAGAGGTGCGCGTTAATATATTTTGCAACTCTCCTATATCCAACCAACTTCCAATCTTTTGACCATACTGTATATTGTTAGAATCGAAGTTAGTATATGCACATCGCAAAGACACTAAAGTTGGAGTTTTGGTTATGTAGATATTCGTTACCGGGTTCAGTATAGGCCTGAAAGAAAAATGTCAATTAAGAATTTCAATCACAGATTTTGAAAAAATAGACAAACCAACTCGTTTCCCCACCACCTGAGAGGTAGAGTTTCAGGCGCGTTTTTTTTATTGTGGTATCCCCTGTAGGCCTAGTCCACGTTAGAAAGTGAAAGTTCCAATACCTATAATATGATTGTGTGTAGGCAGGATTGGCGCAGTGGACGAGCACCCGAGTCAGGACTGCGGGGTCGTGGGTTCGATTCCCAGACAGCGCAAGGAATTTTTCGAATATTAATATACGAATTAAATATTGTGAAGTTTCGGAGCATCGGCTGGGGATAGTCCTGCACGATTCACTGTTGCGTGCCTACATACAATATAGATACATGTTCAGAACACTATGGGCTAAAGGACCTCATTAGGGATCGATGGTTGGTTGGTATGTACATACCTACCAACGAAGGACATATACTACTACTACTACTATAATTATGTTTCACAAGGAACACAGAAATCAACTAATCGCCAGATTCAAATCAGTTCCGGACCGATGTTCATATTTTCAGGATTCAATCGATTTGCAGCATCGTCGATACAATTCAAAAGGCGATCAGATGGAAAGGTAATATTTCCTTGGTTTCTTGCGTATCCAAGGAACCATACCACACTGGCTACGTGTGCACACGTCCCTAATGTTCTAGCACCGGACCTACAAGTACAGTAGTACCCTAAAATGGGCGGATCTTGTAAATTATTATCATCGATTTCTCTGAATACTAACCACAGCATATGTTTAGTGGCATTTCTGAACCGAGAAAATACTCGAAATCTTAAAAAATTGGGTTCCTCAATGAGTTCGTCAATATCGAGTGTATTTTGTTCCCCTCCATCTCTTTGTATCGTGTCTTGTATGTAGGAGGCAGCTAAGTGAATGTGATATGACCCTGTGAGTGTTTTCAAATATTCTAAGTCAAGTCGAGGAAACGTCGGTACATGTCTATGGTTCAAACGAAACCATCGACCATTTCTTGTACGGAGGTTTTCAGCCTCAACTCGGGCCTGAACAATGTTGACTTCTTCGATATCATGCAACATTTGTGTAGCTAATTCCAATGTGCCCGGCATCCTTATTGGAGGATGGTATTTGTTTATTAGGGCGCCAGCAATCAAATAGAATTCGCGTAATTTTGCAACATGTGTTATTGATATCGCTCCTCGGAAAAATTTGAAAATCGATTTGAAATGCCCATTTCTAGCCTCTACAATCCATCTGATGGTGCTAGTAATTAAGCGTGCCCTATTAGTTTCGATTGTTGTGAGTTGTCTTTGGTTTGGTGGTAGAAATGGTGGCATATGGTAATGGAGACCAAGATCCTGTAAAAGACCAATAGAGTCCCTATAACCCCTATCGACTATCACTACATCGCCTTCTTGAAACCATGTCCTCATTCTATTTATATCATTCTGTAGCTCATGCTGCAGAATGGTGGCATCATTATTTCTAGCATCAGAAAAGTATGGACCATTAATTGCCAAGATGTAGCCATCAGGAGCGACCATAATTTCAGGCTTAACCAGGTGCTCATTTTTATGGAAGCAGTAGGATTGTCTCAATATCCGGAAATTACTACTTTTTTCTATTTTGTTATATGTACAGTCTATATACACAATTGCTTTTGGGATATTGGGAGAAGGGTTGTATAGCTGATTGGTGTATACAGACACGTGTCTATTAATATAATCGTCTCTTGTAATAGAGTCGAAACCAATATTATTAGTTACAAATCTTTGCATTAGAGATATCCTCACATTCGATATTATCAAGCTAGTTGTTTGTCTTGAAGAAAAATGAAACAAGATTTTCAAAAACTCATCTGAAACTCCATGTTTCATTTTGATTAGAAATGTCAGTAAATGTTTCTTTTTGATATGCCTTCTATTTCCCCCTTGCTCGATTGTATCACAAAATCCATAAAGTTCTTGAAAATCTTCTTTTGAAATCGACGTCAGAGCTTTGAACTCTTCTTCTGTAAAACTATCAATATCATCCCAGTTTCTAATACGTCTATTTTCATTGGCAACTGTTCTCATACACTGTAGAAATTGAAGCATATTTGATATCAAATAGGGTTTGTTGATAAAATTCAAACCTCCATGCAAATTATTCAAGAGAAATCCATGAGGGTCAAGATGATGACCACAAATTCTCAGAAAGTCCGGAACATAAATATTCGTTACAACAAAAATGTTCACCCTACATGCAAGAGTTATTCTCTGAACATGTTGACGAGCATTACAGATTATGCAGGCACGGCTCATTACTGGACTCAATACATTTAGGCGAAGACAGTTTGGGTTATTTTCCATCTCATTGATATCAATTATTACACTGTTATGACAATTGAAACAAACTCTGGTATCATCAAAAATGTCAATTGGAGGATTTCCAGCAGCTTGTCTTCTAAATGTTGCAATTTGCAGAAAATCAACATTATCTTCACGATTTATACGAATTGTGAGTCTAGGAATGAAATTCCCTTCGCATACATAACATCTTACCCTATTTGCAAATGCCATAATGCGCACTAAATTCACTAAACAATTACTGAAAACGACTTAAAAAACACTCAGAATAAAGATATACGCTGATATGATATTTTAAGATACTGACAACCCGAAAGTTGCTGGATGACAGACACATTTATTGATATCATGATTTTGTTTTCTAAGCCTACTGAAAAATATTCTATCTGGTTGCGATAATCCAAATTCGACTTCTACGAAGTAAAACATACTTATTAATTCGTGACAACCCAAGTTTCTAGACTAATTCGACCCCGCCGATTCCGAAAATATCAGTTGTCAACTTGAATTGGGACTAGAACTTACCCTAAAATATAATTTTATAGTTATTTGAGGATGTCTATCGATCTATTACGGTATGTATATCTTACGATATACATTACCTAATGCCACTATTTCTTCCAACAAATAGATGTTGTTGGAAAACGAGTTGGTTCATGTATTTTTTCAAAATCTATGATTGCAATTCTGAATTGATATTGAGTGGAAGAAAGAGGCTTCGAGATTGTTTCATTATTATTTTACTATATTTTTGATGTGTTGGATAAATGATGATTCCTCGGTACCTACTGATGTTCCTGTATTCCATTTTTCTTTCAAGTCTATACTGAACCCGGTAACGAATATCTACATAACCAAAACTCCAACTTTAGTGTCTTTCCGATGTGCATATACTAACTTCGATTCTAACAATATACAGTATGATCAAAAGATTGGAAGTTGGTTGGATAAAGGAGAGTTGCAAAATATATTAACGCGCACCTCTCACTAGGCGTTTGCGGAAGTTTAGTTTCATATTTTTTTCGAAAAGTATAGTCATAGGATTGAGTTGGGAAAAACCGCTGTCGACTTGGAACGCTCATGAGTTTTAGCACGTTTATATGAGTGGGATCGTTGATGAGTTGTGTCGTTGATGAGATTTTTTCGGGGGCATATTGTGATTTGTTTGATGTTTTCTGAAAAACATTTTCGAGATGTTTTGCTAGCGGACCTATAATAAGACCACTAGATTTTGTTTACGAACAAATCACATTTTTTGACATAGTTGACTAGTGACTACTAGTTTTGCGATTCGGAGCAATTTTTCGTGTTATTATGTAATTACTTTTCCATAATTATTTTCACATTATTCGATGTATAAAAAAAACTAGTCATAGCATGGGTCTGAAAATTCCCAATTTGATTGAAATATCCATACTGAGTATATTGGTGGAAAAAAATCTTACATCGACGGTAATAATTTCGAATTAGAGGGTGATGAAAAAAATAGTGGTTTTTGAATATTTTTTCGTGGTTGTCAATTTTTTCAATCGATGAATCACTCTGTATATCATGGAACTCATTGGGATACATCCTTCAAAAATATTTTGAATGTCTGGAATCAACCCGATAATACGAGGTGGCCCAATGAACTTTAGGATAGACCAATTATGCAATCAACAGCATTAATGAAACACCATGTATAATTATTATATTTTACGAATTCAATTGATGTAAGAAGAGCATACTTGGCTATAAATATCATTTTGTAATTGTTATCAATTTGTAGCATTGATATTCAGATATTCAAAAAAACACATTATTTGAAATGAGAATCACCCTGTAATAAAAATCAGTTTTGGTCGAATACCTATATAGTTCTTGCGCCTAAGGGCATAACTATTACGTGCTCCCGAAAAATTGGAATTCATTTGTCCTATCTTAGAGATATAGGCCGAGAAAAATTAGGTATTCTTCAACTTCAACACCCTGTATCTCGTGAACTAGTCATAGGATTGAGTTGGGACTTGGCATATTCAATCAGTATGTCGAGTACTATCATTTACCAAAAATTGGGGAAATTCGACGGAACGCCATTTTTATATAGAAAAAGTGCGGGGTCCTTTCTTTCCAATAGCTAAAAGCAGATTACTTACTTACAGGTACGCACTGATGATGACTTAACAGTCGAAAGCGCTCTGCTACGAATATTGAATAAATTATCTTGCACAAAATACAAATCTTCTCTTCTTTGGTATATATACACGTGCACACAACCCAGCAATTAATTTTTGCAGCACTTCTCACACTATTTTTATCAAAATAATGAATCCATGCATTGTTCGGAATTTCTGAATTTCAGAGTTCATTTCAAACGAACCTTCATGGCCGCCATTTGGCGATACGTCGAATAAATGGTGACGTCAGTTTTTATGCTGTTTCGTTATTGGTCAAATAATCTTCCACTTCCAACCTTAAAGCAAGGTTGTCAAGTCACCAATTATAATCAAATTATCAAAGAGATATCAGAGTCATGTGGTTGAATAAAACATATTAGGAGGAACCCATGATATTATAGTTCATTGTTGACTTTTTCGAGCAATCAGCATGTCCAAATATATCTTATTCTCCATAACGAAATATCGAATGTTGGAGACTTGGCAACAATGTGCTGAATACTGATAACTGACAAGACCACGCCTACAAGTCGTGCGCTGCTGTTGTCACGTTCACCGATTCAAATGTCTTCTATAGTGTGAATTAAAATAATTATTATTTACATAAATTTATTATAAGCAATAAGCCACAAATCATAAGGGACCATTTTCAGACAATTGAATTTTTATAACTAATTAGGAATATTACCAATACAAATTGAGAATTTATGAATCATTGAATAACTAATATTTCTGAAGTTCCCAATCGCATTCCAACACATGGCCACTGTGCTATGGTCTTCCCCTACTTACAAAATCATAGCCTCAGTTTTTTTGGCGTTCAAAGGACCCCGCACAAAACCATAGGGAATTGGCCCACAGTGGGATTTGCCTGAAATTCACATATGTTATTGGTATGGAGTTTCTGATCAAATGTTTTCATGTGACCAATCCTCTAAGACCAAAGAATTAGCTCTTGTTATATTATGGTCATAATATAATAAACACGAGCACAAATGACATGGACAAGGGTTACACTTGATCACAACCCGGCTGCCATCAGCCGAATACTATATGAACCAGTATTTACACACGTCTGTCATAGGCTCTGATCTAAGCACATTCCACTGAGCAGTGGCGCATCCAGTTGCTAGATGCTAACACGGCCATCCTGAGATTGGGACGCTCTCGGCCCAACAAGCTCGGTTTCATCCTGACTAAATTTTATGTCATTTAGAGCTCGTCAGAGAGCACAATTGTTAACCCACCTTGCCATTAGGCCTAGGTGTCAACCCACTTTCACCAGGTCGAGATGTCGACCCACCTTGTCACCAGGCCTAGGTGTCAACTCACCTTGCCACTAGGTCTGAGTGTCAACCCACCTTGGAATACCTACATGGCTTGATAACTCTCTGCTATCTCGGAAATCTCTGTTATCGTTTCATTACCAGCACACAAAATACGACAAGCCCACTCAGTGCACCCCTCTATCGTCAAACCCAAGACACGTCGAACAAACCTCCACCAAAACTCGTTTGTCCATAGAATGCCGCAGCTGATGTCGCTGATGATGAAATTACCCCTCATCGGACTAACATGTTATAGTTGATTCTTGATATGTGATGACATCGGCGCTCTTCCGACTTTCGTCGCTCGACAGACTCCAAGTAGTAGCAGCTCATGATTTTTTTTTTTTTTTTTTTTTTATATATCTATGATTTCAAATTTGTGAGCGACGTATTCGACAGCTCAAAGGTTTGTTAGTCAACCGTGTCTCCAAAAGAATAGTTATATGGCAGCTCAGAGGTTTGTTTATCAAACGTGTCTTCAAATATGTTAACGACATATTTGACAGCTCAGAGGTTTGTGAGTCAAACGAGTCTTCAATAAAAATTACAGTGACATGGCAGCTCAGAGGTTTGTTTATCAAACGTGTCTTCAAATATGACAACGGCATATTTGACAGCTCAGAGGTTTGTAAGTCAAACGTGTCTCCAATAAAAATTACAGTGATATGGTAGCTCAGAGGTTTGTTTATCAAACGTGTCTTCAAATATGGCAACAGCATATTTGACAGCTCAGAGGTTTATAAGTCAAACGTGTCTCCAATAAAAATTACAGTGATATGGCAGCTCAGAGGTTTGTTTATCAAACGTGTCTTCAAATATGGCAACGGCATATTTGACAGCTCAGAGGTTTGTAAGTCAAACGTGTCTCCAATCAACTTTAGCTTCAACTTCACCTTGATAGTATACTCAATCATGAATCACAACAATTCATTCCACAAATGCATATCAACTCAACCATGATAGATGGAATTCCTTCAGCCAAAAAGCCCAGGTTATCAAAAACCAGAAAGCTCAAACTGAAACCAACCTTCATCAGTCAGAAAGACCAAATTTTCAAAAACCAGAAAGCCCAAACTGATCCTTATCAGTCAGAAAGCCCAAACTAAAACCAACTTTTTTAATTTTGGTTTTTATTATTATATATACTGAAAAAAAAAAAAGGCTCATAAACTCATAAACAATATGAACGCACCAACTCAATGGAGGATTACAAAAATTTTTTCTCATTCAAGATCATTTTGCAAAGAACAATCATCATCATGCTACAATAACTATATTTCTAAAGTTGAAAACGGAATTATCTCTGATCCCAAATTATTCTGGAATTATATTCGCTCCAAAAATCAGGAGGATGGTATTCCCAATAAGATATTCTTTAATGATGAGGTTGCAACTGATGGCAATTCAATTGCAAATCTTTTGCTAAACATTTCTCTTCAGTATACTCCAGTGACAATACCTCTATAGATCCTAGATCAGACAGTGAATTTGATTCCATCAGCATTAATAAAATATTTATAAATATTTCTGACATTCTAGAAAAACTTCAGAGCATTGATTGGTTTAAAGGGGCTGGCCCTGATACTATACAAGCAATCTTCATAAAATCTTGTGCATTTTCATTGTCCCGTCCACTCTGGATTATTTTCAATAATTCTCTTCAATCAGGAACTTTCCCAGATTTTTGGAAAAACTCTTATGTTGTGCCAATTTACAAGAAGTCAGGAAGAAAAGACTCTGTATTAATCACAAAGATATCGCTCATACCCAAAGCATTTGAATCTATTGTAAATGATTTTCTGAAATTCAAATTCAAAAATATCATCAGCTCAACACAACATGTTTTCTACCAAGAAAGATCTATTACTACAAATCTTTTATTCCATGAGACCTACATTGTCGATGCAGTCAATAAATTTAACACTGATTGTCAATACCAGGCAAAAATCTTAGTTGATAGCGAATAAACATGTTGTAACCTCGGTTGTAACAACTCATCATCATACCACCCTGTATACTTTCTGCTCTGCCTGTGGAACCCTTTTTTGCTCCGTTTTCGCGGAAACGATCAGCGAGCGAATAAACAAAAAAAAAATATTATTTGTCTAGCCTCAGATCTTGACTTGTCAACAATGCCAACATTGTTCGTATGTTCTACTCACAGAACTCGTTCTACCTACTTGCATTAAAAGTTTTCGTACAACGATCATCTTTTTATCAAGAAAAAAAATCAATAGAGTGCGGTACCTACCATATGTACAAATTTCTTAAAAACAATTTCAGATTCGTTCCATCTATTCGCGTAATTTTGATGAACCTCGAAAATCTTTGACAGTCTCATGTATATTGAAAATCACCAGAAATCTTTCATTTGTTGATGAATCATGCAAATCTCACGGAAATATTGCAATCTTTGAGGATCATTACAAATCTCATCCAAACTTCTTCAAAGCTCACAATATCCAATCTACTGTTCACCTTTTGTTGAAATGAAACACAACTCGGGCACGAATGAATCATGAACAACAAATATTACCTGCATTCTCGAATTTCCAGAGATATTCATTCAAAAATTATGTTACATACATCATAACAATCATCACAAACTGAAATTGCAAATTCATTAAACGAAATTTCAGAATAAACATCGTGCAATCGCCAATACAATCGAAAACGGGAACAACGTTCAGTGCATTCCAATACCAATAATTCATATTATCATCTGATATTTGATCGGAATGTCAACGTTATCAGCGTTTTCGAGACAAACAAGTAGCAAAAAAAAAATACTGAATTTCAGGATCGAACACGAAATTCTCTGTTACTGGACCTTCGACCTTCGTACTGTTTGGTATTGCTTATTTTAAAGAAGTCATGTACTTACAGTTCAATAAAACATCACATCACATAACGGCATAACGCCGTGAATGCATCACGCATAAATATCAAAATACCTCAACCACAGCTATCTGTTTCGCAGTGAAAATCGCCGGAAAAATAATTGCATTTTGTCACTTCACCGGGGCATGAATTCAACCACTTCTGATGTTATATTATGGTCATAATATAATAAACACGAGCACAAATGACATGGACAAGGGTTACACTTGATCACAACCCGGCTGCCATCAGCCGAATACTATATGAACCAGTATTTACACACGTCTGTCATAGGCTCTGATCTAAGCACATTCCACTGAGCAGTGGCGCATCCAGTTGCTAGATGCTAACAGCTCTCAGGGCCGTATTTAGTATAAGTGCCAAATAAACAATGACACTATTTTTTTCAAGCCCATGATTTTTGTATCTCCCATTATAATTCAATTGAATGAGAAATGTTGCGAAATCTTAGCAATTGTCTTTTAGCACAAGTCCTCTGTAAAACATGCCTTGTCCTACAGGACCGTATTTAGTAAAACTGTATTTGCCAAAGTGCCGCTGCTGGAGTTGCACTTGACGATTTGCGGCATCTCTAATATGCTGTAACACAGAAGTCGATGGGTAATTCACATTTTGATTATGGCAGGCAAATCCTAAATACTACAATATGCTACAAATAAGAGGACATGTTCCTAGTGTCCTTGTCCTTGATTTGCAACTGCAGTAGTATTATCAATACATCTTCTTCATCATTCTCGTCAGGCTGGTTTTCAAATAGCTTTGGAAAACAAAGAATGGGCACACACAAATATTATTATTTGACACATTGACAGTTATTGTTATTAAAATGCTTGTGCCTATTGAAATTCTTTGAGTTTAAGTTTATTTAAAATCCATATTTCGATTTTTATATAATATTTATATATATTTCAAAAGTGAAAATGGATCCCATGCATATATTTCCCTGTTATGTCTGTATGACGTTATATGATGTTCGGAGAATGGCACGAATTGACCAAGAGGGCGACGTTCATAAAAGGGAAGTGGCTTTCACAAAAAGAAATGAAAGAGGTCATATAGAATTAGAGGTAAGCCCTGAGACAAGATTGTGTGTGAATTGCAATGTAGCAATTCTTGATGAAATTGCTACAATCGAACAAGACCCCGCTTGTATACGATTAAACATCCTAAGACACAGATCCCACCAAAGATGCTGTGTTTGCAATGGCCGTGAAGATCTAGTTAGGATATCTTTAGCAGCCCGAGTTACCGTATTTATAAAACAAAATATTTATATTCCTGAAGGAGTAAGATGTTGCGATCATCATTTGGACGAACAAAGACTCATGCTTAATGCTTTGTTGCCTGGATTGGAGTATGTCAATTGCCCATACATTTTGAGAGGAGAAACTCTCCAAGCTTTCTTGCAAGGTTTACGTAACGTTGCGAATAAAAAATTCGAAGATTTTTGTGAAGAAAATTCTTATTCGTACGAAGAATTTAAAATATAATTCCATTTCAAAAATTCAATTTCAAGAATTGTTTTGGGTATTGTAGATTCAGATATGTACTTAAGAAGGAGCTTTCAACATTTCTGTGTAAGTTAAAACAATGCCTATCTGACGAATTTTTGAAGATTATTTTTGCCTATACCATAAGACAGTCGGTGAGCTCAGCAATTAGCAAAGTGAGATTATCACTAAGAACCAGATTTGCTAGAGATAGCATCAACTTTTTTGTTCACCACCCTGTAAATATCGGTTTCAACTTTGTTAGTTATGAATTAGATGAAGTTCCCTATCATTCCTAAAACGCTACGAGATATGTCCTACATAAAGATTTAATGTTAGGCCGACCAATCTTGAATATTAAGATGGTGACCACTTTTGTTATGTACACAACGAAATCTCCATTCATCTATCAAACGACCACTGAAATAGGACAAGAAATAAGAAAGTAGGTTATCACAAAATCAATTCGATTCGGCACTTTGGCAAATACAGTTTTACTAAATACGGTCCTGTAGGACAAGGCATGTTTCACAGAGGGCTTGTGCTAAGAGACAAATGCTAAGATTTGCAACATTTCTCATTCAATTGAATTATAATGGGAGATACAAAAATCATGGGCTTGAAAAAAAAGTGTCATTGTTTATTTGGCACCTATTCTAAATACGGCCCTGAGAGCTAAATCTTTGGTCTTAGAGGATTGGTCACATGGAAACATTTGATCAGAAACTCCATACCAATATCATATGTGAATTTCAGGCGAATCCCACTGTGGGCCAATTCCCTATGGTTTTGTGCGGGGTCCTTTCTAGCCGTTTGAAAATTACCGCGGCTCATTGATGATTTCAGCGCCTGAAAATCGACAGAAAATTATTAAAAAATATGAAATTAAAAGGTATTTGAGTAATGATTCTATTTAAGGAATAAATAAGGAAGTATAGTCCACTCGCCTATTATTGTCCCATTTGGCGCCAAAATTGTTCTAAAAAAATTGTTCTCATCCATCATTCGGTTGCCCTCTTACGAGCAACCCTCAAAAGTATTCAAGTGACTTGTGCGAGCAAGGAATGACGGGGTCTTACCTTTTAATTACGGCATAACTCAGATGCGAGTGGAACAGTAGGAAGAATGACATCTTCAGGTAGTTCTCATCAACAGTATACCTCAACCGCCTGAGGATGAAGAATCAACTCGACAACTTTTTACATAGTATGTCAATGTTTTCAGCCCATCTAAGTTTGATGTCTAGGATGAAATCTAACAGTTTAACTGGTACGTTTGTGGGAACCACCGTATTGGAGACAAAAGTGATTGATTGTGTATTGGTGTCATTTTGAACCAGGTTGTTAGAAGTGAGCCACTCACTGATTCTGCTAGAAGCTTCAACGTCATTCTGATGAAGTTCTGTTGAATTCAGGGCGGAATCGTAAAAAGTTAGTTCATCTGCGAACAATACACACTGGCTTGGTTTGATGTGATAGAATATATAATTTATGAATATTATGAACAGAAGTAGCCCAAGTAGTGATCCTTGTGGCACCCCTGCCAATATCGGCTTACAACCAGTTCCTAAAAAAGGCAAAAAGACCTTACCTAGCAACTACAGACCGATCGCACTGCTATCTATTATCTCAAAGATCATGGAGAAAGCTATCAACATCGAGCTCATGAAATACCTGGAACATTCAGGTATTATCCAATATCAACGATAGACATATGGCTTCCGTCATCAGAGATCAACTGGTGAACTGCTCGCTTACGTTTCACATATATGGTAGCAACCTATTAAGAAATATGGTGAAACCTAGCACTTGATATCTCCAAGGCATTCGATCGAGTCTGGAACCACTGACTCCCCGTCAAGATTCCATCTTATGGCTTCCCTCCCCAGCTATCTTCTCTGCTAGTTAGTTTTCTCTCAAACAGGTCTCTCCGTGTAGTGGTCGACGGAGTTTCATCTGACTCTCTGATCATAAATGCTGGTGTTCCGCAAGGATCAATTCTAGCACCAACACTATCTCTACTCCATATCAACGATTTGTTGGAAGCAACTTCATGTCCAGTACACAGCTTCGCGAATGATAGTACCCTCCATACCGCCTTCTCTTCCAGGGCTCCAATACCAGCCAGGCAAATCAGAAACGAACGAGGAAGAAACGTTGACAACATAAATATGGACTTGGCAACAATTCTCGAATGGGTATCCAATAATATGGTAGATTTCAATGCAAACAAAACACAAGCATGCCTTTTCTCTAGAAAAGCCGATCTCACTGTGCCGAACATAAGCTCGTCAGGAGTAACCATACCTTTGAAGACATACATTTCGATGCTTGGTATCACTATCAGCAATAACCTTTCTTGGGAAAATCACGTGAGATCAATTGCTAAAAACGCATCCCAAAAACTTGGTTTTCTGTTTCGGGCCAGGAGCTATTTCACTCCCAGTCAGCTGGTTATGATCTATAAGGCACAGATCCGACCTGTCCTGGAATATAGTTCCCATATTTGGACTGCAGCACCCAAACATACCCTAAAACTGTTGTATTCTGTCCAAAAAAGGGCAGTTCGTCTCGTGGGTGATGCCTCGCTCACAAACTCACTCACTTCTCTGGAACAACGTAGAAAAGTTGGCGATCTGGCTCAATTTTATAGATATTTTCATGGACGATGCTCTTCTGAAATATCAACAATTGTTCCCCCCTTGGCAGTCTCCGCGAGATTAACCCGTCGAGTTGAGGCTTCGCACCCCTTCGTGGTCACTTTGGAGACCTGCAGAACATCTCTTTCCAAAGACTCGTTCATCCAACGAACAGCGAGGGTCTGGAACGCATTGCCAAGGGAGGTGTTCCTCGAGGCATATAACCTCCAGAAATTTAAGAAGAACACCAATCCCTACCTTATTTCCCTTGGTTCTTGCGATGTTCTCTGAACATTACAGGATTTCCCTTTTAGTGGGAACCAGAACATAAAAAAACAGCTTGCCAAAATATTCCTTATACTCCATAACAAAACATCATGTAAATAGCGGCTATAGAGACGGCAATGCTGTGCTGAATGCTGAGAACTGACACACAGTCTTGTGTTGCCACGTTTACCAGACCAAATGTCCTCTACCATGAATTAATATAATTATCAACACAAACAAATTCATCATAAGCAATAAGACACAACATATAAGAGGGATAATTTTGAGACGATGGATTTGTTCTTTTATATCTCTTTAAGGATATTACTAATAGATACATAATTAAGAATTTATTAATGATGAAAAAAATAATATTTCTGAGCTGTCCATTCGTATTTCAACATATGGCAACTATGCTATGGTCAACCCCTACTGCTTACAAAATCGTGACGTCAGTTTTTATTCGCATTAAATGTTAATTTCCAGCCGCTTGAAGATCACCGTGACAATATTGATGATTTCAACACCTTAATCGACCGAAAAAGTAAAAAAAAGGTGGTATTGAAAGGTAGTTGTAGTCCACTAGCTCATTACCGACATTTTCGACTCCATAGTAGACCACCCTGTATAACCGTCGGGATTTAGGAGTGCCACTGGCCTGCCTAAGAATAATTAATTAAAAATCACATATCATTCCTTATTTCACTATTGGTATCTGCTATCACATCATTTCGTAAATGGACAAATCTCATATCTCCGAAATGATTGTCCACCCGATAACAACAGACCATCAAGATACGGAGCGGAATGTTGAAGAATCCAAGTTCTAACCCATCAGAACCGTTAATGATAGACATCTGCGAAAATCATAAGTAGCTGTACATAACCGAGTTATATCAACAATATTATATGATGATAATTCAATATCATTATGATTTTCATTTAAGTACGAGATCAATTTTACATCACTCGGAGCATTATTCAACGGTTATATAAAATCATAGTTCGGATAATCAGCATTATTATTATCATTTAATGATACATAGATGCGGATAATGACCCTTGAATATTAATAATTAATTATATTAGTTTCCTTAATTTTATAATGAACAGATTGTGTTGTTATTTATCTCTGATAAGAATATTTTAGCATTCTTGGCATTCCTAATTTTATAAAAAATCAACTTAATTTTATGGATTTCTCTATTGGCATCGCTGGTCACAGCGGAATACCAGTTTCTTTTTTTATCTCTTGGAACGCACGAAAGGGAATCCCAATAATGTCCGAAGAACATCGTGCGCACCTAAGGAAGATAGGGAGAGGAGGTAAGTATAATGAATTTGGCAATCGACGTTTACAGGCTGTCCCATTTTCGATGTCCTTGAGGGATATCTCAATTATTTTCGGTGTCCGCGAACGGTGACTACTTTTTTGAAACTCTTCGTTTCTGAGAATCAGGGTGGAATTGAAATTTTGCATTTTCGTAAAAACTGTCTTCTACACATACTGTCTGTAGGTTAATCGAGGAGAAATGTAAAAACTTCTATTGGATATCTCAATTATTTTCGGTGTCCGCGAACGGTGACTACTTTTTTGAAACTCTTCGTTTTTTGAGTATCAGGGTGGAATTGATATTTTGCATTTTCGTAAAAACTGTCTTCTACACATACTGTCTGTAGGTTAATCGAGGAGAAATGTAAAAACTTCACAAACGATAAGATTTCCACAAAATTCTCAAACACACGACATGTTTCGCTAACACAGTGGCTTCGTCAGGTAATATACTGGTACGATGAACTAGACTAACATGGCTTGCTTATATATTTTCGGGAATTAGGCACAATATCTACATTGAAATACGGTGAACCGGATCAACCTGAAAGGGTTGATATCAAATACATATTATTACACACTGAGAAAATAAATTCAACAGTGGTGAACTATTGAGGTCTAATTGATCCTTAAGTAAAATGTCAGAATTTTTTAGTATGCTGATTTCTAATGATTCAAAATGATTGGGTTTCATCCCTTCATTTTCTACGTGTAGAATTTCAAAATTATCATAGAAACTATGGTTTTCTTCTAATATATGGTTGGCGCATGTTGAATTTGTTTTCTCTTTCAAAAAACTCGTCTTATGTTCATGAACCGATATATACCTTAGGGCAAGATCCACAGTTGAGCTTGTATACCCATGATTTTTCGAATTTAGAAGTTTTGTCCTTATTATTCTTGATAAACCTCTCCAACGTGTTATTGTAATTGTTATTTATTAACCCTTTCAAGTTAATCCGGTACAACGTATCTTAATGTCGAACCTGTCCACGTAACTAATCCTTCAGGTTGGGAAAGTAGGATATATAAGCAAGCCAATGTTAGTTTAGTTCATCGTACCAGTATATCACCTGACGAAGCTACTGTGTTAGCGAGACATGTCATGTGTTTGAGAATTTTGTGGAAATATTATCGTTTGTGAAGTTTTCACATTTGCCATGGATTTCCATCGAGTAACGACCGAGTCAATTAAAAAAAAAAAATCAATCGAGGAGGTGGTATATTCATTATTCCAGATTTTTTGTGGTTTTTATCTCCTCGTTTCTATAAAACAGAAATTTGAATATGATTTCAATATACGTGTAGTAAGGACAAATCAGATGATTTTCCCCCAAATGTCACTGCATTCAAAGAATTTTCCTATCAGAGAGCCTAAAAGAAAAATTTCACTAGCTTGTCAGTGACAATTTGTATTGAAAAAGGTTTGGAGAAGAGAAATAAAGGTATATAGAAGAAATATCAAATTTTCACTCAGCTTTGGAAGTTTCGGGAACGAATCTGCTCCCGTTTTCAACATAAAAAATGGATATCTGATTAGCAAATTTGTTTTGGTCTTGACACTTTTCAGTTCTCAGTGACAATTGGTGACGTTGACAATCAAATGAGTTACAGGATGTTTTCATCTTGAATTTACCATTTTCATTTTCAGATTTCAGTAGTGAATACCATGTTCTATCTAGGTATATCAACTGAACAGGAAGCAACGCTATTGTCGCCGTTTAGAAGAATTTGCTTGTTTTACCGTGTTAGATATAGAGCGTGTAATTTAAATTGATGAATGAAAATAAAGAAAATGGTTCATATGAACATACCCTAAAGCCCTAAACTTTCGTGCTATAGGGTGTTGAAATTTTAAGGAAAAGTTCGTTTTCTTATCATAACTTCAATACTGTTTTAGATATATACATGAAATTTGACATGCACCTACTAAGCACCAATACCAATAGGCATTTTTTTTATGCAGGAGACTTTTCAATATGTTTACCAGTGGTAGGTAGGTTCCATGTGGGTGGGGCGAATACCGCCCCTTCAATGCGACCCCAGATGGATCTTTTATGGCTCACCCTTAGAGAGTACACTTCACTGTACAATCCACATCTTTTTACAAAGTCCATGGTTGGATTAGGTGAGATTTGTCTGAATTCGATAGGTTCTAAATTGGTAAGGCCATATATGTCGAACCTCAGTGTCTCTAAGCAAGAGCATGAGGCCTGTTAGTTTGTATTGCTGAACTTCCTGAAGTTGATTCCGTTTCCATAGTTGTCTCTGTTCATGGCATGATGTGAACAGAGAAAGTCATAGAAAAAAATCAAGTTCAGCAGGTAGAGCAAGCACAAACAAACAGGCCTGTCATGTGTCCAGGTAAAGTGAATCTGTTGTTTGCTCCCAGGCATTCTAGGGATTCAATACAGCTCCATATTGTAATTTTCCTTGCTAGAGCTCAGTTCTTTATGAGCAGCCTGACTGTCTGATACAATACTGATGTTTTTTTTCTAGAGGTCTATTCGTCAACTCTCTAGCACACAATTCAATTGCGAAGATCTCCGCCTGAAAGATTGTAGCATAAATACCCAGATTGACATAGATTTTCGTCTTCGGTTTCCTGCTCAACACACCGGCTACAACTCCAAGAGGGGTTTTCGAACCATTACGTGTCCGGTCTCTGGGAATTGGACTGATCAGCTTACTCACTCGTCTCTCTTCGGGAAGAGGACTTTGAATTACTTTTTCACGTGTTCTGAGAAGCCAACATCTCGGGAATCATTCCTAGAGTTTGGGGATTTTTTATTTCACACATAATCCTGGAGTAGTCCAGCAGTCGCCCCCCTATAATTCAATCTTTCAGTGACAGGAATCTATAGGAAACCACCCTCTCCAAGACAATGAGGAGGGGAGTGAGGATCAGGAGGTTTTCCTTCGCTCCCGTTGGATTAGAGGACATCGCCCCTGTAGTGGCCAGGCAGGCCAACCGATGAAGACCATCAGCAGGCTTTGCCCTGGCTGCCCCTTGCAGACCTTCAGTCCACCAGACTACCAAGCCATACGTTACCATTGGTTACACCATTGTTTGGTGAATCCATTAAATCTGATTGGGGTTCATTCCTCAAGATTTGCCAAACAGCTTTCTGAGGTTCCAGAGGGGGAATCTGGCTTTGTTAATAGATTTTCCATGTAGGCGTTCTAGGTGAGTCTTTTATCTAGAGTGACCTCCGCCGCGAACGGAATGCTTCCTCCATATAGGACAGTCTGACGAAGCTCATCTAGCTCCTGCCTTTTGGTGAAATATATAATTACAGTTTTCCGAGGATTCACAGACATCAGCTCCCTCTCGCACCACCAGTACACAGTATCAAGGGGCTTCTTGTAGGCCGTTTGAGACCGTCGCTTCAAATTTTCCTCTCACTATTAGGACTGAATCATCTGCATAGCATTGGGATTCCAACCTCAGCATGGGAAGATCGTTCAGCAGAGAGTCAACTGGGAATGACCACATGAGATATAGTTATAGTTATTGGTCTCAAGAGCAGAAGGTTGCCATCTTATAGCTTGCCTTCCCAGCTATGTTCTCTGCTAGCTAGTGTTCTCACAAACACGTCTCTCCATGTAGTGGTCGACGGAGTTTCATCTGACTCTCTTATCAGTCTTATCATAAATGCTGGTGTTCCGCAATTCAAGCACCAACACTATTTCTACTCCATATCAACGATTTGTTGAAAGCATCTTCATGACTCTCTTCTGTCACAGCTTCGCGGATGATAGTACCCTCCATACCGCCTCCTCTTCTAGGGCTCCAATACCAGCCAGGCAAATCAGAAACGAACGAGGGAGAAATGTTGACAACATAAATATGGACTTGGCAAGAATTCTCGAAAGGGGATCCAATAACTTGGTAGATTTCAATGCAAACAAAACACAAGCATGCCTTTTCTCTAGAAAAGCCGAGAGAAAAGCCGATCTCACTGTGCACAACATATGCTTGTCAGGAGTAACCATACCTTTGAAGACATTCATTTCGATGCTTGGTATTACTATCAGAATAACCTTTATTGAAAAAGTCACGTGAGATCAATTGCTAGGAGTGCATCCCAAAAACTTGGTTTTCTGTTTCGGGCCAGGAGCTATTTCACTTCCAGTCAGCTGCTTATGATCTATAAGGCACAGATCCGACCTGTCCTGGAATGTTGTTCCCATATTTGGAGTGCAGCACCCAAACATTCCCTGAAACTGTTGGATTCTGTTAAAAAAAGGGCAATTCGTCTCGTGGGTGATGCCTTGCTCACAAACTCACTCACTTCTCTGGAACACCGTAGAACAGTTGGCGATCTGGCTCTATTCTATAGATATTTTCATAGACCACGCTCTTGTAAAGTATATCAACAATTGTTCCTCTT
Source organism: Phaedon cochleariae (assembly GCA_918026855.4). Lineage (NCBI taxonomy): Eukaryota > Metazoa > Arthropoda > Insecta > Coleoptera > Chrysomelidae > Phaedon > Phaedon cochleariae. Next base: position 5,622,069 of record OU896710.1, on the reverse strand, counting down.
CTGGCAGTCCCCGCGAGATTAACCCGTCGAGTTGAGGCTTCGCACCCCATCGTGGTCACTTTGGAGACCTGCAGAACATCTCTTTCCAAAGACTTGTTCATCCAACGAACAACGAGGCTCTGGAAAACATTGCCAAGGAAAGTGTTCCCCGAGGCATATAACCTCCAGAAATTTAAGAAGAACACCAATTCCCTTGGTTCTCACGATTTTCTCTGAACATTACAGGATATCCCTTTTCGTGGGAACCAGAACATGAAAAAAAAAGCCCAGACCTACACCAGCTAAGGCTCTGTCGATGCGGCTACCCAACCTTCACCGTCCGTCTTCGGCCTCGTGACGTTGTTCGTCCTCTTCTGTTCTGATCCGGCCCATCATACGCATAGTCCTGTAATCTAACTGGTCTTCGGGGTGTACCGCTATGCCCGCTGCGGGCCGCAGAGGAACCCGTTAGCCGCGACGTCGTCACAGGGGTCGATGACCTTCTCCTCCTCCTGCTCACCTGGGTCGACCGTGGCTGCCGCTCAGTCGGCACGACGCACCTACCACGGCAACAGGTGCCATCGTCGCGAAATAGCCCCGCTTACCCCTACAGAGGCAACCCTCACGCGTGTCGGCGTCGGAGCGTAGACCTGGTTTGGACGGTTCTGTGATTTGAACGCGGGCCGTCAAGGGTGGTTTATTTTTTTCTGCGGCGGTGACTCGGTGTTGGTTGGTTGGTTCGTTCGTTCTTGACATTGGTGCATCGGTAGGCGATGACATTGTGGGATTAGTGGGTGATGTGAAGAGGATCTGTGCTCGCCGCATGGGGGTGAGTTTGTCCACGTCCGAAGATATAAGGTTTTCTGCGAATATGGACTTTGATATTTTGATAAATATGTTACAGGGATGTTTTTCTCCTTCAGATGATAACACTGAATCAACACTTTTTTCAAAAAATTATAGTACAGATGTTATGGGACATTTTTTGTTCCAAAGGAGCCCACCGAAACTTGTTTTTTTTTTCAATTCGTGTGAAGGCAATATTATGAGTATTTTTTCTGAAAATGACCCTCTTGTGTACAGGGATATCCATCGAAAAGTCGCACCATCACATTCACGTTATTTTTTCCGGGAAAAAAATGCGGATGTTGAATGCCATAAGCATAGACTACAGAAGGTAATCTATCAGTAATCTTTGCCGTAAGGCCTTTTCAGGGCCCTTGTCAAATATTTTACTAATGGGTGAACTCTAGAGGTGGATTCATGCAACATCAACTAAATTATAATGCATTTAAGATCCAAATGAATTTTAAATTAATTCACTGTTCATGCAATAACTTTTCATCAGCTGTTTATTTTTTTTTTCCAGCGCGGCTAGTTATTATTTGACGCATGCGCTGTTGTGAATTATGGAAGAAATTAATTTCTTAGTTGAATGTTGGCCATCTTTCTCAGTTTTAATTTTAGTTTTAATTTTTTAATTTCTTGCATGAGCACGTACATAACATTTCATAGTTTTATATTATTGATTTAAGTTTGAAAATAATTTGTTTGAATTTTGCTTGCGTGAATCCACCTTAAGAGCGTGACAAATAAGAAGTCATTTTTATTGGTGATCCTAAATATATCCGAGAATATCTGTTTACAATATCTTCAATTTCTAATTTTTCCTCACCACGTGACCCCAGAAAAATGATCACACGGTATCTGTCGAAACAAAACAATTATTTTCGAATAAAAAAAATACAATAAATAGGGAGACCCCTAATTTGTGGTATGTCAGGTTTCTATAGGGATCATTCTTTGAAATTTCTCAAGGATCATGGAAAGTTCTCATCGCGGTAATCTATAGCATTTTTTTCCTCGGCGTGGTGTTTCCAAAGTTGAGGCGATAACATGAAAGAGTAATAGGAGATGAAAAAACAAAACGGAATGAAGGTGAATTCGAGGGTGAATTTTTGTTGGGGAAACACTTCTTTGGAAATATTGAATATAAAAGAGTGCCTGGAAATTCGGTAAGTCAGTGATCAGAAGTGGATATCCGGACCGAGATCCGGACCCTCCGGACCCAAGCGTTCAATTTCCGCGAGGTCAAAAGCACTGAAAGCACCAATAAGTTTCGCAATGTTGCCAACTTTCGATGATAGTTGGAAGATGGTATGATCCAAGGTATGATCAGTGGAAGCATAGATTTGTCTGGAATGTTTTCCTTGTTCCAATTTCGGAAACACCCAGTGTACAAGAGGAGTGAAAAAATATTGTTTGGAGTTAATCTCCATAATGTATTCAGCTTTAGGTTAAGGTATTATGATTTCAATAACATTATAGATGACAAAAAATATCGGTGAGCAAAATTTCACGCGTGTCGGCGTCGGAGCGTAGACCTGGTTTGGATAGTTCTGTGATTTGAACGCGGGCTGTCAAGGGTGGTTTATTTTTTTTTCTGCGGCGGTGACTCGGTGTTGGTTGGTTGGTTCGTTCGTTCGTTCTTGACATTGGTGCATCGGTAGGCGATGACATTGTGGGATTAGTGGGTGATGTGAAGAGGATCTGTGCTCGCCGCATGGGGGTGAGTTTGTCCACGTCCGAAGATATAAGGTGTTCTGCGAATATGGACTTAGATATCTCGATGAATATGTTACAGGGATGATTTTCTCCTTCAGATGATAACACTGAATCAACATTTTTTTCAAAAAATTACAGTACAGATGTTATGGGACATTTTTTGTTCCAAAGGAGCCCACCGAAACTTTTTTTTTTTTTTTCAATTCGTGTGAGTTTTTTTTTCTGAAAATGACCCTCGATCCATCGAAAAGTCGCACCCCCACATTCACGTTATTTTTTCCGGGAAAAAATGCGGATGTTGAATGCCATAAGCATAGACTACAGAAGGTAATCTATCAGTAATCTTTGCCGTAAGGATTTTTCAGGGCCCTTGTCAAATATTTTACTTAAGATCCAAACGAATTTTAAATTAATTCACTGTTCATGGAATAACTTTTCATCAGCTGTTTAATTTTTTTTTCCAGCGCGGCTAGTTATTATTTGACGCATGCGCTATCGTGAATTATGGAAGAAATTAATTTCTTAGTTGAATGTTGGCCATCTTTATCAGTTTTAATTTTAGTTTTAATTTTTTAATTTCTTGCATGAGCACGTACATAACATTTCATAGATTTATATTATTGATTTAAGTTTGAAATTAATTTGTTTTGAATTTTGCTTGCGTGAATCCACCTTAAGAGCGTGACAAATAAGAAGTCATTTTTATTGGTGATCCTAATATCTGTTTACAATATCTTCAATTTCTAATTTTTCCTCACCACGTGACCCCAGAAAAATGATCACACGATATCTGTCGAAACAAAACAATTATTTTCGAATAAAAAAATACAATAAATAGGGTAACCCCTAATTTGTGGTCTGTCAGGTTTCTATAGGGATCATCCTTTGAACCATGGAAAGTTCTCATCGCGGTAATCTATACTTTAGCATTTTTTTCCTCGACGTGGTGTTTCCAAAATTGAGGCGATAACATGAAAGAGTAATAGGAGATGAAAAAACAAAACGGAATGAAGGTGAATTTTTGTTGGGGAAACACATCTTTGGAAATATTGAATTTTAAAGAGTGCCTGGAAATTCGGTAAATCAGTGATCAGAAGTGAATATCCGGAGACCCAAGCGTTCAATTTCCGCGAGGTCAAAAGCACTGAAAGCACCAATAAGTTTCGCAATGTTGCCAACTTTCGATGATAGTTGGAAGATGGTATGATCCAAGGTATGATCAGTGGAAGCATATAAATTGTCTGGAATGTTTTCCTTGTTCCAATTTCGGAAACAACCAGTGTGCAGGAGGAGTGAAAAAATATTGTTTGGAGTTAATCTCCATAATGTATTCAGCTTTAGGTTAAGGTATTATGATTTCAATAACATTATAGATGACAAAAAATATCGGTGAGCAAAATTTCACGCGTGTCGGCGTCGGAGCGTAGACCTGGTTTGGACTGTTCTGTGATTTGAACGCGGGCTGTCAAGGGTGGTTTATTTTTTTTCTGCGGCGGTGACTCGGTGTTGGTTGGTTGGTTCGTTCGTTCTTGACATTGGTGCATCGGTAGGTGATGACATTGTGGGATTAGTGGGTGATGTGAAGAGGATCTGTGCTCGCCGCATGGGGGTGAGTTTGTCCACGTCCGAAGATATAAGGTCTTCTGCGAATATGGACTTAGATATTTTGATAAATATGTTACAGGGATATTTTTCTCCTTCAGATGATAACACTGAAGCAACACTTTTTTCAAAAAATTATAATACCGATGTTATGAGACATTTTTTGTTCCGAATGAGCCCACTGAAACTTGTTTTTTTTTCAATTCGTGTGAAGGCAATATTATGAGTATTTTTCCGATTTTTTCTGAAAATGACCCTCTTGTATACAGGGATATCCGAGGGGATATCCATCGAAAAGTCGCACCATCACAGTCACGTTATTTTTTCCGAGAAAAAAATGCGGATGTTGAATGCAATAAGCATAGACTACAGAATGTAATCTATCAGTTATCTTTGCCATAAGGCCTTTTCAGGGCCCTTGTCAAATATTTTACTGATGAGTGAACTCCGAGGTGAACTCTAGAGGTGGATTCATGCAACATCAATTAAATCATAATGCATTTAAGATCCAAATGAATTTTAAATTAATTCACTGTTCATGCAATAACTTTTCATCAGCTGTTTAATTTTTTTTCCAGCGCTGCTAGTTATTATTTTACGCATGCGCTGTTGTGAATTATGGAAGAAATCAATTTCTTAGTTAAATGTTGGCCATCTTGCTCAGTTTTAATAATTTTAGTTTTGATATTTTTAATTTCTTGCATGAGCACGTCCATAAAATTTCTTAGTTTTATATTATTGATTCAAGTTTAAAATTAATTTGTTTTGAATTTTGCTTGCGTGAATCCACCTTAAGAGCTTGACAAATAAGAAGTCATTTTTATTGGTGATCCTAAATATATTCGAGAATATCTGTTTAGAATATCTTCAATTTCTAATTTTTCCTCACCACGTGACCCCAGAAAAATGATCGCACGGTATCTGTCGAAACAAAACAATTATTTTCGAATAAAAAAAATACAATAAATAGGGTAACCCCTAATTTGTGTTCTGTCAGGTTTCTACGCGGTAATCTATACTTTAGCATTTCTTTCCTCGACGTGGTGTTTCAGAAGTTGAGGCGATAACATGAAAGAGTAATAGGAGATGAAAAAACAAAACGGAATGAAGATGAATTTTTGTTGGGGAAACACATCTTTGGAAATAATTTTAAAGAGTGCCTGGAAATTCGGTAAATCAGTGATCAGAAGTGAATATCCGGACCCTCCGGACCCAAGCGTTTAATTTCCGCGAGGTCAAAAGCACTGAAAGCAACAATAAGTTTCGCAATGTTGCCAAACTTTCGATGATAGTTGGAAGATGGTATGATCCAAGGTATGATCAGTGGAAGCATATAAATTGTCTGGAATGTTTTCCTTCTTCCAATTTCAAAAACACCCAGTGTACCAGAGGAGTGAAAAAATATTGTTTGGAGTTAATCTCCATAATGTATTCAGCTTAAGGTTAAGGTATTATGTATTTCAATAACATTATAGATGACAAAAAATATCGGTGAGCAAAATTTCAAGCGTGTCGGCGTCGGAGCGTAGACCTGGTTTGGATAGTTCTGTGATTTGAACGCGGGCCGTCAAGGGTGGTTTATTTTTTTTTCTGCGGCGGTGACTCGGTGTTGGTTGGTTGGTTCGTTCGTTCTTGACATTGGTGCATCGGTAGGCGATGACATTGTGGGATTAGTGGGTGATGTGAAGAGGATCTGTGCTCGCCGCATGGGGGTGAGTTTGTCCACGTCCGAAGATATTTTTTTTTATCGCTTGGGGCACACGAAAGGGAATCCCTATAATGTTCAAAGAACATCGTGCGTTCCTAGGGAGGATAGGGACAGGAGGTAGGTATTGGAATTTTTTTTGAACTTTTGGAGATTATATGTTGTTGGGAATACTTCCACAGGCAATGCATTCCAGAGCCTAGCCGTTCTATGGATGAAGGAGTCTTGATAGAGTGCTGTTCGACATCTTTCGAGGTTGACAACGAAAGGATGTGCTGACTGGGCTTGTCTAGTTCGTCTGATTGGTATTGCTAGTGAAGGGATCATAGCAGAGATTTCCGAAGAACAATTCCCGTGGAAGTATCGATAGAAGAGTGAAAGGTCGCCGAATTTTCTACGGTGTTCCAATGATGTCAAAGAGTGAGTGAGTGTGGCGTCACCCACCAGGCGAATGGCTCTTCTCTGGATGGAATCTAAGAGCATCAGCGTATGTTTTGGTGCTGAACCCCATATGTGGGAACAGTATTCTAGAACAGGCCGTATCTGCGCTTTGTAGATCATGAGAAGCTGTTGAGGTGTAAAGTAGCTTTTCGCACGGAACAAGAATCCGAGTTTTTGTGAAGCAGCTTTTGCGATGGATCTGACATGATTATCCCAAGAAAGAGTGTTGCTGATGGAAATACCAAGCATAGATATGGTGGGCTTGGTGGGGATGGTGGAGCCAGACATTACAATATCGGGCATACTGAGTTCCGCCTCTCCAGAGAAAATGCAGGCTTGAGTTTTGGTGGCGTTGAATTCAACTAGGTTGTTTGTTCCCCAGGCTGTGATTTCAGCAAGATCCTCATATAAGGTCTTCTGCGAATATGGACTTTGATATTTTGATAAATATGTTACAGGGATGTTTTGCTCCTTCAGATGATAACACTGAATCAACACTTTTTTCAAAAAATTATAGTACAGATGTTTTGGGACATTTTTTGTTCCGAAGGAGCCCACCGAAACTTGTTTTTTTTTTAATTCGTGTGAAGGCAATATTATGAGTATTTTTTCTGAAAATGACCCTCTTGTATACAGGGATATCCGAGGGGATATCCATCGAAAAGTCGCACCATCACAGTCACCTTATTTTTTCCGAGAAAAAAATGCGGATGTTGAATGCCATAAGCATAGACTACAGAAGGTAATCTATCAGTAATCTTTGCCATAAGGCCTTTTCAGGGCCCTTGTCAAATATTTTACTGATGGGTGAACTCTAGAGGTGGATTCATGCAACATCAACTAAATTATTAAGATCCAAATGAATTTTAAATTAATTCACTGTTCATGCAATAACTTTTCATCAGCTGTTTAATTTTTTTTTTTTCAGCGCGGCTAGTTATTATTTGACGCATGCGCTCTTGTGAATTATGGAAGAAATTAATTTCTTAGTTTAATGTTGGCCATCTTTCTCAGTTTCAATATCAGTTTTAATTTTTTAATTTTTTGCATGAGCACGTACATAACATTCCATAGTTTTATATTATTGATTTAAGTTTAAAATTAATTTGTTTTGAATTTTGCTTGCGTGAATCCACCTTAAGAGCGTGACAAATAAGAAGTCATTTTTATTGGTGATCCTAAATATATCCGAGAATATCTGTTTACAATATCTTCAATTTCTAATTTTTCCTCACCACGTGACCCCAGAAAAATGATCACACGATATCTGTCGAAACAAAACAATTATTTTGGAATGAAAAAAATGGACCATGGAAAGTTCTCATCGCGGTAATCTATATACTTTAGCATTTTTTTCCTCGACGTGGTGTTTCCAAAGTTGAGGCGATAACATGAAAGAGTAATAGGAGATGAAAAAACAAAACGGAATGAAGGTGAATTTTTGTTGGGGAAACACATCTTTGGAAATATTGAATTTTAAAGAGTGCCTGGAAATTCGGTGAATCAGTGATCAGAAGTGAATATCCGGACCCTCCGGACCCAAGCGTTCAATTTCCGCGAGGTCAAAAGCACTGAAAGCAACAATAAGTTTCGCAATGTTGCCAAACTTTCGATGATGGTTGGAAGATGGTATGATCCAAGGTATGATCAGTGGAAGCATATAAATTGTCTGGAATTTTTTCCTTTTTCCAATTTCGGAGACACCCAGTGTACAAGAGGAGTGAAAAAATATTGTTTGGAGTTAATCTCCATAATGTATTCAGCATTAGGTGAAGGTATTATGATTTCAATAACATTATAGATGACAAAAAATATCGGTGAGCAAAATTTCACGCGTGTCGGCGTCGGAGCGTAGACCTGGTTTGGACGGTTCTGTGATTTGAACGCGGACCGTTAAGGGTGGTTTATTTTTTTTCTGCGGCGGTGACTCGGTGTTGGTTGGTTGGTTCGTTCGTTCTTGACATTGGTGCATCGGTAGGCGATGACATTGTGGGATTAGTGGGTGATGTGAAGAGGATCTGTGCTCGCCGCATGGGGGTGAGTTTGTCTGCGGCCAAAGATATGAAGGCTTTTGCGAATATGGAATTAGATATTTCGATAAATATGTGACGGGGATGTTCTTCTCCTTCAGATGATAACACTGAATTGAAACTTTTTTCAAAAAATTATAGTACCGATGTTATGGGACATATTTTGTTCCGAATGAGCCCTCTGTAACCGTTTTTTTTTAATTCGTGAAGAGGCAATATTATGAGTATTTTTTCTGCATATGAACCTCTTGTGTACAGGGATATCCATCGAAAAGGCGCACCATCACATTCACGTTATTTTTTCCCGGGAAAAAAATGCGGATGTTGATTGCCATAAGGCCTTTTCGGGGCCCTTGTCAAATATTTTACTGGGTGATCTCTAAGAGCGTGACAAATAAGAGGTTATTTTTATTTGTGTTCCTAAATATACCCGAGAATATCTGTTTACAATATCTTCAATTTCTAATGTTTCTTCACCACTTTTGTGAGTCCAGAAAAATGATCACACGATATCTGTCGAAACAAAACATTTATTTTCGAATAAAAATAATACAATAAATAGGGTGACTCCTAATTTGTGGTCTGTCAGGTTTCTATAGGGATCATCCTTTGAAATTTCTTAAGGATCATGGAAAGTTCTCATCGCGGTAATCTATACTTTAGCATTTTTTTCCTCGACGTGGTGTTTCCAAAATTGAGGCGATAACTTGAAAGAGTAATAGGAGATGGAAAAACAAAACGGAATGAAGGTGAATTTTTGTTGGGGAAACACATCTTTGGAAATATTGAATTTTAAAGAGTGCCTGGAAATTCGGTAAATCAGTGATCAGAAGTGAATATCCGGACCCTCCGGACCCAAGCGTTCAATTTCCGCGAGGTCAAAAGCACTGAAAGCAACAATAAGTTTCGCAATGTTGCCAAACTTTCGATGATAGTTGGAAGATGGTATGATCCAAGGTATGATCAGTGGAAGCATATAAATTGTCTGAAATGTTTTCCTCGTTCCAATTTCGGAAACACCCAGTGTACAAGAGGAGTGAAAAAATATTGTTTGGAGTTAATCTCCATAATGTATTCAGCCTTAGGTTTGGGTATTATGATTACAATAACATTATAGATGACAAAAAATATTGGTGAGCAAAATTTCACGCGTGTCGGCGTCGGAGCGTAGACCTGGTTTGGATAGTTCTGTGATTTGAACGCGGGCTGTCAGGGGTGGTTTATTTTTTTTCTGCGGCGGTGACTCGGTGTTGGTTGGTTGGTTCGTTCGTTCTTGACATTGGTGCATCGGTAGGCGATGACATTGTGGGATTAGTGGGTGATGTGAAGAGGATCTGTGCTCGCCGCATGGGGGCGAGTTTGTCCACGTCCGAAGATATAAGGTCTTCTGCGAATATGGACTTTGATATTTTGATAAATATGTTACAAGGATGTTTTTCTCCTTCAGATGATAACACTGAATCAACACTTTTTTCAAAAAATTATAGTACAGATGTTATGGGACATTTTTTGTTCCGAAGGAGCCCACCGAAACTTGTTTTTTTTTAATTCGTGTGAAGGCAATATTATGAGTATTTTTCTGCAACCGACACAAAAGTCGTCCATTTTGATACCAAAATTAGCTCTTAAATTGACGTTTCTATCACTGACACAAAAATAGGTATGTTGCTAGGCAACATATTTAGTTCCTAGGAGCTAAAGTTGAATTCTAGTTCCTAGGAGCTAAAGTTGAACTTTAGCTTCTAGGAACTAAAAAGGATGTACTGGAGGTCATCAAAAATGAACAACATTGTGACGGTTGGTTATTTCGGTTGAGACGAATACCTGATTTGTTTCCGATTTCAGCAGATTTGGCATTTCATACCCATGCTGGAGATATAAATACACCTTATTATAGTTTAGTATTGAAATTATAAACATCTCAGTTGAGTATTTTTGTTTTGATCACCGAAGCCTTCAAGATTCAAATACTTGCTTGATCTGCATTTCTTTCGTTATTCTCGGGATGTATAACTTGTTTTTGAATAATCACGGCAAGCAATAGTTTTTTGTCTCACACAACGATATTGTTTAGCTTCATTTGATTATCAAGTCAAACACAGTGTAGTATGGAGAGGAATAAATAATCACTATTATCATTGTTGATATGCTCACTAACCTAACATTTTCCACGTCTTGTTCCTATAGCTGGCACTGGCGCGGTATTTGCCATTAGAGCACCTATGGTCCATACACAAATATGTCACTCTGTGGTTGTATTTATATGGAAACTACAATTCGATCATCCTAGAAAACCTAACCTGCTGTTAATGCAGGTAGAATATTCTCACCACATGGATTATTTGTCAATATTTGTTGCATTGCATACATATGGCACGGCATTGGTGGTTACTTCACATGTATTTTGAATTAATTGATTCGGTTGCAGAAAAAATAGCATGTTTCATTCGGATCAAAAGTGACTTTGTTCAACTCGCAAATTTTGCTTTCGCTCGGCTTCGCTAAACGCTCCGCCTCGCAAATGCAAAATTCGCTTGTCAAACAAAGTGTCACTTTTGATCCTAATAAAACAATCTACTATTTTTCTGAAAATGACCCTCTTGTATACAGGGATATCCGAGGGGATATCCATCGAAAAGTCGCACCTCGATGGAACCTCTACTTTTGAATTTTGCCAAGATTCTTCTAACAGTCGACTGCTGTATATTTCTTTCCGGATGTCGTAAATTAAAATCTTCAGCAACTTGTCGATGGGGTGTATTTTCTCCACACATCAAAATGATCTCAATTTTTTCTTGTATCGATAACATTCTTACATTTATTTGCTTCAAACGTATAAAACCACGTATTTAACTGTCAAACAATGATTGATATGAAATTGTTGTCATTGACTACCCATTTCATTCGTCTCCAAAGCCTACTCTCCTGCAAAATTGTTCAATTTCAAAGACGGTTCATAGCTGGACCAGTACCTAGCAATTATATTCAAGATAGATTTGTTTCATAAAAATACTAAATATTACTCAGATACATGAAGTTGTTCGATGATATTTTGATCGATGGCTTCAGCATTTTTTCAGTACTGAAAAAATCAGTTTAAATGAATTTCGTTTCTGAATGCTTGACGATATATCAACTTTACATCAAACATAACAGAATTTGGAAGCGGGTAATATCATTTTCTGAAGAAAATCATATTTCTGTCCATAATCAGTGATAATGAATAATTGAAAGTTAGTAGCATGAAGAAGCTAAATGAAGTAGTTCTGTGGGATTAACAATTCTTCAAATATTACAGAAATTTCGAAAAATTTGAAAAAAAAATCAAAATCTAAAAGTTGCAATAGAAAGATCAAATTTGAGAAGCATGTGTAAAATTGAAATAGAAACAACTTTTTCAAGTAAACTTTTTCGATATTCAAACAAATAAGCCTACTTTCAGTGAATAATTTGAAAAAATGTCACTTTTGACATGTAGCGAAAGTCACGTGACCCCGATTGAGTAGGCTATTTTTCATCTTTTTTGAAGCAAAACTTAACGTCATATGATGCCGACTTTATGAATGACACTGTATACCAACCTTGAATGTTGGTTGAGATTTCGCCATCTAACGGGTAAAATGCGACCTATATTCCGCGATATTGCAAAGAATCCTTCTGTCAGAATATTCAGATGGGATTTGATAGGAGTTTCTACAATATCTTCTGTTCATCTATGATCCTGGTAACCATAAACCAAATATTCATGCGGTTTAAACGTGGCCAATCGAAACCAAACTCGAAACCGAAGACCAAAAGATCGGAGACGAAGGAAGCTGAGTCGATTGGCCTCTCGGATCAACGGTCGAGGCCGATAACCTCCGCCGATCGGAATGTAATATTTATTTTTATTCGGACGTTTTCCGAGGTGGATATTCCGGTTCGGATGAGCGCCCAAAAAACGGTTTTTGTTCGCGCGGGAATACGCGGGATATCGATCGATAGCGGTAGTCGACCGGTCGATAAGATGGATCTCCGAGAGATATCTTCCGGAATCGGTGTTGCCAGCTGCTGAGCATGATGTGTCGCAAAAAGAAACAGATGGAAGTCGCTATAGCGAGCGAAGAGAGTTTTTGAAAATTTAGTGCCTTTTTTCGCGATTTAGCGACATTTCCTCAAATTCGTAATAGTTATTTTCCTAACAAGTGCGGAAAGTAATTCTTTCCCGCACGCGACTGCCGTTGACACGAATGACGCGAAGCGGAGTTCGGGCAAGCAGTCGAGTGCGGGAAAGACACTTTCCGCATGAGTTAGGAACATTATTTTTTCTACGAGCGTAGGAAATTGATTGACTTGTTCAATTAATTATTCATGCATGTAGGAACAACTAACGAGAGAAATTTATTCTCTATCTACTAATCATTAGTAATAGATATTGTGAACTTACAGTTTGACGCATTATGTAGGTTCATTGCGGAAGCCAGCAGGCCCATAATGTGTTTGGTCTCTAGGTTTCAGACACTTCTAGGAAATGAGCCAAAAATAATTCTCCTTTATTCGGTATTTTCATTTCTTTATTGTTGCATCTTTCAATAAAACGGGTGTATAGCTTCTCATACCTTTTTGAGACTTCGTTGGCAATAACGCATCTGTATCGCATCCCTATAGCTGGAAGTTTTTGATCACATTGTGGCACTGCCACTGAATCGAAAATGACAGTAACAATGTGTCTGTCACTTCGACAATGGGCGTGTACACCTTAGTAGAACTTTTAACTCAAACCATGTTTATAATGATCCTTTTATACATAAATAATGATTGACTACATAATTCGATCGAAAAATTAACTGGAATGTTTTATTTTTGGACATAAATAATAGTACCTTCTGAAAAAACGGACCCTCCTATGACGTAGAAACCTCATCTCGCCATAGTTAACAGAAATACCAAACACCCGATGGAGACTGAGGCAACTGATAATATATTAATTCTTTCAACTGTGATCTGGCGCTAATTCACTCTATCAGAAATCATGTATCATTCATCTCTGTCTGGAATAGTCTTATTTCAGTACTAGGGTTTTGACGTCACATCATCACCTCATTTTCAGAGGTCCGAAAAATCGGGGATTTCAATAATTTTTTATAAAACGTAGGGAGCTCACAGTAAGAAACGGTTTGCGGTGGTGAGCTAGTTTGGGTGAGTTCTATCGAATTATGAAATAAAATTTTTTTGTGATACAAGCCCATTACAAACTCATTTGAGGTTTGATTGGCATGACACCAATAATCGTTTCCCATCAGATCAATCCAAATCTATATATAGGGGAATTTTCACAATGATCAATTTTTATTTATCAATATTTCTCAGTTTTCACAATGAATAGTGCAATTTGATGGATGATTCTGAACATACATACTTTATACTGCAACAAACAAATTTAAACTTTCATATTCCATCACCAAACACTTATATTTTGCGATATTATCATATCCTGTAATGTTCAGAGAACATCGTGAGAACCAACGGAAATGAGGTAGGAATTGGTGTTCTTCACGTATTTCTGGAGGTTATATGCCTCGGGAACACCTCCTTTGGCAATGTGTTCTAGAACCTCGCTGTTCGTTGGATGAACGAGTCTTCGGAAAGAGATGTTCTGCAGGTCGCCAATGTGACCACAAAGGGGTGCGAAGCCTCAACTCGACGGGTTAATCTCGCGGAGACTGCCAAGGGAGGAACAATTGTTGATATTTCAGAAGAGCATCGTCCATGGAAATATCTATAAAATAGAGCCAGATCGCCCAACTTTTCTCCGGTGTTCCAGAGAAGTGAGTGAGTTTGTGAACGAGGCATCACCCACGAGACGAATTGCCCTTTTTTGGACACAATCCAACAGTTTCAGGGTATGTTTGGGTGCTGCACTCCAAATATGGGAACAGTATTCCACGACAGGTCGGATCTGTGCCTTATAGATCATGAGCAGCTGAGTGGAAGTGGAATAGCTCCTGGCCCGAAACAGAAAACCAAGTTTTTGGGATGCACTTTTAGCAATTATTGATCTTACGTGATTTTCTCAAGAAAGGTTATTGCTGCTAGTAATACCAAGCATCGAAATGGATGTCTTCGAAGGTATGGTTACTCCTGACAAGCTTATGTTGGGTACAGTGAGATCGGATTTTCTTGAGAAAAGGCTCGAGAAAAGGCATGCTTGTCTTTTGTTTGCATTGAAATCTACCAAGTTATTGGATCCCCATTCGAGAATTTTTGCCAAGTTGTTGTTGTCAACATTTCTCCCTCGTTTGTTTCTGATTTGCCTGGCTGGTATTGGAGCTTCGAGAGAGAAGGCGGTATGGAGGGTACTATCATCCGCGAAGCTGTGTACTGGACATGAAGTTGATTTCAACACATTGTTGATATGGAGTAGAAATAGTGTTGGTGCTAGAATTGATCCTTGCGGAACACCAGCATTTATGATAAGAGAGTCAGATAAAACTCCGTCGACCACTACATAAAGAGACCTGTTTGAGAGAAAACTAGCTAGCAGAGAACATAACTGGGGAGGCAAGCCATAAGATGGAAGCTTGGCGATGAGTCCGTGGTGCCAGACTCGATCGAATGCCTTGGAAGGTTTCACCATATTTTTCAATAGATTGCTGCCATATATGTGAGACGTAAGCGAGCAGGTCACCAGTTGATCTTTGATTACGGAAGCCATATTGCCTATCGTTGATAATACCTGAATGTTCCATCAGGTATTTCATGAGCTCGATGTTGATAGCTTTCTCCATGATCTTCGAAATAATAGATAGCAGTGCGATCGGTCTGTAGTTGCTAGGCAGGGTCTTTTTGCCTTTTTTATGAACTGGTTGTACTCTTGCAATTGGAACGAATCAACTAAGTATGTAGATTCATGAATGATATATCGCGTCTTCTCAGGATATGATGGTTCTACCAAAACAATACAATAAATAATTCGGAACTTTTCCGACTCCCATCTGGGAGGGTCGCCGAATTCCAAACTTTCTTGCATAAATTAACGGGGTTAGCGACCCACGCATGGAACCGCGGGATTGGAGAAAAGGAAGCCTTTGATAAGACGGGAAGTACGAAATGGGGGCGGGGGAGAAGGCAATGACCTTGGGGGTTGCGTGTCGCCCCGCCGGACCTGATGG